>JAVLVB010000164.1:36919-50816 GCA_032876305.1 Orestias chungarensis | reverse complement strand
CCCCCCCCCCCCCCCCCCAAAAAACAACAACCAAAAAAAAATGATTAGAGGAAGTAAAAGAATGCACAAATAATCAGAAAGTCTTATTTTTAACGACTTAGGAAGTTCTGATAACTAAGTGTACTATATGATGTTGTGGGAGATGTAACCACCATGCCTGAGACAATGCAAACCTGCAATCATTCTAAACCAAGCAAGTACTAAAAGGAAAGCAAAGAGTTAGACATCTTAAGCATGTGTAGTCACTCTCTGTAATTAAAGGTACCACTGTCTTCTTCATTTCCCTTAAAGTCAAAACTTCAAACTCATCTGAAGATTTCAAAGATCACAACAATAAAGTAATCAACAAAACAAGAAAAAAAACAATAAAGTTTAACTTTATGGTCAAACAGATAAAGACGGAGGTAAAATATTAGATTGAATTTGGTTTATATGATGTGACTTTTCAAGTGCAATATGCCTGCTTCTTCTTTCATCTCTTTCCAGTCTGGGCTTCCAAATCAATGTGACCTTTAGCACTTATTGCAATGTCATTTGTGTCCGGTATGAATTTGCTGCTGAGAGACTCTGTTCCTGGCTTACTTTTGCACCAACATTAAAAATGCAACTTAAAACACATTGGTCAACAATTACTGGTCACCAAAACCTCCTTAGCGATACGAGTACTGCACACACCCACACTGACGGGACAATATGTGCAAATGGTCCAGCCCTACAGTGGCTATGTTTCGGCTACTGTTGATTTATCTAGTAGTGTATTAAACAAGTTATAATTTACAGACACTTTCTCAAAATACAACTTTATACCAGAGTCTAGCTTTCAGAGATAACGTCACTTTACACTTGAATTTAATTAGGAGTTTATTATAAAAGCTGTCCAAAGAGTATCCATGACTCAACACCACCCACCCAATTACAAGTGGGGCTATTTTTTTTTAGAGAAATCTGAATTTATCTATGCTGGTTTTTATTTTTTTTTATTTCTTCTATAGTTTTTTTTTACCCCCTCTGGAAATAAAGTTGTTCCTTTCTTGTCATCCACAGGCTCAGCATAGTTAGACAACTTCTAACCACATGGTTCCAGAAACGGTGTTTGACTGCAGCGTAAAAAACAAAGTGAATGCAATTCTGTCTGTGTGGTTGGAGATGATCTGATTAGATCTGGTCATCTGACATTTGTTGCTCAATATGACGAAGAAGAATTGAATTAAGAAAATGACTCAATGGCTGTTCGTGAGCGCATGTTTGGTTTCTATTGCGTATGTATTTTACGGTGTGTTTAAGAAGACTGGAAAAAGCGCATTCATACTTTCTGTCTTGTTTAGTTACGGCCAATTTGTTTTATTTACTCTCCAAGTTTTGGAGACGTTGGTTTCTTGTAGCCAGATGATAAACTCATTTGTGAGAGACACCGCTGCGCTCGCGCCAGGTCGGTACGAACTAAACTCGCTCGAGCGCTTTATCGGGCACGCGCGCGCTCGGTAACTTCCTGTTGAAGCTCAACGTTTGCAGCTAAAATCAATTTTTTAACGTGTTAAACAAGAGCAAGAATAGCTACACGTGGAGCGGGAACTGAGCCGCACACACGGCGCGCTGCGAGGCTACTAAAACCCACAAGCTGAAGGGTTTATAGGAGGTTTAACCGCGACCTTTTGGAGGGAGGTGAGCCAGAGTGTCCGCGTGCCGGTCCGTCGCTTCTCTGCAACAGCAGCTGCTCAAACGCGCAGTTTCACTTTACAGGTTACTTACTGAGCCACGAGTCAAGAGTGTCACCGCTGGCCATGGCCGCACCGGTTTCCTCCTGCAGCGGTCCGGGGATGGAGAAGCTGCCGAGCTGAGAGCGTCTCTCTCTGAAGCAGAGGCGTCAAACAGCGGGTTGTTTACGGTGACACGTGACGCTCACGCGCAGTCAGTCACACTTGTGACGCTGCGACGTCGTTATATGGACACACACACACACACACGCACACACACACACACACGCACACACACACACACACGCACACACACACCCACACACACACACAAGTTTGTATTTCTACCCATATTAGGACTTTGTATTGACTTCCATTCATTTTAAAAACTGCTTTTATGCCTAAACCTGAACATTTACCCTAACCCTACCCATTAGCAATATGTTCATTAGCCTAGCCTTAACCAAAGTTAAATTCACACCACAACTGTAAAACTGACCTTTAACCCTAAAAGAAGGGGTCCTCCACATTAAGACCAGGCTTTGGCCCCAATAAGGCCCATCAGTCTTCAGAAGGTTAGTGAATATGCCAAAGATGGTCCTAAATAGAATACCTTAACCAGTACACACAAACACACACACACAAACACACACACACACACACACACACACACACACACACACACACACACACACATCCCCCACCTCCAACTGACAGGGGACAGTGATTACAAACTACCTGTTTTTCAAACAGTTCCTCTAGTGAAGGTTTAAATGCAACATGTAGATTCTGTGTGTTTTCCCCCTTAAGTCTAAACAGAGTAAGCATGTTTAAACTAATGCATAAACTGTTCTTTTGCACATAATCAATTATATTTCTAATACAAACCGGATTCCAAAAAAGTTGGGACACTAAACAAATTGTGAATAAAAACTGAATGCAATGATGTGGAGGTTCCAACATAATAATAGTCAACTTTTTGCCAGGTACATTCAGGACATATCAGGATTTTTTTTTGGTGCAATTACACCGGGTAGCTAGTAGCACAAAGGATCTTGCCTAAGGATCCACACTGGATGCTGGGGTGTATTTTGCTCTGGGCTGGATTTGAACCCATGACCTCAGAGTGGATGTCTGGTGATGTTCCATTTGAGCTATCCAGCCATCTAGTATTTCATTCAGAATAGAACACAAATACTAGATAAAAAGTTTAAACTGAGTATCATTTTAAGGGAAAAATATGTTGTTTCAAACTTTCATGGCGTCAGCAAATCCCCCAAAAAGTTGTGGCAAGGCCGTTTTTTACCAATGTGGGGCATCCCCCCTTCTTCTTACAACACTCAACAGACGTCTGGGGACAGAGGAGACCAGTTTCTCAAGTTTAGAAATAGGGATGCTCTCCCATTCATGTCTAATTCATGTTCAATCGTCTTGGGCCTTCTTTGTCGCACCTTCCTCTTTATGATGCGCCAAATGTTCTCTATAGGTGAAAGATCTGGACTGCAGGCTGGCCATTTCAGTACCCGTCTCCTTCTCCTATGTAGCCATGATGTTGTGATTGCTGCAGAATGTGGTCTGGCATTATCTTGTAGAAAAATGCAGGGTCTTCCCTGAAAGAGGTGACGTCTAGATGGGAGCAAATGTTCTTCTAGAACCTGAACATAGTTCTCTGCATTAATGGAGACATGCAAGCTGCCCATGCCACAAGCACTCATGCAACCCCATACCATCAGTGATGCAGGCTTCTGAACGGAGCGTTGATAACAACTTGGGTTATCCTTGTCCTCTCTGGTCTGGATCATTTGTTATGCTCTATGTCATGTGAGCTGATAGCCTTAAATAAGATCCAGCACAAACAATCGCCTTTAGAAGTCACATAAGTAAACAGAACCTGTCATGTTTGCAGTATAATACAAACAAAGCTGCTCTGGGAAGGCCTGACAGGTTTACTAGAGAACTTTAGTGGAAAACCAGCATCATGGAGACCAAACAACAGAGCAGCAAGGTCAAGGAGCAGGTTTTACATTTTAGTTTCATTTGATCATAGAATTTGTCTCCAAAAGTCCCCTCAGTCGGGCTTTTTCTGCTGCTTCTAGAGCAGAAGTCATCAACTATCTGGCTCTCGAGCCATAATGGCTTCTCTTAACTTTGGCTAAACTGATTAAGAAACAATTGTTTTTTCGTTTATTATAAATGTGACAAATACAGGTATTCAGGTTTGTCATTGCTGAACGTTTCCACAACGGAAATATACAAATGTACTAGTTTTCTGGATTTATGTTAAGCACTAGAAGCTTTTTTTTTTTTTTTTTACATTATTTCTATAAAAATCATCATTTGATTCTTTTTGAAAAAACATCTATGCACTTTGTAATGAGGCTTAAATACAAATTTCCTGTAGGACCCATTTATCAAATATTATGAGTTGTCTGTTTTTCAAACATGATACGTTTGTGGAAATAATTAAATGTCATTTTATTGGAATGAGGGAAAAAAAATAGATCTTTAAATTGTAAAAGGTTCCAGATCCCTGTTCTAAATTAATGGCTTCTTGCTCTCAAAGTATCCTTTCAGGCCATGTTGATACCAGACTTGTGTTATGGTGGGGAATGACCCTCTCTAACTAGCTTCAGACATATTCACATGATTTCCTGCCTTCGTTCAGGAATTAATATGCACATTTAACAGCAAAGCTCATTTTCTCTGCTGCTGTTCTGACATCATCAATTATATTTATACATGCATACAATTACACTAAATAAATAAAGACACACGCACACACGCGCACACACACACACACACACACACATTTACATTGCCACAATCTGTTGCTTTAGAACAATAACTTATATAAGCCTGAATCAGGAAAAGTTAAGTCTGATTTAAAGTCAGCAGGCGATGAATTTAATCCATTTATAAAGCATATGTAAATAACTTCTTTTAACTTTGTCTGCAAAATTGGTTATTGTTTGAAACAAAGCATGATATGCAATAATTAATGTGTTATTTTTGTGCAGCTGACATCACACACACACACAAACCAAAACCCCCAACAGGAAATGTATAAAAAATGAACCTTTACTGGGACACACTGTAGTACATCTCATGTGAAAGACCCACTGCCACTGGAATAAAGCTGTAGATTTCACACAAATTGACACTTTTTACAGCAAATTAAACCAAAACAGATTTTGTAATTCGCTTTTCAAGGTTCTACAGTTTCAAGAAACTTTATTAGCAATCCATGACTTCCTGTTCCCCTGAGGTGCAAAAAATGAAGCAACATTATTTCCTTTCAGGGTAAAAAAAAACAAACAGACAAGAGATAATTTGATTATGTAACCATCACAAGCCTTAGAGGTCGTTATTCTTGCATTGTACCGCGATATTGAAACAGTAACTATTTCTTTCATCTCAAATCAGTGGAGCTGAAAATTGCTATTTATTTTTCTGGAGTAAAACATTTGCATACAAACACCAAGGGACTTCCCATCCAGGTGTGCAACTTTTTAACAACTTTCCTTAAAAAAAGTCTTCATCTGAGAATAACTGTATTTGATTTAGGGCTTGTATTTCTCATTACACAGAGCAGTTTGTCAATCGTTTGGGTAAAAGGTTATCTGTTAACCATCGTTAGGAGGAATCCGAAAGCAGCAGCAGCAGCTTCTGGAATCGATGCCTTATCTCGGCGGGGCCCAGAGATACCATCATCTCAGCAACACTCGGACCTTGCTGCAAAAAAAAAAAAAAAAAAAAAAGGGTAACAAATAGGTCAGTTTGGTTTCACCAGACGGATTGCAAAGGCCAAAACTGAATCAGAAGCAACTTCCTCATAAAGGAACCCTCAAAAAAAAAAAAAATGTGAAGGTTTACTGAGTCACTGCAGAGCTGATGAAACTTTAAGCTTCAGAAGACAAGGTTTGATCATTCTGCTTAAAATGGATTGAACTAAAAACAGGTGGATGGAATAAAACAAGGTGGATGGATGTCTTTTGTTTTTATGTGTCAGCTCATGAAAGTGCTGAAACAGTTTGAAATCTGCAATTTCAGAAGATTAAAAGCAGAAATGAAACAGCATGAACCATAAAAACTGACTGTATGACATCCAAAGTTTCATCAGTTTTGGGGTTAACTTCCAATCCGAATAGATCATTCAAAAAGATTAAATATTTTACTTGTAACAGTCTGATTTTAGAACTAATGTGAAAGTCTGGTTTACTTTCTTTCTTTTCTTTCTTTCCAGGAACTCACAAAAAAAAGCGTGATCAGTTGTATCATTAGTTGCTTTCTAAGTTACAGAACCTTTCAAGTTTAGATTGAAATCTGTCGGTTTTAAATAATGGTTGTAATAGTAAAACCTTCTGCTGCCGGCTACAACTCAGATGAAGCAAAGCCATGATGGCGTCAAAGATAAACTCCTTTGAACAAGAAGCTAGAAAAGCAGAGCTTTTCACAAAACATATTCCAAAATAAAAACACGGGACCTGAGACTGATTTACTTGAAAACGTTTTTGCCCCCTTACAGACTTCTTCAAGCATTTTTCTAGGAGCTGGCAGAGCCTTGAAAATTATTTTGGAAGAGGTCAGATGCAATGTCTTTTGCAAAGTTGTGTAATGTAGCTACACTTAGACGACGAACGGCCTGTGAGCTTTTGGCAAGTAGGCGGCGGATTTCAGAAGCAAGTATTTAGGCACGGCTGAATGGCTTCTATTAAGGCATTTAGAGATTACTTAAAGAGGCAAGAATAAGTCATAACAACAATCCGTGTTTGATAGGGGTATTACAATATATCATGACGACAAACTCCGAAAAGTCAATTTTGCATGATACTCCCCTCTTAACAAAAAGAAATAGCGTCTAACATAAACAGTTAAGACATTTTATTATGTGATGTAGCATTTTAGAAACATCACAGACTAATAAACTATGTATAGATGTCAAAAAACAAGCCACGTTCCAATAAAACTTTTTTTACTTCCGATAAGAATATTACAGTCTTCAGTATTGCCCGAAACCGATATTGACCCAATCTGATATAAGCCTGAATCATACAGACTTATATTACTTTTTGTAGTGTACAATGTTAGAATGGACTTGATTAAGAGATATTACTCAGAGAACAATGTTTTCCAATAATTGTCAAGAGAAAAAAAAGATCTATTATTTATTAATGGGTTACATAAATATTAAACCGAAATAATAATTAATTGTAATTAATACCAATATAATCTGATATTTGTGTTGTGGCTGATATCGGACCAATATCCGATATCAATATCAGTCTGGGACACCGCTACCAAAAACGGTCTAAAGAAATCTGGAATATTTTGTTAAACATCAATAGATGAATGTAGATTGAAAATTCTAGATGCAGAAATCCCCCCAAAAAAAGTGTTAAACGGGAAATACTGAAGTCAGAATTACAGTTGAGAAAATCAAGAGGCAGCCCTAAGTTCATTATCAAATATAGTTTGCAGGTATTTTACTTAAGTTGTGCGTCCGTGTTCAGAAGCCAGAAATTAGCTCATCTTTGTTAAGATTAAAATAATAATTAAGTCATAAAGAATAAGTGCATAGTATTTTTCGCTTTGCTTAGTTTTACTTTACTCATAAGGCTGACAAAACTGTAAGAGTCACACAAAGCATGACAGCTACGACTCATGAGACTGAGGCCGTTCTCTAAGGTGCCAGTTTTTTTTAGCTTTATCATGAATCTCCACACACACGGCAGACACAAAACACACGTTAGAACCCATCACAGCATAGAAAGGTACCTGCAGGCCGCTGAGAACCAGACGTAGGAGCTTCATCACCTCTCTGTGCTTGGTAGCCTTGGTCTGCTTAGTTAAACTCTTCAAGTCTTTACTGAGTTGTTCCACTGACAGCGCCTCATCCTGCTCCTCTATTAACCTTCACACACAAACACAAAATGTTTGTGATGGAACATGGCTGACGTTTGGTTCAGAGAAATGTACTGTTCGAAATCTGCTGCTTCAAACCTCAGGACTAATGAAGCAATGAGAGGAGCCTCTTTGGTTAATGCTGCCACCTCCTGGACGGAGAAGGCAGGACGGACCCACAGATAGGAGTAGGTTGGACTCAGAAGCTCCCGTAGGAAGGTTATGTGACCCTGTTGAAGAGAAAACAAAATAAATGTGATATTAAATTAAAATAAACTCAATTTCTAATGTTTTTACATTTTATCAGTTTTTATGGATTTCTAGGAAAAACTATGTTTGTGGAAATATCATTTTGAGGTACTAGTATTGTTGGTCAGACCTGTCACACTTGTCGTAATGACTAGACATGTATAATGGGAATAATTGAGAGCTACAAATAAATACTGTTGGCAAGAATCAAATAAGGCAAGGTGCATCATTTGTATGTCACTAAGTAAGTTTAGTGGCAGGTTAAAGAAAATTGGAGTGTAGAATATCGATGACATTAAGATTGATTAAAGTGTTATGTGTTTTTTATTTTGATGGTAAGTTTGTTCTGCTAGATAGCCTCAGACAATTGTTACTGGCTAGAATCTTGTTTTGTCAGCTTTAGTGTTTACTTCATCAAATAGACTGAAGTAGATATAGTACTAAAACAATGAACTTTTTTTTACCTAAACAAGTAAAAGTATGTAGCCCAAACAAATGTACCAGTGTAGAATGTTACTTAAATAAGAGTAAAAGGTACCTACAGTAATTAAAATGTTACTTTAAGTGAAAGTTTCTTTTTATATTAGCAGAGGAAATTTCCAATAATTGATTTCGCAAAGGAAAATAGACAAAATCTTGAATTATTTGTAGTTAAAGAACTGATCCACATGTGAATATGTCACGTGTGGATGAACAGTCTGTGCTGCTAATGAGTGAAGACTTATTTATTCTGATTGTAGCAGCAAGTTTTTATAAATACTCAAAAGCCGTCTTATTTATTGAGACAAAGAACTTTTTTCTTTGTGTTAGTACTTTTTCTTTGTTAGCCTCACCGACAATGTGTAACTGTAAGTGCAGACTGTGTTGCTAAATGTAGTAGATAGTGGTATTTTAATAAACTATCTAAAAGGGTAGAAGTCTCTTCATTGTAGTTTGATAAACTAGGGGCCCCATTTCACCTATGGCCCTAACAAATACAGAAGAGGCCCTGCTGATTTGTTAGATTTGCAAAATTGGTAGAGATAGCTCAAAATACTAATAGATACGTTATTCATACAATAAACCTTAGGAAACCTAATGTTAATCTAACACACTAAGTAAAACACAATAGTGTTTGTACTAGTAAAAATGTGGAAACTTAAGGGATATGAATACTTTCACACTGCCAAAGTGAAACAACTTGTTGACCTTTGACTGTTGAAGACACAGGTGGAGTGGAAACAGTCTTTAGAAAGTTAGCTAAATAAAGCAGAAAACTGAACAGTGATCTCAACCCCTTTCTGCTTTTACAAGCTTGATTTCATCCACTGCCGTAGAGAAAAAGATGTAAAAAGCTTTCAGTTTCTCAAAACAGAAAGCAATTCTTACATACAAATCAACACATAAAGTAGTACAAAATGTCAATAGTGAAGTAAATGTTTACCTTTTTGGCCTTCACACAACACGAAGAATATTTGTTCTCTATATGATGATTGTACTATAATATTTTACCTGTATCTTATTTACCATTGAACGCATAGCATTTAAAACGTAGGATATCAAAATACCAGATGTGTGCGCACACACACTTAAAAGCAATAAAAACCTTTGTTGCATCTGTGTGTGTGAGGTTACCTTTCGGAGACATAGCACCCGTCTAATATACTCTTCTTCCAGGACGTCTTGGTCCTGGATCTGTTCGGCGTAAACCTGACGGACCTGTTGCTGCAGATATTTTATGAGCACATGACATCTCTGCTCGTCTTCAATTCGCTGCTGCAGGTGGATTCTGACAAAAGTCACAAAGGGAAATGGAGTAATAACCAGATCAGAAACTACCAGTTTAAATAAAACATACAGTTTTGTTTTTTTTTTGCAAAATGGCTGAATAGATTTTAGTTAATTTCTAAAGTTAACTTCTCACTCACCTGTTGAACTCTGGTAGCTTCTCTAGGTCTAACGCAGCAGAGTGAGTTGTGATCTTTGAAGGATTAAACTCAGAAATCAGTTCTTCTAACGTTCGTCCCATTCGATTGGCTACAAATACAGATTAACAGCTAATTAATACTAATTAAATTGGCTTTAAATACAAATTAACAGCAAATTAATACTAATTAAATTGGCTATAAATACAGATTAACAGTTAATTAATACTAATTACATTAAGTCTAAAAAAGGTTTACTGTTACATGGTTTTAGTCATCACTTACTGGTAAATCCAGATCCACAGTGCGTTATGATATCCAGGAGTGCCTCAGGGAGGACCCCTTCTCTCCGAAAGTTTTCAATAAATATGTCCCCCTGCCTCTTAGACAGCTTACTCCCGTCATGATTCATCAGAAGCGGTAGATGTCCGAAGGTGGGCGGCTGCCACCCGAGTGCCCGGTACAAGAGAAGGTGCTTGGAGGTGGAGATGAGCCACTCGGATCCTCGCAGAACGTGGCTGATGTTCATGTAGTGGTCGTCCACGATGTTGGCGAGGTGGTAGGTGGGGAAACCGTCTGCTTTAATCACTACTGGATCGCCCTCCACCTAAATAGAAGAGCAAACAACCTTATGAAATGGTGTTGCATGTTACTCACTCCAAATGTGATGTCTAAACAACAACTTCCACGGTGTTGCCCCTCCAGACCAACCTGCGCCACCTCATGGCGGTTCCAACCGAAGATCAGATCTTGAAAAGGCTCGACGCCGGCTTCCAGTTTAAACCTGATCACATGTGGAGCTCCCTGAGACAACTTCTCCTGGACCTGGTTCACTCGCAGGTGACGACATCTGTTGTCATATCTGCGAAAACAGGAAAAACCCTCATTCCAGGTGACCGATTGGGTTCTCCTGAAACTGATCCGTGTGACAGTTTAGGCACCGTGGTGTCTGGCCGCTCCTTAGAGCCTCTCTTTTTAGCAGCTCCAGCCTCTGAGGGCTGCAGAAGCAATAGTAGCCGTGGCCTCTCTCAACAAGTTCCCTGGCTGTCTGATGGTAGAGTTCTAACCTCTGGGACTGCATGTATGGACCCGGAGCCCCCCCCCGACGGGGACTCTCATCTGGTGGAATACCTGCAGGAGGAGATCTGATTAAATCCTACACGGGAATATGCCACCCTTACCTATCTCCAACATCTGTCACTTTGCAACAATTACAGCAAGAAGAATAGAACTGTGAAGCAGTGAGAGCAGCGCCTCAAGCCTCTCTCTGTTTTGTTTTTGTAAGAAAAAGCCAACGAAACAGAGACGGCTTGTGCGTGGAAAACATTGAATAGTGACAGAAAAAATTAAATACTGAACATAACACCAGATAGAGTCAAAGAGGTACAAGCTTTTTATAGGTTTGGTTTAGGGATAGAGAAAATAATTTTGATTAGTCAACTAATCAAGCGATTATTCCAAAGATGAGTGAACTATTAAGATAGTTATTAGTTGGAGTCAAAACAAATTGTATTCAAGATAGATTTCTAGATTGCCTGACATGTATATAAGTGCAACAATGTTTTACCACAGTAAAACAAACATAAAGATGATTGTTAAAATGCTCTTTCCCACTTTACAGTGTAGCTCCCTAAACAACTCTAAAGTCTTATAAAGGCTGTAAACCTTTCCAAAATGCAACATACTGAAGTTAAAAGTACAACATAACACCGAGCAACACAGCTGCAATATCTTTTGCCGTCTTAAATCGTTTTTTTATGGCTCCTTCCGTGCTTCCCCTGAATTCAATTTTCAATATGTTGTCTTTTCCACTTAGGAACGGCCTTTACACTGAACAGTGTAGTCATGAATGCTATTAAGTGATGCTATTACTGATTTGAAAAAGATCCAATTTCCGATGATTGGTCACCTGGAAGGGAGATGAATCCACAACAGATTGGTTTGTTGTTTTTTCTACAATTCTGCATTTCCTGAAATTGTGTTGTTACAAGTTTCTGTACTTCCCAAATTTTCCTTCTTGAATGACAAATGTTTTTCTGGCTGTATGAAAATAATAATAATAAAATAAAATAAAAAATAAAAAGTTAAAGATGATCTACCAGCCCACTCCAAAATGTCCTCTATGGACTCCGCCGCTCCATGAACCAGCCGGCTCTGATCCGTGTCCTCTAGTCGCAGTATGAAAGTGCCTCCATATTTCTTTGCAAATATATAATTGTAGAGAGCCGTTCTGAGACCACCAAGGTGCAAAAAACCTGCAAAAAAAGAAACAAGAAAGAACCACATCATAAGAGACAACAATAACTAAACAGGCAGGGGGTTAAAAATGAGACTTACATGAAGGAAAATGTGTTTTACTCTCCAAAGAGAAACTAAAACATATATACAGTGAACATCGTCTTAAGTACAAATCCAAATGACTTAATTTCCTTTTCGTTTGATGTATTTGTTGCATTCATTAGGAAAAACAACAAAAACAAACATCCATCCTTAGATGAAATCGTGGTTGAAAAGGTTGAAAAGGTGTGAAGGCCGATCTGATCAAAACACATCTAAAACATCACTGTAGTCAAAAGCACACGTAATAACAAATATAATGCTCTGTGACCATAATATTAAATGTTTTTAAACATATAATATTTAAAGTGCATTACCTCATGGTGAAAATCATTCAGTCAACATAAGGCCCTTATAACTCCAACACATCTTGTCATTTTCTTTAGGATGTTAGTTCCTTTGAAATTATATTTACTTTCCATTATAACCTTTATTTGAATGTTGTTTTTTTATGAGCCCTGTACAGACCATTTTAAATACAAGATTCAATCAACTCAGGAAGCTTCAGTATCTTTAACTTCCTAATAAGTGGACCTGCATGTTTCTCTATAGCCACTAATGACAGCTTTACATGTCTCTGTGTTTTACAGGCTCTGTCCCACACCTCCACACAAATGACAGGCATGATACAATCATGCCTGTCATTTGTGAACATTCAGACTACAGAAGAGGCAGCTGTGGGATATGAGACACCAGGAGAGATGATCCCTTTAGGTCAGGCCTCTGCACGTCGACACTAACGGAGGAGCTCACCTGTGGGGCTGGGGGCGAACCTGACCCTCACCTCTCCTTGAACCGTGGAGCAGCAGCGTCCGGCACCGTCTCTGCCTCCTGTAACGAACTCAAACCCTCTCTGAACAACGCGACTCCGCACAAAGCAGCGCCTGCAGGTCTTCAGCCAAACCAACATGGCGGCAACGCGGTTTAATTACCGACGACGCACAACATTACATTACATAAAAATACGTATTTTTAACCACAAACTCACATTTTTCTGTTATTTTCAGGCAATGCTTGGATCAAATGTGACTGATATTCTTCTTCTAGAACAAAGTCCGACTGGAGAAGCTTCAAAGCTGGTGTTACCGCCACCTAGCGACGGGGCACTTCTCAAATATAATATAATATAATATGATATAATATAATATATTATATCATATTATAATATAATATATTATATTATAATATAATATAATATATTATATTATAATATAATATATTATAATATAATATAATATAATATAATATAATACAATACAATACAACACAATACAATACAATATAATATAATATATTATAATATATTATAATATAATATAATATAATATAATATATTATAATGACAAACATCTCTAATAAATGTATTTTATTTTGTGTTACTTTCAGTAATTGCCAAAAGTGTGGACAAGGGTGACTTTACAGCAATGAAGTGTTCTTCCAAAACAGTTGGAAATCAGGACAAAAACATTCATGGAAGTCAAATAACAATAGTGAACATTATATATACAACCAATAATAAACAAAGGGCACAGTACTGAATCAAGCATTTTGAGTTGTTCACAAATTCACCTGAACAACAATTTAAAAAGCTTGATTTCAGCATAGTCCAGAGGAAGAAAAGTTTTAACAGTTTGCTTAGCTTGGACTTGTTTGGTAAAACAGGTTTTGCTTCTGTAAAAGAAACCCAATTCAGCAATTTTTTTTGTTAGTTTGTTTTGTTTTGTTTTCTTACAGGATTATTAATGTGTTCCTTAAAAAAAAGTTTGTGTTCAATCATAACTAAAGTTGATGATTTATCTCCAGAAAACATAT
>JAVLVB010000164.1:11566-34553 GCA_032876305.1 Orestias chungarensis | reverse complement strand
CCACTCTCTCTGTATATTTCCACGTTTCCATTTTGACATTTTCCCGAAAGGACAATATAAACAATGGAAAAGTCACTAAGCTTCTGGTTTTACAAGGAATTGCTGGGATTATAAAACTAATCAGCAACTCTGAAAAAAACTCTTCTGTAATACACAGCTCAATGTTGTTAGTCATCGCGGAGAAAACCAGTTAAACTTGATGTGGTTATGCTTGAAATGTATGTGCGTGGTAAACAACAAAAACACTGATTCCCGTTCAGTATTGAAGATAAATTTAAGTAAAACCTGCAAATTGTCTTTATGTTAAACATCTCCATTACCTTTTCACATTTGCAGTGTTTTATTTTAAACCAAAAACAAAACAAAAATACAGTACAAATCCTTCTTCAGCAAACATCAGACTTAAATTCAAGGTTTCAAATCTCCCCATCATTCACAATTTCCCACCATCATTAGTTTACAGAAAATGGTTTTAATGGCAGGATAACATTCGTGTGAATCCAGATAGGTTCTGCCCCCTTGTGCCACACCGAGGCAGCCACCTTCATTACCTGTTACATCGTCACAAGGCAACACACCCCTTACAGGTACACCTGAGTCTCAGGTGTCCGGAGAGAGACGCTCCAAAGCAACCAGAGGACTCCTCATACAAACAAGGTAAAAGATTTAACTCTGATTTCAGGTAGTTGCTTTACTGTATTTCTGTGCTATGGCTTTTCTTAAAGAAAAGTTTGTGATTGGTAAACCTTTATCTGTACAACTAAAGGTGAGTCTGATTTTAATGTGATCCATCCGTCCAAAAGAAAACATAAGGAATGCTGATTCATGCTCAGTTCACACTGTTGGACTGGTTGTGAAGCGAATTAAAGCAGAGAAGACTTTAAAAAAAGTTAAATTGAACCTGCAGCACTTTCCCTCCTGCGACGCTTTCGTTTCACATGGACGTTTTTAAAAGGCTGAAAATAAATTTGCTGAATTAGTGTTTTTTTTAAATCAAATTTAACAATAAACTAAACAACGATGGGGGCTTAACAGCTTTTCTATCTGTTTACTCTGATTTTGTTTTTTATACAGGAAATATAAAAATGAAATTTAAAAGTAGATATAACAGATAATAATAATGTTACAGAAATGTGGACATAATGTAAATGCAGTTTCATCCTTCATTCAAGTTTTTTATTTTTTTCCAAATTATACATTTAACCTTAAAACTGCTTTTTTTCTTTAAGATTATAATTCTTTTTTTCATTTAACGTCTCTCATGAATTCTTTTTAATATGTTTCTCTATACAGAGAAAAATACATATTTTCTAGCATTAAAATTTAGGTTGTAACAGATTTTCTCCTTCTTTCAACTTTGGCAATTTCTCTGTTAAATAACCTGAGTGGTGTTTGCCTTTTCTTTTCTGTATTTACAAATGATTTAAGGAGAGATCCTGAGCAAACCCTTAGATTTAAAGCCATCAATTATCCCAACAGCTGCGTAGATGGCTCAACTCATAACTTTCAGTTCTTAAAATGATCTCATAATTACTTTTTCAGTACACTAGATAAAGCCAAGCTACATTAAAGACAAACTGAGAAAAAAACTGAGCAATTTTTGATCATTTCAAACAGGAATTTCTCTGTAGAAAGACAGATGTTTGTGTTGAAACTGAACTTATGTCACAACCTAATTTGTTAGCGTAACATTAGACACTATTAAATTGTGGAAAATAATTACCCATTCATCTCAGACTGTTTTTAATTATAAACTACATAAACAGTGTTTAGTTATTACTGGTGGTTCTATTAACTTAACTTAAATTATGTGATTTTTAAAGCTAGGATTAAGCTACTATAAACATGTACCTTTAGAATTTATAGCACTCATGGAAGAAATACAAAAAACATTTGATATTGTGTAATTATTTATACCAGAAGCAGACTTTTTTGCTGCAGCTTGTCAACATTTCTCACTTCTTCTCATTAAGATGAATTTGTGGTGAAAAGAAATTACTGCGAAATAAATTTACATCAGAAAAAGTGTTTTTCCAAAAGTGTGAGGATTTTCTAAAAGTGAAGATTTTCTAAGTGGACGACTTTGACTTTGTAGTTTAAAATATTCTAAAGCTGACATTTACTGCAGTAAAGTTTAAAACATACATGCCTGCAAGATAGACAGTGAATATTTTACCCCTGTCAACCCCACATTGAAAAAACTCAAAATCATTATTGAAACTTTGGAAGGTAAGATCGATTCTTTTTTTTCTAGTGGTTTAAAGTTTAAATAGTTTTTGATCTTAATATGGAGAAGTTTGAATTAATTTTAGTTTTTGTTAGTTAATTCTAGCCTTTCTGTCATGATCCGTGTTTTTGGTTAGGTTCAGTTCATTATTATTTAGTTATTGTTTTGTTTAGGTGATTTTCTAGTTGGGTTGAGTCTTTATTTTCTCCCTTGCTGTCTGCTCTCTCATTCTCCCTGTGTGTCATGATCTGTGTTTTGTTCTCTGTTAGTGTTTAAGCTAATTAGCTGTTTAATTTGATGTATTTGCTGTGTTTTACTTTGTTATCTTTAGTTATTGTTTTCTTTTGGTTATTTTGTATTTTGGTTTAGTCTTTGTTTTTGTTCTCTAGTTTCACCTTGTCTGTCCCTCTTCTCTCTGTGTATTCCCTCATAATTATCTCTCACATCTGTTCCAAATTATCTAATCATCTTCTCCACCAATCCAACCCCGGTTCCTCCATACTTAAGCCACATTCATTCTTTCACTCACCGCTGGATCTTCTGCTGATTTTCCCTCCTCGTCTCGCTGCGTCATCTCCTATATGTTCATCCATGTCTCCTGTAAGCCTCCTCTCCTGCTCGCCGAGTTCTCTGTCCTGGCTCTTCTCCATCCTTATTTCTCCCCTCCATCCTTATTTCTCTCCTGGTCCCGTCCTTGCATTTACTTTGGGTTTTGTTTCCTGTAGTCTCCGGTTTCCCGTGCCCCCTCCCTCTCGTGATTATTATTGTTGTTATTTTGTCTGGTAGTTAATTTCCCCCTTCCCGTGTTCTTTAGCTGGTTTGTTTATTTGATTGTTGTGTTTATTTACGTTTGTAGTCCCGCTTCCGCTCTTTGTTTATGTTCCGTTCATTATTCCTTCCCAAAATAAATTATTCTTTCTCACAATCCCACCTCTGCTCGAGTCATTGATAGCAATACTTGACACTTCCTTGTTGAATTATGTTTTCCTTTTTTTTTTTCATTTTGAGTAGGGATTAATAAACCCAACCTTTTCTGTCAATTCAAAATTTCAATTATTATAGATTGTTCCAGACTTAAAAGTTAAACTAATATAAGCGTTTTAATTACATGTAAACAAACAAAAAGGACAAGATTTGGTTAAAAGCAAAAATCATTTCCCCCTTGACTAAGAGCTTTTAAAAAACATAGGATTTTCTATGATTTTCAGTATTATTATGCTAGTTAAACAACAGATTGATTGAAAGGTCTTCAGCATGGTAGTGGCAGTTTTTAATCCAGGGGGTTTACTTTTATTGAGCTTTTGGCTTTCCTTTTTGAATTAAAGAAGCTACATTTCTTCTAAAGTGACAAAAATCCATATTTTCTGTTCTAAGAAAAACCTCTAATCTTAACCCATAATGGGTTTTGTTAAGTAAATCTTTTCAGACCTTGAAATTTCATACTGCGAAAGGCGAGGTTGTCTTACAGGTTTGATCATAATCTACGTACAAATAAATGAAAATAAACAGGCAGAAGTATGTAAAACATTAAAACACAACAACATAAAGAGCGATATATAACAGAAGATTTTTCAAAATCATAGTAAACCTTTTTGAAACTTCTTGACCTTTTTGAACATAATTAATGAAAATATATTTGAATTGTTTATGCTACATTGACAGACAAATGCAGAAAAAATGCGATTGCACATATAAAGCACAATCAAGACCTGAAAGGCTTTTGTCAAAAGACCTGTAAGACATGCTCGAAACATTAAGCGTACCGTACGGACCCACACCTCATTTCAAAACACAAAATGTATTGAAATTATAAGTAAAAAGTTATTTTTTGTCATTTTACCCCAATGCAAAATAATTCAGATAATTGTGATCAGTCAGAGAAATGATAAATATGAAAACAGCAAGTCATTTTCCAGGAATATGTTTACTGTATATTGTCTGAAGAGTGAAATTAACTTGATGGCCTGACACTCATTGTCTGGAACTGAATGGTGTACAGTTTCAGCATTCTTTCCACTGATCTATTATTGTCTCTGGATGTGTTTGCTGATCTCCCTTTACGCCACAGTGACTGTAAAATATCTGATTGCCACTCCCTGCCTGCTATTTGCTAGATTCACACAAGCAATAAGGTGAAAGCACAGCAACAATGGTTAGACAAAGCCTTTGGGACTGCTGTCATTTATCAAACCTTGAGACACACGATTGTGAAAGGTGTCGCACCTCTGAGAGAAAATGTCACCTTGCACTATGCTGTAACTGACCCACCCACTGTCCATGAGGGAGGAGACAGAAGGACCCTGATTGTATGAATATATTTGTTCTGTATTTCCCAAACAGGTTGGACTACAAGAACTTCTCGACTCTATTTTTCCAAGTTCTCCCTCGATTTTCTATTTTTTTATTTTCCCCATGACATGTGCTTCTCTTTGCCTGAATGCAAAGCCAAGGATGTTAAAGCACACAATCTTCTTCATTCTTGACTTTAGTTCAAAGTATGGAAGAGTAAATACAACATGTTTTTGATACCAAAGGCTTAGGTAACCTATGCTCATTGAAGAATAATGACTCATTGTAACCTGGTCTCTCTTGTTCTCTCTCTCTAGTGATTTTACACACAAAGCCCTCTGATCCCATGAGATTCGTCACATTATGAAATCACGCCTCCTATTCGTGTTGGTGTACCTTCTTGGAACCACCATTGGTAAGAGCAAAGGGTTGGTCTTCAAGTAAAAACACCAAAGTCAACAAACGGTTACAGAAATAAAAGATCTGTCATGTTTTGTTCTTTGCAATTTATTAAAAGCTCAACGCAAACAAATGACTCATTCCCACACAGTATGCACTTTTTGTAAACATTTTTCCTCTAGTAAGATATACAGTATTGCACAAAGGTTTTGACCCAGTGAAGTTTTCCTCATATTTTGCCTTTGCAGACTCTTTAGAGCTTTTAGTCTTGTAAGACTGACCTAGTGAATAGTTCTTCGGTCTTTATTAAGGTTCAAAATGTTTTTAATATGTTACATGCAATTACATAAAGAAATAGCACCAAACTCAATCTTTGTGACAAGTCACTGATATTGAGATAAGTAAAGATACAAATAAAAAAAAGAAAATAAAAAAAATCTTCAGTCTGACTACATTGTTTTAATGGCAACATTAAAGAAATCACTCAAAAAAAGTTTGGGATTCTATGTAAAATGAACCAAAAATGAAAAGTATCAAAGACTTTTCAACAAACATTCATCAGATGTTGGGGAAAGTGTTACTTTTAAAGCAGCAGTAATCTCTGTGGCAAAGGTCAAATATTTGACCATGTTATGGGGCCAAAACTCGTAAACTTGTGCTATGATTTCGCACCAAACAATGAGCTCAAGCTGTTGCTGGCTTGCCGTATCAAGAACAAAATGTGAAAAGTCAAAATGATATCATCCAAAACATTTTACATAATAGTCGGAGAAACAGGTCACTAAAATAAAATGCAAGTCATAACCTAAAGCATGGGATCTATATGCTAATGGAAGGAAGTAAATTAATGTGTATTTACGTAGCTGATGGATAGACCACTGTCTAACTTTTTTTATTGTTTGTTAGATATTAAAAGCCTTGCTGTCTTAATCAAAAATCCTTTTCCAGAGGCGTAGGTTGCATTTTGAGGAATGTGGGCCTTTTTCACAAAGTCTTAGAATAAATTCATTAACAGCTATATTTATGACATAGATATTTGAGTTTTCATTAAATCTAAAGGTAAGACTGTTACACAATCTAAAACATTTCTGACTTTATGGGTCGCTCATTGGACAATCGCTACATAGCAGAGGCATATCAATGATGGATTTTGTTCAGCAAACACAAGTTTGTCAGAATAGTTTACCAACACCAATAACAAAAATATACAAAATACAACTTTGTTAAAATGAAATCTGAAACCAATTTCATAGCTATATATTATGCAGTATAACATCTAACAATAAAATCTATTTTCTTTTATCAGCAGAATCAAGGGCACAAGGGTAAGTTCAGTACCTTTTCCTAAAAGCACATGTAAAAAAAATCTTTAGTTAGAGGAGCATTTAATGCACTTTTCAATTTGTAAAAAATAATTGTTATAAATAATGAATGATCTATGACATATTTTCTATTTATTTTGGTCCATATATCTTATTACCCCTGCAGAATTACAACATGCGAAAGAGAAACATGTGGTCTGGTGAGTATTAAACCTATAAGTTTTTCCATCTGTGTAGATTTTCTTAATGCCACATCTGTTATTTTTTGTTTTGTTTGTTTTTTCATATGCTCATATAACTCTATACTAAATTTCATAACTTTATACTTATATAATCTTCTATTGTTATTCTCACATAATTCATTAGTCAGGGCTTTATTTTTTCGTGCAACCCCCTACCTTACCCCATTTGGTAACTATTAAAGTTGCTGTGATTATACACATAAAAAATTGAGATTAGATTGTCTAGACACACCTAGACCTTATAACTGTTAAACCCCCCCCCCCCCCAAAAAAAAAAAACTTGAACATAACCTGTCTGACTACATTAAATAGGCAAGCAATTTAGACAATAAACACACCAAGATAACAAACAAACAGAACAGAGGATAGAAAAATTTATTCCCATACGTCAATATGAAAAGACCACGAAGCCATTTCTAATGCGGAATTCAAAAACAGCTGTCTTCACTTGCTCAGGCCATTTGTATCGTTTCAAGACTTGAAACCTTTAATTATGACAAAATCAGAAGAAAATCTTTAGTACACAAATACCTTTTTCACAGTACTGAAAGGTACTCTTATTTTAATAAAGGAAATGTGAGTTTCATGTAACAAGTCAATTCCTAAAGTCAAGATGTCGCAAGGTTCCGTGAACAGTTGCCAAACTAGTACAGTCACATACCAGCAGGATTGGAAAACTGACAGCAGCATCACTGGTTGATCTTGATTAAGCGCACCTCAAGCCTTTTTTTCTAAAAGGTGGATTTCTGGCTTAGTGACGCAGCCTATTCTCAGTTTCCAGAATCAGAAGGTTTTATTCACTTCTCCCTTGTTCAACAGACAAGACAAACCTGTTGTAGAACAATCTGGAAAGAGCTGATAAATCTAAACCAAAAACAATCACCTCTGCAAATGTCAGTTCTGATGGGAAAATCTGTGAATTAATTTAGGATTTAGGATTGACCTGTCAAAATGTTGTTCTTATGCTGTATATAAATAATATTACATATGACATATGAGTATTATGGGCATTTGAATCCAGGGGTCTGCATTCATTGCCCTACATCTGCATGTCTGCAGATGTGATATTTGTAAATAAATGAATACATTTTCACTAATTGTGTTATTTCACCAAAAACAGATATCACACATCAATATTTATGATTTCAATGTGAAAAAAGGTTTTAAATTCAACCCTTTATCTGCGGGACGCTGTATGAGACTATTAAAACCTTTCTTTATGTTAACCCAAGGTGCCAGACGCTACCTCTCGCTTCCTGCATTGTGTTGGCTTGACGTCAACAGATACAGGAAAGGATCACGTGCACAGGCTGAAAGAAATGCTTGAAGCCACAATGGACGTCTACACCTTCATGGTATGTCTTTCACTCCCACACAAAGGCAGAAATGTTGCTGCGCTCATTCCACCCTGACCAGCTGTTATTGATTTTGCTATTTCTTTTTTTTTCTTTTTTGTAATGTCATAACACTCTTGTTTTCAGACTGTGACCCGTTTTAGGGGGAATCTCTTCCGACATCTTTGTTGAAACCTTTTCAGAAACCCCTTAAATTCATGCGTTGATTTCTATTTTAACCATTGCCACAGAAATCCAGCTTGACAGATGGCCCAATCATGAGCCTGGAAGGAGCGTTGGATTTTAATAACGGAGGAGACCCTCTCCAGAATGAGGCCCTGGTTCAGATGTGGCTTGAGGTCAAAATAAAACCTCTGCTGGGTTCCATCACCAAAAAACTTCTGACATGCTTAAGCACCAAGAACTTCAGCTGCTCTACCTATCACACTATGTATGTCTTTTGTGTTGTGTTCTCAGGTTTTTGAATTGTAGCTGCTTGGAGACCGTGTTGTGAAATTTCTGTTTTTATTTTTCAGAGTCAGAGAACTCAGCCACTATTATTCCGAATGTAATCCAGTCAGGCAAAAGTGGATCTACACGTTCTTTATGTACCCCTTCCTCTCTGGAGACAGGGTTGAAGGTAACCATAAATTAGCACCAACGAAAAAATACATAAATATACACCAAAGGAAATACATGTATATAAAGTAGACAAAAAGTCAAAGACCTGTGAGAATTATTTCTGCAAAAGAGAGATTAAAGTAACAGAAACCTCTAAACTCGGCTTCTGGATAAACAAGCATTAGGAAGACAAACAAAAAGTTAGGAGAAAATGACAGTAAAAATTGTTAATCATTGTGGAGATTATTGTCTTTGGCTTCCCAGAGCTAAGTCCTGTTTTCTTTCCTGTTTGCTGAGCATGGCTCTCATCGTGTTCTCATGATGTTCTCCAGCAAACCTCTGAGGCCTTTGCAGAACTGCTGCATTTATTGTGAGATCAGATTAAACAAAGATGGAGAATCCAATACAGTTTACGTCTGAGTCCAACTGGTAGTACTACATTTTATTAAAGGACAATAGACGTTGAGTAGAAATGAATAATCATTGTAAATCAGAAAAAAAGACAGAAACATACATAAAATTGCAACTTACTAAATAAAAAAGGAGTTTAAGACATAGTGGTTTCTTTTTTTTTTTTTATCACCAATCTTATCCGTCTTAAATATGTAGAGTACTAGCCTTAAATGTCCTTTATCCTTTAATTGTTGATAAACCATGCATCAAAGATCTTGTTGCTATTTCTACATGTGTATTTTTCTTCATGTTATGTGTAGGTTGTGTGCACCTAAACGAAAGCAGTGAAGAATGGCTGACGAAGAATTTTGGCGCTTTCAAAGCAATGGCCCGAGTGAAGGACTTCACCAACCTCAACATGATCTTCAGTGGTGTGAGTTAGACTGACAATTTATTCTTGTTTTTTCACTCCAATATAGCAGGGCTTATACAGCAAATTCATTGTTCTCTCTCCCACCCCAAACCCCCTCAGCTTGAAGTTCTCCACCTGCTTTCTCCTGCACAAAAAGCAGAGCTTCTCCTAAGGCCTGAAGTGGCTGGTTTAGACAACGGCACCCTAACCCTGGTCTTCAACAGTTTGTGGGAGGGCGGCTCAGGTCATCACACGTCTTACAAACCTGGAAATACATCTATGGTTCGATCTGGTCATTCATCTCCACATCACACCCTCACCGAGGTAAATACCGGTTATTTTATACCTAAACAGTAGCTCTAGAACCAACTCGTTTTATGGCTCTGCCAAATTCTAATGCTGGAGAAGTCTGGTTTAGTAGTATTACATTTGACTTTGCTTGCATTTTTTCATTCTTCATTTTATGAGTAATGTTACATTTACAATGAAACAAAAATATTTATATGACTTGTATTTGCTGGCTAAACACCAGGGTGTGGTTCAGGTTAAACAATTAGGACATTCTTTGACTTTTTTCTGGAATTTTATCAAATTCCACCAGGCATAATCTGTGTAACTAGGTCATCTTTGTAACTCCAAAACATTAACTCTGTTGTCCCAGTTAGTGACGGTAATTTCACAGTTGGGATAGTGTTCTCTAACTTGTAAGCATTTGCACTTTTTTTCGTTTAAAGGTAATCACAGTATGAACCAAATTTTTAGTCTGATGTAATGTCAGACAATGAAGAACAAATCTTTTTCTCTGTATATGTTTGTTTACGTGTCATTTGTAAATCAAGCAGAAATGTTGAGAAGGCAGGTTCTAGCAGCAAATAATTAATCATGATAATTTTCTTTGAAAAACATTGTTGTAAAGGTTCTTCCTGCAACAAATCATATGCTACCAGTGTTGGTGAGGGTGGACTAGATAATTATAGGCTTAAACCTAAAATGCCGATTGTATACCCTTCACACTTGAAGACACGAGAAATACTGCATCATGGATTTTTCTTTAAAGGTGATTAGACTGGCAGGAAACTTTTACAATTATTAATTCGGGACTGTCACAGAATATCAAAATGTAAGCAATTTAAACTCCTGTTAGTTTGGAGCCAAAACGCACACAAAAATGGGAGACTAGGCCCTTGATGTCAGGTTCTCTAAAGACGTCGGGCTCAGAATATTGTCTGGTACTATGATTTCTCAGATGTTTTTGTAAACTGGTTCACCCACATCATCATGAATTATACAAGAAAAGTGAAAAATAAAAGGTGAAGGATTACTTACACAAAATTGCTGAACGTTCTCTAAACCTCTCTTATCTTTAATTCCCAACCATTTGTTTTTAACTTACAGATCTCAAACGGATTTATGACTGCTTTCAGACCAATTGGGAGTTTTGCTCATGAACTTGTTTCCTTTACACGTCAGGTAAGTAAGCTCAGAAAAACACATCCTGAGATGTTAAAACACTTTTATTGTGACCAAATAAAAAAATTCTAAATTCCTCTCTGACTTCGTGTGTCTTACAGATAAATGTTTCCGAAATAAAAAGCACCACTTTGACTCAGTTTCTGCTCAACTGGACGCTGGCTGAGCTGGCAGACATGTACATGCCCCACGAGCCGCCCATGGTCACCGAAACCCCACAGTTTGACGTGACCGATGTGGGGGATTGGTACCAGCAGGTGGTGTTGCCGCTGCTACGCAGGTTCCTTCCAGACGATGAAGCCTTGATGCACCCCAGCATCTCGCTCGCCTTCCATGAGCTGTTGTAAGTTACACAAAGTTTACAATAATCTCTCCTGTTTGGCTTTTTAGCTCTTTGCTTTGCTGAGATTTTTCTCTTAGTCTATTTGAATCCTCTGAGCCACTTCGATACGCAGACAATGAATTGTTTTTGACTTAAAAAATATTCTGTGAACACAATTTCTATCAAACTTCATATGGAAAGAGTTCAATGCAAATTAATTTGGCCAAATTGAAAGCCTCTATTGGAATTGTTGACTTCAATATCTTTAGGTATTTTCAACATTAGGAAATATCTTTTTTTTTGTGTGGTCATTTTTGTCTAAGGCTGTGCATTCTGGGTTTTTACAGCTTTTTGGAACATGGTGAGGAAAATGATGATGATGATGATGATGAAATTGAGGATGTCTGCAGTGTCACTCTTGACAAAGGCCCTTGTGGGGTAAGGTTTTCACTCCAATGTTGTTTCATGTTGAAACTAAAAATCTGTTTACTCAAAGCTAAGGACATTGTTTTACCTTCCGTCTCATCACGTTGTGCTCAACACCCTCAGCTAACTGATGCAGTGGAGAACATAGCCCATATTTTACATTGTGCAGCTCGAAGTGAACTGACGATGACTGAAACAACAATCATGAGACTGATTTCTGAGCTGGCCGAACGCCTGAACTCCTTGATCAAAGAGTTTTCCATGACAGTGAGTCTTTTGATCCTCTACGATCTGCTTAACATTGTAGACTTATGTGTAAATTCAGTCATTGTGAGAACACGTCACTGCTCTCCGGCAACAACTCAAGAGAGCTTTTTCTCGTCCTGCAGAACTTTGCCGAGCTGGCATCTGACTTAAAGGAGATATTTAACGAGAACGAGTCTCCGTCTCTGACCCAACATCACCTGGACGATCCGGAGTTCATCAAACTCTGGTATCAGATCAAACTGCTGCCCCTACTGCCAGACGTAAACCCAGACCTCCTCTCCTGTCTGAGCACCAAGAACTTCAGCTGCCCCGTATACCAAACCCTGTAAGCTCAAACTAATTCCTGATAAATAAATAAAAAGATGCATTTAAGGATTAGTGTGACCATCTTCCTTCTGTGTGACATGCTGTATCCAGGGTGGCAAAACTGGGTGAAAGCATGAGTTACATGGATGCTGACATGATGTACGGCGACAACATCTACAAACACTTCATCTACTCCTTCCTGCTGAATGACAACACTACTGGTAAGCAAGAACATCACATTAAAAACATAAAAGTAGCAGGGGAGAGTAGGAAGCTTTCTCTTTTAAAAATTAAGGATTGAAGGCGTCTGTGATGAGAAAAATATCCAACATTATCTCTAAACTCTGGCTCAGCTAATCTGAAGGTTTAATATTTTTATGCTGCCGTTTTGTTAATAGCATTACATCAATTTTTAACCGCTCTTGATTTCATCAACCAACACTAAAGTCAAATTCCCAGCTCAAACACAATAGGTACTTTTATACTGACAGTTTTTTCTTTTAATCTTCATTGATTAGATTTATTTGCAATAAACTAAAGTGGAAGTAAAGTCACGAGAAAATGACACCCTAGCACTGATGCAATCATGGCGCAACATCTTCCCAGTTTCCATTTATCAATCTGGATAGGGTATCCCTTATAGTGTACCCTGTAAAAAAAACTTTGAAACTAGCCATGTTTGTCCTCAGGCGACAGCTAATTTCACCTGTGTCTCAGGCTAAAGTACACAAACCTTGAACAAGTGATTCATTACCTATCAAATGAAAGGTTTTAGTTAGTCAAATAAATGTTTGGTACTATTAATATCTTCAACATATTATGTGTTTCATGACTCAATATTGTAATTATTACAATTTAAGCATCAAAATCAAACGTTACTGCATTCTTGGTTTGTATGTAAAATTGTACAAACCTTTTTCAGAATCCCAGTGCCTGTTTCCAACCAATCAAAGCGCAGAATGGGTGAAAATGAACTTTGGGTTCTTCTCACGCTTTGCCTCTGTCATCGACTTCTATGAGCTCAATCCGAACTTCTCTGGAGTAAGTCTGGAAGCCGTAAATATGCCAGATTTTATGATAAAACCATGCATCGTATGTTTAGAAACAAATCCTTTGCCCTTTTTTCCTTTCTCAGTTGGAAGCTCTGCATGTCCTGTCACCAAAGCAGCTTGCAGAGATGCTGCTGTTGGATCTTCCTACTCCACCAGAGAAAGATGTTGTTATCAATGGAGTATTTGAATTCCTATTGGAGTCACCAGAAGACAGAAAATTGACGGAGGTTCTAAACTTCACCGTCCAGCTTGCTACAGAGGTAACACTTGGTTTTATCTTCAAACTCGATTGCTCGATGTTAACATGTTCTGAAGTATTCATTTTCAATCGTATCATTTTCATAGGTCGATCCTCCATGCAGCGTCTACAAACTCATGTAAGTGTCTTCTGATGGTTTTAGTTTATACCCCTTAAGGACACTCAGACGTTGATATTTGGCAAATGCAGCACTGTTGACATTTTTAGGCAACCCTGGTAAAAAGCCTTTTTTTTAATCTACTTTTTTAAAACTACGTTATTATGCTCTGTTTATGGTCTTACTGAAATATGTTCATTTGCAATATACATCACAATTTTTTTTATTAAAAAGTTTTTTTTTACCACAAATTATCCATCTTTAAAATTTTATTTATGGTGAACATTCTTCTGGGCTTTCCATTTTGAAGAGTAACACACATTTTAGGTCGCATCATAGATAGACCCCGAAGCAGTTTTAGACTACTAGTATGTTTTTGAAAAAAAAAAGTTTTTTATTGTTATTTATTATTATTACTGTTTTTATTATTATAGACCTCAGTTCATTTACAGTACATGTGGTTTGGTATAGCTAATCCTTCCTCCATTTCTTCCTAACCACAGGGAAAAGATTAGCAGCAGGTCATGCAGAGCAGCTGTATGTTTTCCTGATGTTAGAAAGATCTTGTGATGTGTTATTAGTTATTTTTTATACACATTCATTTAAGCTGCATCCAAATATATGAAGAACATTTTTGTTAAAATAACAGTTTCAATTTTTTATTTTTAAGAAAAAACTTTAAGCTTTATTTTCATGTCCAACTGAAGCACATAAAATATATTTTTTTCCATTGTTTTCATCTTTGTTTGTGATCTAATTTGTTTCACTTGTCTTTATTGCTTCAGCTTTGAACGAATGTATGAAGTCACGACAATGTCACAAAAATTAGAGCCAGTTATTTGGGCCCGAATCGGTGAACTGATGAGCATTGCACCAGAGGGTGAGTCAATTTTCAACCTGAACAAGAGATACCAAGAAATGATTTACCACTAACCCAAGCAAAAATGTGTTTATTGTGTCATTTCTATGATTGTGGTGTTGTTGACTAATAATATAAATATTTCTTTTGTTTGTGTTTTGTTTGTTCTCAACAGAGTGTATACCATCAAACATTATAGTGAGTATCTAATATTAAACACATTTACTAGTAACTTTTTTTTTATATTACCACCAAACATTTAATAAATATAATCTATCATTTGCAGTGTCCAGACACTCAGATCAACAGTAAGAGGTTTTTTTATGCTTATTGAGCTTATGTCTGTATTTCTAAAGTATATAAACAATATTGTTTCCCTTTTGTTTGACAGATACTGACTTCTGCCAAGGCATTGAAAGGTAATTCCACTTGTCTGAGTATGCAGTTTATTAAAATGTACCTTTATTGTCTTAAAACTCACACAAAGTCTCATATTTCAGCTCCAATCTTCAGTCATTCCTCAACAATCACACACATGTGTCATGTAATTTCACCTTGGAAGAATATGCTTGTGCACAAGTAAGTGCAACCCAGTGGTTCAAAGTCAGCATAAAACTGTTCTGATGTGTTGCAGATTTGCCTCACTTTCATATACTTACAGCTGGAAGACTTCACTGCTGAACAGCTGGCTTCCCTGATGAGGTGTAATCTGCCTGGAAACAGCAGCCATTCCAGGGTGTTGTGGAAGTTGCTGCTTACAAGACAATCCAATATTTTAAATCAAGCACTGGACATGCTGGATAACATGGTCATTAGCTTTTGTAATATGTATAATTATATTAGACCTATTTATTCTTTGAGCTTATATTATCTAAAACTGGTTTATTCTTCTTATAGTCAGTGGGAATGATCCCATCAGCAGAGGCAATTTTGGATGTGATTGAGGAAATGAGGCTGTCATTATTGACCGATCAGGATCTGATGAACAGTAGAGTGATCCAGTTGTGGTTCACAGAACGTCTGAGCAGCTTCCTGCCGTCTGCATCAGGACGTTTTCTGCTTTGTCTCAACAGCAGGAACTTAAGCTGCTCATCATACCAGCAAATGTGAGTCAAACACCATCAATAATCCAACTTGTGTTTCCTGTTTGAGTGGGAATAATACACTCACATTTGCTAGTCGCATAAACTTTCAGAATATGTGTTAATTACTGTTTCTTTTAACTACTTCGAAGTTAAACTTGGTTGGTTTAGAATTAATAATATGAGAGTTATCGCTATTTGATCCAACATGATTATTAAAAGAATTACAGTAAGTAATTATCCCTACAATTGGATTTAAATGTACCATGTGGCATGTATTTTATTCCAATCAAACACTGTGGGCTTCGAAATTCATCTTCAGACTGCAGGTGTTTGCTGACCACTTCGACAGGATGCCCTCAAAGCAGCAGCAACTCATCTTGAAGGATTTCATCCTTCGTTTCCTTCAAAAACCTTACTCAGGTAATCACTTTTCAATAAACATACATTAACATTTGATTATTTTTTATACATATAATATATCAAAGATATTTTGCATCTAAGATATATATTTTTATGTTCTTGATCTGCTCCAGGTCCAGGATGTGTGTCCTCCTTCAACAACAGCGCACAGTGGCTGACCGACAATTTCGGTCCATTTTCAAAGTTTTTGCTCGTCAGCGACCTGATCAATCTCACTTCACTCTTTGACCCTGTGAGGCTCAGATTTTTCAAAATAATAACCCCATTTTAAAATAAAATAACATTTACAAAAAACTGTTGCTCTTTTTTTTTTTACAGCTGGAAGCCATACCAGTCCTCACACCAAATCAGAGAGTGGAGCTGCTGGGTCTGACTCTTCCTGTAAATACGGACGCTGTCATCAAAATACTCTTTGATTACATGACTGAAGCACCAGAGGAAAGAGGATTCACAGAGTTTCTGAACTCTCTTGTCGTGTTTGCCCAAATGGTAAAACGGACTGTTATTTAGGACTTTTGAAAGACTGTCTGCTTAATGTGTGTTTAAAGTAGTTAATAACATTTCCCTCTTTTTGCTTTTGTCCAACAGGGAAACATTTCCTGTTCAAACTACAAAACACTGTGAGTTCAAATTAAATAAGCTAGCTACATATACATGCAATCATATGGTAACAATGTAAAGCGTCTCGAGGTCTGACGCTCAGGTATGGTATTCAACCTGCGGTTTTGTCAATATGTGGGCTTAAAGTAGGACTGGAATGCATAGATTCTGGGGCAGAAAGTACAGTGAAATCCTTTCTGAAAAATCCCCACAGAATTATAAAGGTACACATTTATAGCGGGTCACTGTTAATTGTAATTGACCTTAAATACACAGAGAAAGAGTGGAGACTGGCATAGGAAATGGAGGAAGCTGGGAGAGATTAGTGAGTGCAAAACAGGAAAGAAGCCAAACAAGGAGGCAAGATGACAGAAGGGGAAAGATAAAAAGAGCAGGGATTAAAGGGGAAATAACAAACAAGCTAATATAGTAAGTTACAGTAAGAGAGAGAAGAACTAATCTATAGAAATAATTGTAAACAAAAACAAAGGAAAAAAAGAATACTACTCATAAATAGGGCCTATTTTTCATGCAGATAATTATTATCTCAAAATTAATATGTTCTTCAAATGTGTATATCAACCACAGAAAAAAAAAGCTGATGAGTTTTGTACTATCATGGGCTGACCACTCTGGGAGGAAGAAAAAATTACTCTAAATGCAACATTACTTTAGATGTGGAATTGCAGCATCGTGATGATGCACAAATTGAAAGTGTAAATATGTATACAGCTAAATAAGAAGTGGCCTAAGGACAGGAAAGTCTATGTTTTAGAGTTGTGAAAGCAACGCTAAACGGTTTAACCCAAGTCATACAGTTTAAAAGGCCAAAATGCCAAAACGAAATGTATGTAAACTTCTGAATAAAAAAAAAAGGAAGTTATACGAATGTTCTAATTCGTATTATCTCTGATTCATTCTGGTGTTGGCACACATAGATGATTTTGCTGATCCTAAGTGAACACAGGAGGAGTCTGAGTCTGCCTGAACTAACAATGTTTTGCCTTGCAGGTTCACTAGACTGGACGACGCCATGGATATAGCTCCTCCCATGATAGTTTCAGCCATCAGAGACGCTAGCATGGCCTTATCCAAACAACTACCACCTGGTGAGAGTTTTATGCAAAAAAGAGAAACCTCATTTTAGAGTACAAACATTCCCATGTTGAATATGATATAAAATCTCTTCCTAGTATTTATTAATTGCACTTATTTAATTTTTCAATACATGTAAAGATGGTAGCTTTAATATATACTTACTTCGCTGAGATTTCAAAAACATGTTAAAATAATAATACAATATTCAAAATGCAGATTTACTGATTGTTAAAAATAAATAATTGTATAATTGTAAATTCATGTCAAGGACTATTTGTTTTAGATTTTTTTTACTTGATTAAAATGAGCTTTAAGTAATTTGATGTTTTGGGCTTTTTTTACAGACTGCATCATATTCACTGGAGAGGTAAAGATATATAAAGATTGGGATTTTTCACTTTTGCTTACATTATTCAAAGATTTATAACCTTTCAAATTGTTTTCTCTGCCCAGTGCAATGTAACACTGACAAATGGTAAGTTTCCTCCCACTTCATAACAACCATTATTTACCATTTTCATACTAACACTTGCAACTTCTTGCAGAGACAGATATATGTGCTGGAGTCAACAGGTAGGGTTTTAAAACACTTTGTCACATTTTGCCAATAAAGGTTTGTGTTAAATTAAATCAACAATTATAATTTGTATAACAGCACAGAGCTTCAGATCCACCTCGACAGCGGAATGATGGACGGCCAGCTCTGCAGTTTCTCGGTTGAGGAGTTTGCCTGTGCCTCGGTGAGACATCCTATCATCATATATCAGCTGGGTTAAAATGGTTCTGACCTCTGACCTCTTTTCATTCTCCTCATCAGCTGTGGGGATTATCGGCAGCCGATCTGGCAGCACTGCTGAGTTGTGAAAGGCTCTCAATCTCAAGCGGCTCCAAACCCGTCTGGAAGCTGCTTCTCTCCAAAGCATCAATGGTTCTGGACCCAGCCCTGGATCAGCTGAGCAACACTGTAAGACTGACTTACAGTTAGAATACGAAGTGTTAAGTAAATGAGACATGCTCCACCCTAAACATGCTGCAAATCCTGTAGAATCTACCTGAAAGTATATAATATTTATTTGGGCTGCAAACAAAAAAGGCTCAGTGACGCTGTTGGATAGATTTCCCACACTATTTGAAGATCAGTATTCAACATCTTTAATCTCCAGCTTGAAACAAGCAGTCTTCCGGTTTGCCCAGAGACTCTCTATTTTGTTCAGTGCTTAACTTGGCAAGGTCATTTCAAACTCAAATTTTCTTCCTCTAAAACCAAGTTTTTGATGATTACAACTCAGGATGATGCCTAAAATCAGAAATCTACCTTTATCTGGAGCTTTTTAGCAGACCTCTGAAAAGTTTTGCATCAACTGGTATTTGGAACAGTCCAGTTTGATTCACCTTTAGTAAAATTTCAGTTCCATCTCTTGACAAATTAGCCAACCACATTCTTTACTATTGGTGTGGTGGTAGGAGTCAATGCCATATATATATGGCATATATATATTTATATAAATATATATATATGTATATAGCAGGATGGATTATGGTATTTAATTTAGCTAAACATATGAAATAAGCTACTGTCAAGTGCACTTTGAGAGTGACTATACACTATTTTGTGAGAAGCAAAACAATTATTGTGTACACCTTTGTTTTTTGTTATTGCTTTTATTTTTTACAACAATAGAAATTTGGAAGAGGAAATTAACCTTGGATCATTTCTTGTTGCAGACACTCAATCCCAACGATCCTTCTGCCTCCATGATCTTGGATTCCATACGAGAACTTCGGCTGGATGTACTCAACATTGACACCCTCAATGATCCCGCCTTCATCCAGACGTGGTTTGGCCGCCGCCTTCTTCCATTCCTGCCTTTTGTTTCCCACAACTTCCTTTCATGTCTTGCCATAAAACCCCTGAACTGCAACACCTATCAACACATGTAAGCATGGATTAATTTCTCCTTTATAAATGATTTAGAAATAAAGTATCGGCATGTCTTAGACATTATGTGATAATCAAATGCTAATTTCCAGTGTGGAGCTATTAAGTGAGATCCAGCCAAACATGATGCTTGGAAGGCAGATGTCTGTCTACACACACTTCATCAGGGTTTTTCTGACAAAGAACGACACCGCAGGTATGAAGCTCCTACCACCCTGTTCATTTCCATGTATGATGGCTATTTTAAAATATGTATTAGATAAATGTAATGAAATAAAGTGGATTTGAAGTATTTAACCCTGTATAATAATACCAGACAAAGAGCAGTCCAAAAATCCCTGTGGAGGCAAAGATCAATGGAGCCCAGTTTCCCTGGCTCGGACGTGGGTCACCGGGGCCCCCCTCTGGAGCCAGGCCAGAGGGGGGTTGCTTTATGGACAGAATCTTTAGGCGCAGTGTGAAGTGGTCGGGATGCGAATTAGCACCTCTAAATCTGAGACAATGGTACTCAGGCGGAAAAGGGTGGAGTGCCCTCTTCGGGTCGGGAACGAGGTCCTGCACCTGGTGGAGGAGTTTAAGTATCTTGGGGTCTTGTTTACGAGTGAGGGAGGGATGAAGCGGGAGGTCGACAGGCGGATTGATGCGGCGTCTGCAGTAACGTGGACGCTGCACCTGTCGGTCGGGGTGAAGAAGGAGCTGAGCCAAAAGGCAAAGCTCTCAATTTACTGGTCGATCTACGTTCCCACCCTCACCTATGGTCATGAGCTCTGGGTCATGACAGAAAGAACGAGATCGCGGATAGAAGCGGCAGAAATGAGTTTCCTCCGCAGGGTGGCCGGGCTCTCCCTTAGAGATAGGCTCGGTCATCCGGGAGGGGCTCAAAGTAGAGCTGCTTCTCCTCAGCTCGGGCACCTGGTCAGGATGCAATCCTGGACGCCCCCCTGGTTGGAGGTATTCCGGGCATGTCCCATCGGAAAGAGACCCCGGGGTAGACCCACGATGCGCTAGAAGGACAATGTGTCCTGGCTCTCCTGGGAGCACCTTGGGATCCTCCCTGAGGAGCTGGTGGACGTGGCCAGGGAGAGGGAAGTCTGGGTTTCCCTGCTCGGGCTGCTGCCCCCGCGACCCGACTCCGGATAAGTGGCAAGAAGATGGATGGATGGATAATAATACTTTACAAGTTTGAACAGCTTGTGGGGTTACTAACATCAATTTGCCACATTTTATTGCATTTGAATGCATTACATTTGCTTTCACACCAAAATGTTATCATTGCTGACTGACAAATGAGGAACATGTTAGTGGCTGCTGGCGATTCAATGCACTGTAAAAAAAAAATCCAACAACAACAAATTTTTTGATTTCAATTGAATTATATGAAATATCTTTCCTTGAGTACTAAAGAGAAAACAGTGAAGTAGGTGATGACATTGCAGCAGGCCAACATTTGAGGAGGCACCTTTTTATCATAGTGTGAACAAGGAAGGCTCAGGCAGACAAATCTGTGGACTAGGCAAGGGTTAAGTTATGAGTTAAAACTTGGTTTCTGTCTAGAAAACAGAAGCCAGAGAGATACCCAACAAATACAAGGTTAGACAGGGCAATTCAGGAAAGGAGGATTTGGTTCAGACAAGAAAATAACGCTGGCCATCTATTCACACTAGGGCTTTCAAAAAACTGCCCACATCTGCCAGAACTGTATATGAAAGCAGGATAACAGGATCAGTGAATCTTATGGTTCCACAGCTGGGAAGCAACTCACAGTTGGAGCCTACAGGCTGATTGTTGCAACAGCAAAGGGAAGTGCAAAAGCAGCCAGAATCTCATGAGCTCTACAAGCGCCCTCAAGTGGTCAGATAATATTAACTGAATAATCAGAAAGTAAGACCTGTATTTGAGGTCTATTTATAAAAATTTTGTAGCAGGAATTTATATTTTGTCAATTTTAATGTCTATATCTTCAGTCTCCAAAAATGAAATCCAGTTACATGGATATTTCAGTAAAAAAAACAAAAAAAACAAAAAACGGTTTTATTTATTTCCCTAAGCTCAGCTTTGTTTATCATTTTTGATATGTATACCAGTTTAGAAATGTTTAAGGGTTTTTTTAATTATGAAATTATGTAACATTTTAAAATAGAATTTGAACAAAGCAGAAACATTTATATATATATATATATATATTTATAAAAGGAAAGAAGTACATGCAGATAATAGGGTACTAATTGCAATAAAAAAACAAAACATACAAATAATAAAGAGCAGCCTAAGTAGTTCAACCCACTAAGCTTTTAAACTTTTTATTAACCCCTTGTGTGAAGGTTAAACTGAACAAGAGTATTTCTCTACATTATAATATTATATGATAAGGAATCTCTTGAATTATCCATGCCACTTATTCTTGTGGGTCAGAGCCTCAGCAGGCGAGGGTACAGCCTGGCCAGGTAGCCAGTCCCTTGCAGGGTGAGAAACAATTTAAACATTTTAAGACTCAAATTAACCTAACACTTGTGTTTCTGAACTATAAGACAAGGCTGGGGAATCTAGAGAAAACCCACACATGCACAGACTCCTTGTGCAATCAAACCCATCTCCTTCTTTTTGTAGGGCAACAGTGCTATGAGGAGCGCCACTTATATAAAGCAATAGTTTCAAATAAAAGCTACTGTGAAAGATTTTCACTCTCTGCAAGTTCCTGTTGGTACCCCTTTAAACATTTTTCTATGTGATGCAATACTAAAGTATGTACAAATACTTCTCTTTTCTTCAAAAGGGACTGTTCATAATACATAATTATTTTTTTTGGCACAGTTCCCACATGCAGTTTCAACATAACCAACAGCGGGGACTGGGTGCAGAGGAACCTTGGAGGTTTTTCTGTGCTTCTCTCTTTGCAAGAACTTCAGGATCTTTACCCCAGCTTTTCACCTGTAAGTTCTGTCAGGGGGCGTCTTTTAATGTCATTTAATATTTGATTTTTGGCTTTGTTTTTTTATGCCCACGGAATGGGAAGAACTAGTCATCCAACGCAAAGTGGTTCTCCTGCTGCGGTGGAGAGGGGAACAATTTTGTAATTATAATGTTTTTCCATTATAAGGGTAATAAATGTATTATCCCCCAAATATCATTGGACAGAAAATTCATGGCTTATTCACAGACGTTTAAAAAACCTAAAATATCCCTAAAATTCAAGAAATCACCTAAAGTCACATTTCTTATAAAGCCCTTGAACTTTCAGGGAGTTTTCGTCGCAAATCCTATAAAGCAATCTTAGATGTATTTTCAATTTTTTTATGAATGTTGATTCCCACATCGTTTTATCTCCAAATATCTTTAGATAACTTTATAATTTACACACTCCATAAGATCTGTAGTTGAGCTCTTAAATTTATAACATTTCTCAATTTGTGCAAATAGATTTCCTACTTCTTTTAAAGGAGAAATCACAACATTAAAAACAAAAAAATGGCATGTAAATTATATATATATATATATATATATATATATATATATATATATATATATATATATATATATATATATATATA
>JAVLVB010000161.1:1493788-1524682 GCA_032876305.1 Orestias chungarensis | reverse complement strand
GGATGGATGTCTAAATGGATGGATGGATGTTTAAATGGATGGATGGATGTTTAAATGGATGGATTTCTAAATTGATGGATGGATGTCTAAATAGATGGATGGATGTCTAAATGGATGGATGGATGTTTAAATGGATGGATGGATGTTTAAATGGATGGATTTCTAAAATGATGGATGGATGTCTAAATAGATGGATGGATGTCTAAATTGATGGATGGATGTCTAAATGGATGGATGGGTATCTAAATGAATGGATGGATGTCTAAATGGATGGATGGATGTTTAAATGGATGGATGGATGTTTAAATGGATGGATGGATATATAAATGGATGGATGGATGTCTAAATTGATGGATGGATGTCTAAATAGATGGATGGATGTCTAAATAGATGGATGGATGTCTAAATAGATGGATGGATGTTTGAATGGATGGATGGATGTCTGAATGGATGGATGGATGTTTAAATGGATGGATGGATGTCTAAATAGATGGATGGATGTCTAAATAGATGGATGGATGTTTAAATGGATGGATGTCTAAATAGATGGATGGATGTATAAATTGATGGATGGATGTTTGAATGGATGGATGGATGTCTAAATAGATGGATGGATGTTTGAATGGATGGATGGATGTCTGAATGGATGGATGGATGTCTAAATGGATGGATGAATGTTTAAATCGATGGATGGGTGTCTAAATGGATGGATGGGTGTCTAAATGGATGGATGTCTAAATGGATGGGTATCTAAATGAATGATGGATGGATGTATAAATTGATGGATGGATGTTTGAATGGATGGATGGATGTCTAAATAGATGGATGGATGTTTGAATGGATGGATGGATGTCTGAATGGATGGATGGATGTCTAAATGGATGGATGAATGTTTAAATCGATGGATGGATGTCTAAGTGGATGGATGGGTGTCTAAATGGATGGATGTCTAAATGGATGGGTATCTAAATGAATGATGGATGGATGTATAAATTGATGGATGGATGTTTGAATGGATGGATGGATGTCTAAATGGATGGATGGATGGATGTCTAAATGGATGGATGGATGTCTAAATGGATGGATGGATGTCTAAATGGATGGATGGGTGTCTAAATGAATGGATGGATGTCTAAATGGATGGATGAATGTCTAAATGGATGAATGGATGTTTGAATAGATGGATGGATGTCTAAATTGATGGATGGATGTTTAAATGGATGGATGGATGTCTGAATTGATGGATGGATGTTTAAATGGATGGCTGGATGTCTAAATCGATAGATGAATGTTTAAATCAATGGATGGATGGCTAAATGGATGGATGTCTAAGTGGATGGATGGGTGTCTAAATGGATGGATGTCTAAATGGATGGATGGGTATCTAAATGAATGGATGGATGTCTAAATGGATGGATGTCTAAGTGGATGGATGGGTGTCTAAATGGATGGATGTCTAAATGGATGGATGGGTATCTAAATGAATGGATGGATGTCTAAATGGATGGATTGATGTTTAAATGGATGGATGGATGTTTAAATGGATGGATGGATGGATGTCTAAATTGATGGATGGATGTCTAAACAGATGGATGGATGTCTAAATTGATGGATGGATGTATAAATAGACGGATGGATGTCTAAATGGATGGATGGATGGATGTTTAAATGGATGGATGGATGTTTAAATGGATGGATTTCTAAATTGATGGATGGATGTCTAAATAGATGGATGGATGTCTAAATGGATGATGGATGGATGGATGTTTAAATGGATGGATTTCTAAAATGATGGATGGATGTCTAAATAGATGGATGGATGTCTAAATTGATGGATGGATGTCTAAATGGATGGATGGGTATCTAAATGAATGGATGGATGTCTAAATGGATGGATGGATGTTTAAATGGATGGATGGATGTTTAAATGGATGGATGGATATCTAAATTGATGGATGGATGTCTAAATTGATGGATGGATGGATGTCTAAATAGATGGATGGATGTCTAAATAGATGGATGGATGTTTGAATGGATGGATGGATGTCTGAATGGATGGATGGATGTTTAAATTGATGGATGGATGTCTAAATAGATGGATGGATGTCTAAATAGATGGATGGATGTTTAAATGGATGGATGTCTAAATAGATGGATGGATGTATAAATTGATGGATGGATGTATAAATTGATGGATGGATGTTTGAATGGATGGATGGATGTCTAAATGGATGGATGTTTAAATGGATGGGTGTCTAAATGGATGGGTGTCTAAATGGATGGGTGGATGTCTGAATGATTGGATGGATATCTAAATGGATGGATGGATGTTTAAATGGATGGATGGATGTCTGAATGAATGGATGGATGGATGTCTAAATGGATGGATGGATGTCTAAATTAACACATCTCACCCACTCCCTGATGCTTTAAGGACGAAACAATTTTATTTGTTCTAACATGATTCATAAAAAACTAAAATAAAGCCGATCTTGTTAAACACATTTCTGGACAAAGAGGCGGAGAGGTACCTTTTCCTTCTCTGCCTTAATTCGCTCCAGCTCCGTCTTCAGGCTGGAGAACGATGCTATGGAAAACACAACAACAAAAGTGGCATCATAACAGGGTTGTGGAGCTAATTTGAATCTCACCCTCTGTGGAGTTTTTCCACTCGGTTCCTTCAAATCTATGAATTTTTCAACAAAGCCGCTGCAATGTGGGACAGTTTGTGTTTTGCTTGTGTTAAAAAACAAACCAGGACATCTAAAGCAACAAAATGCAAACAGTTAACGGACTGAACCTTCAGAACCGGGCTGGATTGTTTAAACAAGACAAACATAAAGACATTCTGGGGACACATTTAGAAACACTGGAGTCAATTAGACGGACCTTGTTATAAAACTTACAAATTAAATTATCTATTTTGAGGAAAATATTTTTTTTAAATTTGCATAATAATCCAGAAAAAAGTAAAAAGATCATTTTATTATTTAAAGTATGTATTCTACTATTTCTTATTTAAGCTATAAAATTGAGAAATTATTTGGTTTCAACAAGCTTCTAAAGTAAAATATCCATCCATCCATTTTTGAGGTGATAAAGATAAAATAAGACAAGAACCTGAATTTAAGGATCTTTATTTATAACGTAAAGTCCCCTAAGATACTTGAATTGCCAAAAAAAAACTATTGTTACTAATCAACAAAATATGCAAATTTATAGCTACGGTACTGTCAAACCGTCTTAAGTCCTCCTTCGCTTTGTTTTAACAAGACAAAAGAGTTTCTTGGCATAGTCTCAAACGGAGACGGAGCAGAAGATTGGAAAATTCAGGTTGAAAGAAAACCTTTGATAGGGATCCAGACAATCCACAGAATGATCTGAATAGTGTTGCTCTAAAAAGTTGCTAGTAAGTAGAGCTTCTTGGCATTAAACTATCAAGAAACAAGATTTTAAGACGTCTGCATAGTACCATAAACATACCTGTGCAACTATCAGGCACACAGTGAGGGAGTTTTCTGACAGCAGCTACAAAGGGTGAGGCAACATTAGGTCTGTTGTTGCTTTGAAGCCGCACAGTCTCAGCTGGAGAACTACATTGCCTTGCAAAAAAAAAAGTATTCACTTCCCTTGAACTTTCCCACATTTTATTGTCACACTGCAACCACAAACGTTACACAACACACCAACACAAAGTAGTAAGTGACTGTGTGGTACGATAAAAGGATTTCTCGCATCAACGATTCAGAATTCAAATCCCTGATAGCTCTAAAAAAAATAATCCCTAAAATCTGCTTTGGTTTCTTACTTAACTTCAAATACAAAAAATGTGAAAAGGTGCAAAGGGTGTGCATATTTATTTTTTTCAAGCAACTGCGTGCTGTTATTAACACACACACAAGCAGTTAAGTTGCGCTTTTTCATACCTTCCAAGATGTCTGTGAGACATTGATCAATACAAACGAGGCAGAAACAGAGGAAAGTTTTTAAAAGAGGCCCAGGAAAAAGAAAACAAAAAAAACACACAACGGTTGACGCCCAGCCTACGGACGCTCACCTATTTCCTCCTTGCAGCCTTCGATCTCCAACTGCAGCGTGTCCTCCAGGTTCTCCTTCAGACACTGCTCCGCCTGGATCTGCTCCTTCAGGAACAGGATCTCGGCCTTCAGCTTCTCCTCCACGTGGTCGCCCGCCGTCCTCAGCGCCACCACGTCGCTCCGCAGCTGTAGCACGACGCCTTGTAGATCCTAAAGAAGAATCACTTTGGAAAGTTAATCAAGCTTGGCTCAAAGTAGTTCGTCCTACAACAGCTTTACATTCATTTGTTTTTCATGTTTTAACATTGCAGTTCTTATATCTTTTTATATATTCCCATATATGTGTTTCTGGGGAAAGAGCTGAAAAACTGACGGGAACCTCTGTGTTTCTCCACCTCTGTTTGTGGAGGATAATCTAGCAGGCTGCTAGAAGTTAAGCGTGGGAGGATCATCCCCTGTGGGAGATGACCTGAATTAAAAAGTCTAACCATATACAAGCTATAAAACAAGAAAACAACAAGTTAAATCTTCATTAACAGTGACTTTATCTAACGGATTAAAGATGCATCGTTGTGAGCAGATAGATTTCCAGACATGTTACCATGTCAACATTTAATACAGGTAAACTGCGATAAATCAAATCTACAACACAAACGAGTTGGCGTATCGCAGAAATTTTATCTAATTAAAGCTGAAAGTGATATGTTTCAAGCATTTTTTTCCAGCTAATTTTGTTTATATTACAAAATCCAAAGTGAACAATCCATTTTTAAATGAAATGAACTGAATTAGGTTTCCTGCCGGAGGTGATCAAAAGTCTTGGAGGTGAATTGGAGACGTTACCTGCACACAATTGGGCATCTGGAAGTCTTCTTGCTGCTGTAGCTCTAGATGGAGCCGGTGTTTACCCTGAAGGCTCTCGTTGTCTCTCTGTAGTCGGCTGAGTTCATCCGCCACCTGCTCCCTCGACTTGAAAAGAACCACCTGAAAAAAGAAAAACAAAAAAGAAAATGATCCTTCGTATATTTTTACTATTGTCACTTCCTCCAACACATGGGTTTCTATTTATGATTCATAAACCTATCTTTAGGTTCATGCATCGTAGCCTGCGGAGGATTTTTCCATTCTTCCTGTAAACATAACTAAACTATTACAATTATAGATGCACAGGACACAGGTTAATAAATATAGAAATTATTTAATTTATATATATGTATATATCTATAATAAAGTAACAAAGAAAATATATAACAGTTAAAACTAGTTATTCAATGAGCTAATAATAGAAATACGCTAATCTTCCTTTTAACACTCTGACTGCGGTGAAAATATTTTGTTTAGTTCAGTAAAAATAATTTTAGGTGGATTTGGTGCACCAATATGGATAATCTTGTTATCCCTTACATTTTCTGTTAGATTAAAGATCGACAAACCTGCAGCATTTTCTTATAGCAAATGTTATTTAACTCAAAGTCACATTTATAATAATGGAGATAAAGTCCAGACTTCCTGCTTTCATTTATCAGTATCCACATTGAAAGTGGATGAAGGGTTTAGGAGCTTCAGTTCCTTAATATGAGCAAAACTGTTTTTGGACATGTGACACAAAGGTCATCTCACGGTGTGGGACATTCCTTCAACACGTCATCCTCAATTAAGCACATAAAGGAGCTAAACTGAGGTGTACTGTGAAGAAAACATGCGGTAAGAAGAGCTCTACATGCAGCCTAAACAAGCATTGTTAATCTGCGAAAACATTAAAACAGCAAGCATTGAAGAAATCTATATAACTATATCGATATTTTTATACATATAGATTTCTTTGTTTGCATGCTTTTTCTTGTTGTTAAAACCAGATTTCTCACTCCCAGTACATATATTTAAAAGATCTTCCCTTTTTATTCTCCTATGACAAATCTAGAAAATGAAGACTACATAAAGGCTTAATGACATGCAAATAGGACATGCTGCACCTATTAGCCTCGTCTTATTATCCTGTGGTTCTAGGGAACTGTGATTAAGTGGCGATATAAGTCCAGCAGACAGGAGCCACAAGCTGAACACACGCCGCTCACCATCTGTTCCTGCGTGCTCCTCTTAGCGTCACTGAAGGCCTGCTGTAGTGTGCCGAGTAGCGTTTCTGATTCCTGGACTCTCTGCACGAGGGCGGACACCTGCTCGCACGAGGAGACACACAAACACAAGACAGAGCTTCTTAGACGGTTAAAAGTTGAAGAGCAAATACAAGTCAGACTCCTAAAACCTATAGATAGTGATGGTATGAAATATAATAAAGCACAAACAGCCATTTATGGCAATATAAGAAGATTCTAGGAGGTACATCACCTAAAAAGAGGAAGCTAGTGGCCTAGCTAGGACACATAGCTCACACATTAGCCATACCATTTAAATGAGGCATAAAGCTTTGAAAATAGTAATCAAGCATTGGCTGCTTATTTAAAGATGGCAGCAAGATTTTTCTTTTCCCTAAATTAATTTAGAGTGACAGTTTCAATACCTTGGCAGCAGTTTCCTCATTTCCTGCTTTTACAGATTCTTCTAGACTTTGTTTCTCCGACATCGTCCTCTCCAGGTGATCATTAGCTTGGCGGAGCATCACCTGCAGCTTCTTCACCTGCAGGGGATAAAACACAAACCATCCCAGTCAAATTACACCAAGGCCTCTAAAAATAAAACAACAAATAATTGCACTGACAAATTATCACAAACTCATAAAAGAAAGGGGAAGAAAGCAGAGAAAGGAACCTGGTCTCGTGTGTCGGCCTCCTGGCCTTGAATGGCCTGCAGCTGCTTCTCATAGTTGGAGCACATGTCACAGCGTCGGCCGAGCTTCCTGCCAGCGTTTTTCACCTGGTTTAACACCAACAGGACACGAGATGGGTGCTTGTAAGTGTTTGTCTGCACTCATTACATGTGGTGTTCCTCAGGGTTTCATTTTGAGCCCTCTAAAATTGTAATTAATAAAACATTTTCTTTCTGATAACAAACACACCGAAGCGAGTGTGTAGCTATGATCCCTTTTTTGGATTATATATACACCAAGAAAATATATAAATAAAATTTATCGGTAGGTATAAATAGGAAGTTTAAAGCAGGGACAATAAATCGGTGCACCTCTTGCTGCAGGAGGTTCCATTCAGTGTCGCTGACAAGCCGGTAACCTGCAGGTGAGTAAGCGGATTCGGGAGCTTGGGAGATGCTGGACAAGAGCGAGGCCGTCTCTTCCTGCTCAGGCGTCATGGCTTTGATGGCTTTCTCCTGGTCTTTAGTCAGCAGGAAGTGACCAGCCGTCAGCTTGATGGAGCCGATGGAGGAGGTTTCGCCAAAACTACTGTCTGTGACGCCGCAGTCCGCCCCGACCAGGGGACCAAAGTCCGATTCGTCCAGGTTGCTGGCCGACTTGGCCTTGTGGTTTTGACCGCCGAGTCCCACCTGCGAAGACAGCGAGGAACCGATGCTGTCGGTCGACTGGACTCTCCGCAGGTTGTCCTTGTAGGGGTCCGAGGGGATGCCCGTCGCCACGTCAGTGTCTAAGGAGTGTATGGAGCCGTGAGTGCTGTTGTTGGTGTGAGGCTGGAGGAGGAAACAAATAAATAAGCTCTGCAACATCAAGAAAAACAAGCACAACCACAAAAAAGGGTTGCAAACAATATTCTTCATTTGATAAAGGAAACAAACGTGTTGAGAAATAAAATATTATGTGATCTTCTTTTCTTCTTTCAGTGACAACAGAAATTTGAAGATTTATAATTTTCTGAGATGAATATCACAATAAACATCACGATAAATATATAAGGTTTGAGTTACTTTTGTAGAATATCAAGTAGAGATGCACAGTATATCGGCATCAGTATTAGGAGACTATAGTCATTTTTTCTCATACTGGTATCAGTTTGATTCTAAAAACTTGGCCAAAACCAACAAAAGATGTTTGTTTCCATCTTCTTTCTATTGTGTGTGTGTTTCAGAAGATGGTGGAAGCGCTGGATTGTGGGGATGTTTACCTGAAGCAGACGACCAATGTGGGGTGGTGTGCTTACTTTTACATGGTGTCGAAATTGTAGGAAATTTTTAATTATAGGTCCATAAAAGCAGCAACAATATTAGGTCCAAAAATTGGGGTGATATCAATATTAATTTTTGGGTGCAACGGTGCATTCTTCATATCAAGGGCTTTGTTACCATCATCACATCACACAGTTCGTAAAAAGGATTAGAGTAATGTTAGAGAAATATAAATAAGATTTCCCAGTGCAATAAAGAGGCAATGTGCAATCATTATTTGTAAAGACAATTTTTTGATATATTGCCCTGTTTATTTAGTATATTTTTTGAGTGCCTCGGTATCCCTTTGCTTCTGTGACAATGAGAATTTCCCCGCTGTGGGACAAATAAAGGATTATCTTGTCTTATGTTATATTAGATCATTTTAGCAATTTTAGACAACATCCCTCATTCCTTGAAAAAAACTAGACTGACCATGGCTGCGAATAAGTTACTTCTTCCCCCAAATACAGTCAAAGGTTACAGCAAATTATAGGTAAATGAGGAACACTTCAAAACCAGCAGTGGTGTCCACTTTCCCTGTTCAGAGTATTTAGAAACTGGAACGCAGTTACAGATGATGATCAGTCTACAGGGGAAGTACATTATTACACAAAAACATCATCAAACACTTAAAGCTATTTTACTATGTAGAATAAAATGACAGTGTGGCGCATTGATGCATTACCTCCAACTCTGAGGCAAAGGCCAAACAACAAAAGCTCAAAAAAGTCGCCATTTAAACTGGCCTGTTCACTTTAAACAGAGTTTTTGTGTTGATAGATCTGAGTTTCTACTTTATATAAATATTTGACCAAGTTAATTGTTATTTTATTTGTTCTGTTACCTTAAGTTTGAGAATACTGTATTGTATAAAATGCATTATTCTTATCATTATTATTATTGTTATTTACATTTACCACAGATAGCATAAATTGCTTTAAAATCAATTATTTTACCAGGGGATCCTCGTGTTAAATCTTTCAATAAAATCTGGAACCAACACTTACATTTCTGTTGATGATGCCTTTCTTACAAAAAAATTAAGAAAAGAAAATATTTACGACCCTAAATCAGAGGATTTTGTCCTGAAATAGAGGACAAGAAGGTGAAATAATTTAAGTACACAGTTAACCACCAAGTCGTTTGTGAATCAGAATTATATATTTTATTCTAGCTTTATTTGCTTGTTTTAATCAAGAACTGTAATATCTATCCGTCTTTCATGTCTGCTTCCTCATAAAATGATATAAAATCTAGTACAAACAGAAAACATTCAACATGAAAAATCCTTTTTTAATCAAGGGAAACTTCAAAGATGCCAAACATAATTTATTCCTTTCTACTTTTTCTAATTAAAATGTTGGATGTTACATTTATTGCTGAGGTCCTTTCACTTTTAATTAGGAGAAAAGTATATATTATTCTATTATTCATCTTTTAACTTGCCAATTTTGGCTCCCAGTACAAAACGTCTAAGCATTTCTGGTGTTAATGATTGAAATGTTTGCATCTGAAACATGCAGGACATCGAAGAACAAATCATCCCAGCACTGCTATTAAGGACAAACACGTTTAGATAGACCGGCAAAATAGATTTTAGTTTGTTTATCTGAGAGTAAAAAATTCTCGTTTGTGCATAAAAAACCAAAACAATCAATGTAAAAATCTGTCTTTAGTTCAAAGCTGTGAGGAACAAAACCTCTAATGACTGAGCGTGAACATTAACAAGGTCACGTTACCACCGGGGGAATATAACATGACGTAACACCAAGTTGGTGTGCGTCTGGGGGGGAGGGGGGGGTCGGATGACATGACGCCCGTACCTCCTCGACACTCAACCCGAGGAAGTCCTCCAGAGGCTCTGTGTTGTCTCCTCCATCATCCTCCTGCAGATCCTTCAGCAGGCTCAGCCTTTCCTTCTCATCCTCCTCCTAAACCAGAGGGACAGAAACATATTTTAATGGTAATTTGTCGCACATTTCCTCCCCCCCCTCAACCATAATCTAGTCAGACCCTCACTAAGAGGCGATTTTATTAGATAAACTTGTATAATCCAGTAATCACCCTGGACAGATTTTACCATCAAGCATAATAGACAGATTTAGGAGGGTTTTATGTTACAGGACGATGGAATTTTTTTATTTTTTTTATTTTGTACGATTTTTTGAACTTAAAAATATTAGATAATGCATCTAAATGTCAAAATATGAACTTGAAAAAGAGACAACACAATAAATAAAACGACAAAGTAAAGCTACAATTATCTTTCAGCAAGAAAATGAAAAGAAGGAACCTCGACTATTACACAAATATCCTAATGGCCTCGTCTGTCTCATGTTGAGGCTCTAGCCTTCAGCATTTCCCCAAGAGCAGCTGAAAAATTAGCTGCATTAAACCTCTGCAGGCGCCCTGTGCTGGCGCAGCAGTTGAAGCAAACCCATTAAGACGTGGAAGCTGTAGGTTAGATAGATCATGTCCATCTATTTGGGGAACAATTTCTGTTACTTTCTACTTTCTAACAGATGAGGTGAAGTATAGCAACAACAACAACAACAACGTACTGTTTGTACTAGTAGCAGCGTCTGATTAGCACAAGAAAAGCTCAAATTATAATTTAAATAAGTTATTTAGTATCAATTATATTCAAATATTGTTGTTTTTTTTGTTTGCTTGTTTGTTTTTTTACAACTCCAGTCACAAGCATATAACACCAACCAAAGTTTCCAGTGTTTATGTAATTGGTAGTCTATAAATACAAGCATTTGTTTTTTTTTAAATACAGAACCTGAAAAATATGGACAACTAGAAATACGATAGGGGTGAACATTATCGTATAATTTATTGTTATAAATTCATTTTCATGAAAATGATGTGATTTACCGTCAAAACCTTAAATTAAGATAAATTATGTTTTAAAACTCCAACAACAGGATGAAAGATTTTTTTTTCCCACAGATGTTGTATTAAGAAAAATATAATCAAATATAGTTACTTTGTCATGTTTGATGAAATCAAACTTTCTGATATAACTGGTGTCCCAATGAAGCCTCCTTTATTTATTTATTTTTTAGTATTGGGTGTTTGTGGTCATTATCATACTTTTTGTCATTCTCACTCTAGTAGCACATGATATCATGATAACCAGCATCCATAAAAGCATGACGGATGAATAAACAGATGGACGGATGGATGGAAACGCAACTTTAGATATCTCTGCAAAAATCCCCGTTTAGCTGAAAGATGATGGATTCATTACATCCAACCTCATTTGGTTAAATATAAAGCTCAAGGGAAACGAAAACCTTCAGATTTTAGTCCAGAGCCGATCCTAAAAAGCGAAGTGAAGCATAACTGCAATACCTGGTCCTTCTTCTTCATCACCTCCACCTGGCGCAGCTGTTCGGATGACAGCACGTTCTCTATCCTCTGCATGTCCCTCATCAGGAGGCGCTGGGACTCCAGGAACTGGTCGTTGGCGCGCTGCCACGTCTGCTTCAGCTGGTTGTGCTGCTGCCGCTCCAGCTCCAGCTTGTGGCACACTGAAGATAAGAAATTTAGAAAGAAATAAGAGAGGGACGAAGAGGAAACTATTCACACTTTTGACCTTTACAACATCTTCTACCATGTGACACAAGTCTGACATTTCTGTTCACATGTTAAAAAGCTCAATTTGACTAATGAGGAATGTAAGTGGACACAACTCAGGAAAGAGCAACACGTCAGCAAGCCTGTTCTTGGGTCTAAAGATTAGTTTTTTTCCCATCTAATCTACACATTTTCTGCCTTTAAAGTTTCCTCTAATCAAAAACCTTTTAAACGAACCGTCGTGGAGCTCTTTGCGTAGTTTCTCTGCATCTTCCTGCAGAACGGACTTCTGCGTGTTCAACACAGCCACATACATCTCCAGGTCCGTACGGCACGACTTCTCAGCCTCCAGAACGTGATTCAACTCCTTTACCTGCCAAAAAAATAAAACAAATACTAAAAATCAAGAAAGCCAATGTACAGAAGTTTTACCAAGTGCAGCGACTTCAAAATATCAAGATTTTATGATCTAAAAACGAGAGTTGATGATTAAAAACATACATTGATATATTTATTTCAAAAATCAAATCAGTTAGTTATTTTTGTATTTAATTTATTTGAATTTTCCTCCTCTTTCCTAAAGCACACGAACCAGCGTCAATAAAGCAAGAATGTACTTTAGATAGGTGACAATGTTATCATGTAAAAGCTCTGTTGGTGGAGCACACACAATGCGCCCCTCCCCACTTTCTTATTGACTAAATAGGCGTCTTGCCTCATGGCAAGTTGGTAAAAACTCTGTTGTATGTTTCCAAAATTGGGAAACTTCATTTCCACGTTAAAATAAAACTGTGATAGTTCTATTATACATTCAGGTTTTTATGATTGATTGTTTTTAGACTGGCTTTCAGCAAACGTTGACTTAAATGTTTTGCTTTTATTCTTCATGTTTGTGTTTATTGCTTAGACTTTAACTAAAACTGAATAGTAAATAAAATAAAAAAAACACTACAGCAGCACACTTGTTTTTAATTTATCACAGACTACATCAGACTTTTCTTTTAATAAACATTGAATATTTCACAGAAACTGACCTAACAAAGTGAGGATCTGCCATCATTTGCGACTAACCTTGGACGCCTCCAGCTCCTTCACCCTCTCCTCGGCAGTGCTCAGCTTGGCCTTCAGGGCTGCGATTTCTTGCTCCATGGGCATCACCACTGAGCGAAGCTTCTCAGCGTCCTCCTGGGCCTGAAACAAATGTTAGGCCTGATCACAAACTGGGGGAAATGGGTTTAAATCCTAATCTGGCGTCTTTCTGCATGTAATTTGCTTCCTGGGTGTGTTTTCTGAAGTCAATCTGGCTTCCTCTCACAGTCTAAGAACATGACCAAGTTAACTTTTCTTTGTCTCTTTTCCAGGTTCTATCACAATGGAGTCAAACATGACAGAAATGTTCGCTTTTTGCTCTAAATAAATCACCTGACAGAGGATAAACTGTGATATCAGATAAAAGAAAGTGTCATCCTGTAAATCCAGCTGTGAACTATAAACGTGTAAATTAACAGCCTTCAAACTAAACGCTCCAGTAGTTTGAATTCTCTAGTCTGTTTCCAGAGTTCAGTATTGATCCAGCTGGCTGCAGCGATCTACTCTCTGGTACTCATTTTGTTTTTCCTTTTAAAAATCAGGCATATCAGCAGCGAATGTGTTTGATGTTTAAGATCCAGAAAAATGATAATGCATGAAGAAATACACGCACACACATACACACACACACACACAGATTTGTTCTCTACCTTCTTCATCTCATCCTCCAGATTCTCCTCCTCCTGACCCTCAGTGAGGCGACGTCTCAGGTCCCCCAGCTCCCTCTCCATCGCTTCTCTGTACTGGCTCCACTGGGCTCGCTCCTGCTCTAGGCGCTGGTGGAACTGGACCTCATATTCACAAACTGTATCTGTAAAAAGAATATTTTAAAAACACACATTTAACTGAGCAGGACAATCAAGGACAACGTCTGTCACGACACGGTAACGACTTAAGGTCTGGCTAGCAGTGACAATGTTTCCTAGCGACATGTCCTGCATACCATCATTGGTAAGCGCGACTAATCCACCTCATTTGCTTTTGCCGCACCTCTTTAAATATCTGGCTATATTATTAGAAAACTGGGTAGAGAGATGTTGGAGCTGGGGAAATCATTTTTGTTCTTTATGATGGACAAAAGAGATACTTTTTGCGATTTGGTCCTGTTGTAAAACAAAGAAAGCCTCCTTTCTAATTCAAGTATGTAGCTTTCAAGATTATAATCGATAAATAATTGGTTTTTTTTCAGCAAAGTTAATCAAAACAAAGTAATAGTATATGATATAATATGAAACAAATCAGAAATAACACAATAGAGCCACTACATCATTCTACCATAAACCTTTCTGGAGGTTTATTTTAATGTTTTTTGCACTAGCGGCTCTTTATGTATTAGTAGCTAGACAGGAAGTAGACCTGAGAAGTACAGGGGGAAACCGGAAGTAGAGCAACTGGTACTGGGAATTGAACCCATGACAGCTGCATGTGGACTGTGGCCTCAGCACATTGCGCTCCTGCTCTGCCACATGACTCTTCCACTCCGGATGCTGCTAAACATAATTATTTATTTTACAGGCTAATAAAACCAACACTCATAAATAATCTACAAGCTCACTAAACAGAACAGCTGAGGGAAATCCCATTATGTTTGCTCAACACGCCAGTTAATGACGACACTGATTTTACCTTTCATGATGGCTTGCAGCGAGGCCACCTCCTCCTGCCACTGGCTGCGGACCTGGTCGATGGCTTCCTGCTTGGTGTTCTCCGACACGGTGGCCACGGCTTTGATGGTCTCGATCTCGGCCTTAGCCTGGGCCAGCTGGGTCTGCATGGAGCTCAGGTCACTTTGGTAGCTCTCCAGCGCCACGGTTTGCTTCTTGAGCTCCCCTGGGGTAAAGCGTTGGAAACAAAGACGGGTCAGAACGCGGTATAAACAAGTCTTTATGATCCTGAAACCCATTGATTTATGGAGTAAAACGAGCTTCACTATCTTGGGATACCTACCTTCCTTGGACAGGAACAGCTCCTTGAATTTGGCTCGCTTCTGGTTGAACTCTGCCTCGAGTTGCTGCTTGAGCCGAATGAACTCGGCTCTCTCCTGCTCCAGAGCCGCCACTCGCTGCTGAAGCACCTCTGGAAGACGAGAGGAGAAAAAAAACGCAGAAGCCGATCAGCTGATTGGATTCAAGAGCAAACCAGTAGTAAAACACAGCAGCATCAATCTGTACTGTTTTAATTACATTAATGTTATAATGCAACAAGGAACCAATAGCAGAACATCAATAAAAAGTTGTTTCAACCAAAACAATATATTTATTTTTATAAAAAGGTAGAAAACACCTTTGGTACTTCTAGAGAAATTAGCCTACGTGTTATTTTTTATCTCTGCAAACCAAATTTGTCCATTACAGTAAATATCTACCTTCTATATTCATTGATATGTAAAACGAAAAACATGTTAAAGAAAATTGTTCATCAATTTTATAACAAACCTTATTAGATTCTGGTTGTTTGGAGCAGAACAGCATAAAGGAAGCAACAAATGACGTGTTTCAATTGCCAAAACAGAAGACTTTGATAAGACGAAAGATTTTTTATTTTTTTGATAAACCCTGGACGTTACCATAAAATATTTTCTTTTATTCAAAGTAACTATGTTTATTTATTGGAAGTGACATAATTATCACACTTGCCAATATAGTAACATTTATAGGTATCCTAAACCTGCTAAATCTTACCATTTTGTAATTCATTCTTGATACATTGTTTAAGTAAAATCTAAAACTTCACTACAAGTTTTCCCGCAGATACAAAGTCAAGCTTTAAACCAAAAACCCAGCAAACACTAGAGGTGTTCAATCTTCAAAAGCAGGAACATGATTTCACCAAGACTTTTACTTATTTTTTTAAAATAGGAGTAAGACCTTAAAACATACAAAAAACATTTAAAAGTTTAAACTCCAGCAGTGACTTTCTCCCGACCAGTTTGACAATATTTTTTTCCCTACGGCAACAGCAACTCATACCTGATCTAATTCCTGTAACTTCAAACCAGCACAACAAGCAGGGATCCGTTGACAATCTCACATGCAGACAAGCTACTGGCAACGTTTACGAGCCAAGAGCAGGAGATTGGAGCAGAGCAGCTCTGCTACAGTCATGTGACAGCTGAGCAAATTCCAACATGGGATTTTTCACATTTGATTCCTTAAGTGTTCTTTCCCTACGTTGATCTACTTTCTAATTATACCGCTTTAGGTTTAGTGTAACAGCAATTTAAAGATTCATTATTTTTGTTTAATTATTTTTTTTTAAAGACCAAAACAAACAAAGCCATAAACTAACCAAGACCACAAAGTCCAACAGTCTTAAATGTATTCTGCTGAAGCAGATCAGTTTATTTACACCAGATTGAGATGGTTAAAGCTTTTTAAACTGATTAAATATTTTTAAAAGGGGATTAATTTATTTCTTAAAAACATTTTGATTTTTACATTTAAAAGGTCTGATGATAATTCTCCTCCCCATTAATAATTAGAAAAATTCAACTAATGTTAAAATATCTAATACTGTTTAAAGACACTAACCCCTATATTATAAGTAATAATATGATAATGATGTGAAGTATTAAGTAGAATCAATATATTTACACATATGGCCAGCTTTTGCATTGATAATTTGTCTTCTTATATGAAACATTTTGGTGTGGCAAAAAAACAAACAATAATTGTTTATTTTGAAAAATGGAAAAGCATAAAGGAAACATAAGAAATGACTAAGAGTGTTACATCAAAACAAACCCTTACAAGTAAACAATGACTTTCAGTTTAAAAAGGAAAGTGTTTAAATTGGTATAATATATAGTTTAAATCACCAGAGCTGAATGATATTTAAAAAAATTAAATAAGTAAAAACATTTAATGAAAATGATTTTGCGCATAAATGTGGACATTTATCTTCCAACAGAAATGTTAAATATTGATTCTGATCAACACACATTTCTACAACTACTACTATGATTTCCACCATCATGATGCTTTCCTTCACTCACCCTGAGCTGCACAAGCTCGGTAATAAAGGTCTAAATCAGGTGTGTGAATCAATAGTGGGAAAAGTGAACTAATGTGGCCGAATATGTTATATGAAATCAGATTCTTAATGGAGAGTCGTGGGAATGCTTCAAACCAGTGGTTCCAAAACCTTTCAGCCTGACTGACTGACTATATATATATATATATATATATATATATATATATATATATATATATATATATATATATATATATATAATGTAATATAAATATATAATATAATGGTAAATATATACTTTCCTTTGTAGCTGTATAGGTTATTTTTTCAAGAGGATCTTCAGAAATCCCCATATTTATATTTGCAACTCCAACTTTGTGAAATACTGCCCTAACCTCCCACACTTTACACCATATCCGTCATTCTGCAGATTGTGCAGCTGTATTCATGACTGTGTTATCATTTTTGCTATCAAAATGATAACAACGCTGGAAGTTTGTAAACAAAATATTGGTCATCCCTGCAAGACTAAGTGGCAATATCAACACAGATCCCATCTATTCACAGCTAACTTAAAAACAACAGCAGCAAAATATGAAAATACTTTTACCATCCACTCAATTTTCCCTGCTGACTAATCTGCTATTGGTGACTGCAAAAATAAACAGAAAGTGAACCAGTCACCTTTGCATGCAAGTCTTAACTCTATATGGACAGAGGACCAGATCTGGTCCATGTGACCCATAAGAACTATTTGACAGGCTGCCAGAAGCAAACCCAACACTTGCATCAAATTAAGTCTTGTGCAGCTAAAGCTCCCAGCTAAACAGCAGCTAATGTAGAAATTAAAGCTGTTTCACTGTGTTTCATGAGGGAATTTCACAGTAAGATTTAAAAGGTTTAGTTGAACTGAGGCAGTAAATGTTGTTGTTTGTTAGGAGCACACAGTGGGTTGTGGTGAGTGTTCAATAGGAGGCAATGACACGTCGCACCGATGATGCTAACTGGCTAATGTTGTGAAGGATGCAGAGGCCGCTGCCTTCGGCTCTGTCAATCGCCAACACCACCCCCACCGACTACACCCTCCGCACAGGAGGGCGTGAAAACACGGGACAGTTACCGTCATGTTGGGCCGACAGGGGGGAACCCCCGGCCTCCTCGGCCATGGTTTCCTGAGTGAAGCTTCAGGTGGTAAACAGAGAGCTGGGAGAACAGCTAGGAGCGCCCAAGAAAACTAGCTAACATCGCAACCCCTCACTGTTAAGCCGGCAGCGCCAGAAGAGAAAAGTTCCTGTCTGGACTTTCAAAATAAAACCCTGTACTCGCTTCGATGATATTTTGTGCAAGTTTAAATATATTTACGGATTAAAAAGTATGATTTACCAAAAAATATATGTTTGAATTTAATAGATATTCTGATGTAAAAATAACGATTAGCGGGAATTGTTACAGATTTGAGGCATCAATGCTTTATTTTGAAGGCAATGTTAGCATTTCCTCTGAATCGTGTTACGAGGAGAACTTTTTTCCATAGACGGAAATGTACGCAACTCCAAGCTCCGTAGAAGAAAACAGACTCAAGGCTTCGATGGGCCGGAAAAACTATGCGTCACCTTGTCCGCCATATTGGAACGGGCATGTTGGCCTAAAAAGCCAATGTTTCAGAAACTGATCTTATTTTCAAATAAAACAAATTATTTGTTAAGTTTGGAATATTCAAGTAATTTACTAAATGTAACAATAGCTGGACATCAAAAGGGGTTTAGAATAAACAATGATAAACTCGAAAAGCAATACTAAATTTCACCTCTTTAATGATTATTGGTGTTTAGTTTTTAGTTATTAAAGAGTATTAAAGACTAAATAAAGTTTTGTTTAGCTGCTTGGTAAAAATTATAAATTTGCACGTTTTCAATATATTAACAATAATAATGATAATTCTACTAATAATATTAATCGTAGTTACTATTATGATTATTCTTATAATATCAGTGCTAGTAGTAAATGCTGGTGTATTTTCACATGTTTTGTTCCTGCATCTTTTGAAGTCAGGTTTGTCCTCAATTTGTTCAGGAGGAAAATAATTTTTTTAATCCACTAAATTATATACTTTCATATTTCCCATATTTTTCTGACTTTTTCCTTTCTTTACCATTACCTAAGGTCTCTGCAGCTTTTATTGGACTTTGATACCTGAGTTTCTAAAGATATTCCTCAGCTATGAGATTAAATTGTTTGTTACTTTGACAACCTACACACCAGAAAAGGACGCAAAACTGTAGTTTAACACAACCTTCTCTGCACCTCCTGTGCTGTTATCCTGTTACTGTACAGTCAAAATAAAAGGGTTAAAGATTAACCTAAAAAGAACAAAACTCATAAAGATAAATATAATTCTAAACTGAAAAAAATAAAACAATTAAATGTGGTTTATTGAATCAAATATCTATCTCCTCACAGACTTTGTTGGTTAATGACTGATTTGCAATGATCAGACTGATTTGTTTTGTCAAACAGAACGCTGGCTGGAGCCAAACAATTATTTCAGTAGTAAACTCCATATTTGAAATTGAATAACCCTTATCAGAAAGAAAATCTCTTCATGGTAGATCTCTAAGATACAATATTATCATAACATTTTTAAATATTTTCCACCTTAAATTGCTCAAAAACAGAAAAACACAGCAGAGAGCAGTAATTAAAAATAAAGCCCATCACAAACTAATGTTTTTGTTCATTCTGTCACTTTCCTACTGCATCTAGCATTAGTCCCCTTAAAAAGGGGCACAACAATTAACCACATAAGGTTGACCCCGTGGCACTATTTTGGGGTAAAAACGTAAAAGGAGTAAAGACAATGGTGCTTTACACGTCTACAGGTGTTTCCTCAAAAATATTTTACTTTTTAAACACACTTTGCCAAATTAGAGCAATGTATGTTGGCAACTTGACACAGAGGTAAAGTTCTGTTGAGCTTTCCATTAGATCAACTCTCACAATGACTTTAAATTATTATTTATAAGTAAAAGTAAAATTTATTCAGTTAAAAAAGTAAAACAGGAGCTTAATCTAAACCTTTAGCTTGTATATTTTACCTAATCCCAACAAAATTGTTTGATTACTGCCCCCGTTTAAACATTAATAATCTATCCTTAGTAAATGGACACATTAAGGCTTTTAAATTAGCTGTAATTAAAGCTCTTCTTAGTTAGAGTCAATCAAACTAGCAAAATATGTCATCCACATGGAGAGCACGAATGCATGATTTTCAACCAATACACTGATATTGCATTGTGAAGATCATTGTAGATATATTGTGAAGCTCTAATGTTTGTATACATACACATATATCTATATCATTCAGAGTAAAAGGAGGAGCTTCGTGCTGTTGCTGACTTATAAGCAGGGTTGCCTAATGAGTGACCTTAAGAAAAATTTAACCATCTATTAATCAGGTTGCTAAACTAAGAACATTTTCCAGCTTCCCACCCATTTAAAAAGAACTAGTCAAAATATGTGAAGACCAACGATCTGTGTTACGTTGAAGCAACTGTGTAAAAAGCTTTCCCATAGTATGTTCTGGAATAAATCAATGATCCATTTTTGACAAACCTTTTTTAATACCACATTACATGTTTTTAGCTCATTTCATCAAACTGTAGAAAATAATTATTAAAAAGAATACACAATGAATTGAAAAGTAATCTTAATTGCTTTCAACAAGTTTATGTCAGTGTGAGTTTCTTTCAGCCACTTCTCAAGTTGGCCACAGGTGCTACCACCAGTGCTCCTCTTCTGGTGGAGATCCTTCCACCCCAGGTGCGCCCGGTTGGCGCTGATGAGCTGAGCCAGTATGAGAGGAGTGGTGGATCAGCTACTCGTCGCCTGAGTGTTTGTTTACTCCCGGTTACCATCATCTCCAGAACTCAAAAACACTTCAACAGCCTCTCTGGTTGCCCTCGTCCATCTGGTTCCCACTCCTCTTGGCTCAGCTCGGTCTGCCCGCTCCAGCATAACTCCATCAGCTGCACTAACCCCCTGGACTACAGCTTCACCGTCTCCGCTGAAAGGAACTCACCACTCACTCCTCCCTGGCGACAACTGTTCACTCCTCTGAAAGGTTCCCGGTCTCCCATGTCGTAGACGTTTCCTGGTCCCTGCCGTTAACTGCCGCCCCGCTCTTTTCCGTTCCTCGCCACTTGTTGCTGTTTCCTGTTCCTCGCAACTCGTTGCTGTTGCCCGTTGCTGTCCGCCGCCGGATCCCCTTCCCCTCATCTTCCTTAATAAACATCATTGTAAATATCTCCTGAGAGTTCTCGTTTCATGTGGGTCAGAAGCTTAAATAATATTACAGTTTATCGTGTAAAACTCTTAAACGAAAGCTTGTTTGCAAACTGTAATATTATGTTATTGATGGTGGCATGCAATCTGGTTGCTCACTTTGCATGAAAATCAATTTCACTCATTTAAAACAAATGTATTATACATATATATTTTACAAGTGGTAGAAGTGTCCAAAGATGAAGTGAAACTCCCAATGGCTCAGATGTGCATGCACTCTTCTTCCCTAATTTTTTGACTCTATTTGGTGAAAAACATGCATGTAGATAATAGAGGATAACCTCTGTGAACAGAATGGTTTTTAAGTATATTCCGTACAGCTTGTGTGCCATTCTGTGTGACTCTGTCGGACATGCAAACAGCCACAAGCTCGGGTCAGCGGAGCATGATAAAGGGTGGAGATATTACAGCCTCTGCCTGCAGGTTTCTTCACTGTAACGGAGAAAATGAGAAGCAACTATGCAAAGTTTCTGCACATGATGTCGTACCATGCCATCCACTTTCATCTTCAGTTCTCTAAACCTGACACCCGGTTTTATCCCAGCCTCGCATCCAGCTTCTGTTTGTTGAAGAGGTAGGACAGATTATTATATTTGGGGGAGTTTATCTTTTTAATAGGAAAACAAATAATTGAATGTTTAGAGGAGAAAATTATTTTGAGTTTGCTGCTTAAAACAGTATAATGATTAAACAGTCTGTGTTCTTGGAACTTGTCAGGAAGTTGTTGCGGAGAGTGTGTGGGGAGTCAAGATAAACAGAAAAAAATTGAGTTTTCATGGAAACCTAAAGACGGAAACATGTGTTTCCAGATGGAATCAACAGTAGAATTAATAGCCGCCTTCGCTTCTTGTGTTCTTGCAAAATACAAACTGTTATAGGACCAACAAAAACCGGCTAAATAATCTGTTAACATCATATTTCTTTCTCTTTTGCTGGCACTGCATGAGATTTCCTCCCCCCAAAAACAGTCCCTAGAGGTTGTCAGGGGGCTTGTATGACTATTGCGATTCAGATGCTGAAACAAAAATAACCTTAAGACTTAGTCAACGCTGAAAAAGAGGAAGTGGTAAATGAACGTCTTTCCGATCCACAGCTTTGTATACTGAAAAGCAACGGATGATAAATTGTTAAACTAAAGTGTGCTTGTGATTGTTCTCTGGGTTTAATCTCATTTTTTTTTTCCTTTGATGGTTTGCGGGGTCCATCAGAAGATCCCATGGCTCTTTTACGCAAATACATCTGGGTGCTGGTGATACTGGGGATGATTTTTGTGTCGCTGGTGATCAGCCTCATCTTTGTCCTCATTTACAAGTGTATTTTCAGAAAAGGTAGGCCAAGTCTTCTGCCCACTGATGTATTTTCTTACATGTTATTTTACCTACTGACAGATATGACATAACGACAATAAGATTATCTTGAAGGAAAAAATTAAATAAAAATCTGCATCTCTTTAAATCAAGAAAAGCAGCAACTGACTTTAATCATACTTTAATACTAATGCGATCTCCATTCAGTAACCTCTGCTGACGAAGCAGAACAGTTCAGTGAACATTAATTGTTTGTTTTTTTTAGTTTTAAGGTTCCTATTATAGTTGCATTTCCTCATTATTACTAATAGAGGTTGCCATATTCAGTTTATTAGTATAACTTCAGTTCTCTTTTCATATATCTTGATTGCTTTGTAGTTAGTTTTTGTTTTTATTATCAGGTTCAGTCCTTTGTGCGTTTAGATTTGCCTGTCATTGATTGGTGTCATTTTATTTTCCCATTAATTGTTAACTACATTGAACCCAAATTTAGCCTTTCAATCCTAATAATACATTTTTCCTCCAATCTTTTCCTTTATCATGTATTCCTGAACAATTCACCAAATAATAAACTTCTTATTATGTACCCTTGTGATAAAAAAACATTGCTTATCTTCTTGAGAAGTATAGGCTGTAGAAAATTTGTCGTAATTGCTGAGGAAGCACCATTCTAAGTGTTTGAGGTAGGACCAAAAGTTGACGTAATAAAGTTTATGAGACATCCAAAAAAACTCATAAAGGAGTCGATTTAAGCTTAAATTAACAGAGGGAGATTGGTGGCAAAGGGAACCAAGGGGACTAATCTGAGGTAAATGGAGGCAGCTGGGGAGAGAGCTTGAAGGAAGGTGAAATATACAGAGTTAGGATTAAAGGAAAACAACAAGAAACCAATAATCAGCTAACAGAAAGAAACACTAATCCAGGGGTGCCCAGGTTCAGTCCTCGATAGCTATCATCTTGCAAATGGTTAGCTTAATCCCTTTTCCAATAAACCAGAGTCAGATGAACTTGAAGCTGCTGGTGAGTGAATCAGCTCATAAAATCCAGAAACACCAATGAAAAAAAGAGTCACCTTGTTTTGAAACATTAAGCAGCGTATTTTCCAAAATGAAAATAAAATGAATAAACAAAACATTAAAGGTAAAGATTAAAAAAACAATAAGTGAGTGAGTAAACGTAGTGAGTCAACCTTTAAGGAATAAAAAACTTTTTCTTAGAAGCATCAGCAGCGGAGAGGCTGATGAATGACTTAACATGGGTTTGGTCTGCATTTTATTCAACTAACCAAGTTGTTCCTTAAAAAAAATACATCCAGGGTTTAACACCCAACTATCACATTTTTTTAATTGTTTTTACTAATGTGTCACTGGTTTTGTTGTAAATTAATTTATGTTACATCCATGGTTTTGTCATAATTTACCCCAAACCTAAATTCAGTGTCATTAACAGAATCCGTCATGAAGCAAGTCTCTAGCAAGTCAGTTTTGAGCTTGCTGAGTAACAATGACCTGTTGTCATTGTCTGTTCTGCTTTTTTGCTGATGAGTTTCATTAATTAGGAACACTTATGGTGTAGGTTGTTGCAGTCATGATTTAAAAAATCCTTTAAACCGACACCAAAAACTAAAAGCTAATCCTGAGTTCGACTGAACTTCGTATTAACTCAAGCTGAGGAGTTATTCTCACTTTGCTCCTTCGATCGTACGCTTTAAAAATATGTTTGTATTCTTCTCTGGTGTGTTTACACTGTACAGAGGGCATTCAGTAACCAAAACATATACAGGAATATAAAAAGAAGTTAATATGTCAAACTAAAGAACTATAGAGTAAAACAATGTTACTCAAATAACAGAAGAGGTTTAAATTATGGCTTAGTTTTTTTTCCTTTATATGAAAAACACATTTTCATTGTACTTATGCCCAAATTGATCCGTTAACTTAATTTCTTTGCAGTCATTTCCAAAGAACCAGAGTTAGGAATGGTTTTAAAGAAATTAAAAGAAACAGGCATAAATTGTTTTGAAAGAAAAGGTTTCTGGATCATTAAGGTGAGAAGGGGGAAAAAAAGCCGTAGGTTGTACAGCAAACTCCTGGACTAAAGCTTAATCAACATTGGTAGCAATCAGAAAGCATGCCTGTGCAGTTAGACGAAGACTTTTGAACAAGATGAGCGTAAAAAGAAGCAACTTATTTCTAAAACTAAACAAAATGACATACTTCAAATTTTGCTGGAGAACAAGAGGCAAGGTTGCGCTTAGTTTAACTGCTGAAGCTTTCCTCTGCCTGTTTGTGACATCTGGAAAACAGAGCATTAGAGCTTCCAACCCTTTCTGCAAAAGAACAACGCCCTGACAAAAAAAGAGTGAGATTAAAATATCATCTAAAAGCAAAATTTTTGCAAGATTCCAGGAACGAACCGATTATGAACTGTCTGCTTTACCCAGATCTTAATAACAACTAGAAAATGTGTTCAGTGGATTAAAGCTGGTTCAATGGCAGACTCAAGGATCAATCAAACAAGCTTTTGCAAACCAAACCTCCAGCCGGGACTATCATATCAGCATGCAAAATCATTTAATGTAAAAAGCTTCAACATTGTCCGTAAAAGCATTAAAGTCATTCGGTTTTATAAGTTCTTTATAATATCAAATGAGATCATTAGAGACACTACGCCATGTTCTGCCTTCAGCAGATTAAACATCTCATTTGCGATGCAAAAAGACTACATAATGAATAAAAATATGAATTCTACATAATTTCTCAGCATTTATGTTTGGGATCTTTTTAATACTTTCTTTAAACATAACTTTTCTGATGCAACACTTTTGTTTTTATTTTTGTCTTAGTTCTTTCACCTTTTAGACACTGTGATATTTATCTATTTATGTAAACAATTAGACAAACCAGTCTCACATCCTGCTAGAGTTTTATTTACATCGCTTTCCTTCATTAGAAATCATTATTCCATAAAACAAATGCTTCTGATTAGTTACTTTGATGTCGTGTTAGACTCACATTTATACTTTAGTCTATACGTTGAGATGAAAATAACCTTTTGTATGCAACTGGTATGAAAAGTCTTAAAATAAATAAGATAAATTTGACATATCAGTAGCATTACCTCACACTGAAAACCACAAGAAGCAACTCAGTCATCAATCAGTTGACAATTATTCACTAAGTTAATGATCTATCTAAGTTACTAATTTTTTAACAAAACTACCGACTGACACAATTAGTAGCATTCCTAAAAACAACTTCTACATGTTCTAATCTTTTAATAATCGTTAGTAGTTGATTTTTTTAGGCATTTTTTAGTTCCTACTTTATTTTTGTAACCGCATTGTTGTTTGTATTGTTTTATTTACTTCTTGTTACACATTTTTCATAATTTCTGTCACTTTTTGTTTTTATTCTGGGCCCCTTTTGTGTTTTCATTCATTCTTTGTCATCTCCTTCACTAAACCTCCTTCACAGTCCTGAATAAAAGCCTGTATAAAAAGTTGTTTTTTTCATGTCCTACCACCAAAAAGGTTAACATGTGGAGCTTCCTAAACACAACTGTGACTTTAACTGTAACCAGTGCCTTTGTTCAGACAACACTAATATTGAGCTTTTTGACACGAAACACACAGTTGGGTCCAAGCTTTCTTTACTTGTTTATTGATTTACTCTCAGCTATGTTATGATGCCCACTTATTTGCTTATTTACTTAGTTGGCTCAACTGTTCAACAAATTTATCTGTATCTGTAATATGAGGATTGTTTTTTTTTCTTTGCTGTTGTGATCACAGAACAACAAAAATATACATGAAATTGGAACCATGTAAGCGCAAAGTTTCTTCTTCACTCAAAAAAATCTACCTTGTGTTTAGTTAACCTGAAAACCCCAAAAGTGTTGTTTTTTTTTTACACCACTCACGACGAGAGGCCTCGTCAGGAAGCGGGGAAGCCAAACATCGTTCTTACCGTCACAAGTACATCTGAGGGCTTCAATCCCAAAGAGAAGTTATTATAATTGTATGAAACTATATTTAGAGGCACCCTGTGGATTTGATCAGCTCAGATGAAAGTTTAATGATCCCTGTGGCAAAGCTGCAGCGGCACACAGTCAGGCTTTCCTCCGCTTTAGAAAAGCAAACTTAGGGCAAACAAATGGAACAAAGTGCTATGTGAATAATAATGTTTGCACATTTTGAGAGAAATGTGAAGCGTTTCATGAATAAAAAGCAAGAAGCAGATTTCTAAATATTAGACCTATGAGTTTGTTTTTACAACGCTTATTAATCAGTTTACTATTTATCAGCTTATATTGTTTTATGTGTCCTTTTTAGGCTCTATTTTCCAGTTTATCTTTATTTACGTTTGTGATTTTTATTTTTTTTAATTCTATGAATTTTATTTGTCTTAGTTGTTTACATTGCTACAGCATCAAATAAATTGAAATGATTTTATCTTTCTTTCTTTCTGTCTTTCTTTCTTTCTTTCTTTCTTTCTGCAGGAAAACATCGTATTCTGCAGCTTCAAGAAAGATCTGACACCAAAGTCGAGTAAAAGCTTCTCATAAATATGGTTTTAAGTTTCGTGTATTAGTAAATACACATCCTGATTTCTGGTCAACTAAAAACAGGAACAACCAAGTACCATTCTGAGAATCAGACAAGGCAGAGACCTAAAGCGACTCAAAGACTAAAAGCAAATTCTATCTTTCACAAGTTGATCTTAATTGTTTTTCTAATATGTTAAAAATCATTGTCGCTTCAGGGACATCTGATTTAAATTAAGAAAGATATCTATTTATGGCTAAAATATTCTTAAAGTTAAATCTTTTTTTAGTTGTAAGACAGTGTTTTGTGGGCAGAGAATAAATATCTCCTCTAAAATGTGGAAAATTGTGAATACATTTTTTTTTAAAGGTGTTTTATTTACACATCTAGGCAGTTTTATGTAGTTTTATGCAGAATGATATGTTTAATGCACACTTTTGCATTTAAATTTTTTAATCGTTTAATCTTGGAAGAGACTGTTGCATTGCAGTGTAAATTTAAGGCCCATTCACATCTGCAGGTTAGATTTCATTTAGAATATACTTACATGCATAAATGCAAGATTTTTTGCAACCCATTCATCTTACTGACGCACTAAATACATCTAGGTCCAGCCATTAAAATCAGATTTCTAACAGATTGATTGTTCGAAAGATTTAATTGACTGTTTTTCTTACAACATTTCAGGAACAACAAATACCAGACCAGACAAGCTGACACTAGCACACCTCCTCTTCCTCCCCGGACACAATTTGTCACAGCTGGTAAGGATTAGTTTCCTTTCAACACATTTTACGGGCAGAAATTGGGCCCAAACAAAAATTGTTGGCAGGAACTGAAAAAAAACTGTCAACATATGACGGAAGACCTTCTTGACAATAAACCCCCACACGCACATAATGAGAAACCCACATATTCACTTTCAGTCAAGCTTACTAAGGCAAAGTTAATTCAAGCCACACCCCTGTGAGTTATTTAAAAATCACAAGTATGAGTACTGTACTTCATGTCAGATTTTTATTTTTACCATATTTATTTGGCTCTGGAAAGGTACGTTTCTTCTGCTCTGTATTTCAGCTTTTGAAGACCTGAGTGAAAACAAAGTTAATGAAAAGATTTTAGATTGAACACAAGAATCTAAACAGACTTGTCTTTAAGGCAGATGGGATCTTGAGACATCCACCATGAATTGCTATTATGACCTAAGAAAGAGTCACTTTCCACAATGAAACACATTCCGTATTAACATGGGCCAAAAGGCCTGTCAGTAAGGAAGAGGCCACGATACAAAAATGTTGAAAGAAATCACAAAACAAAAATAAACTAAAGATAGTGGTCTAAAATAAAAATGAAAGATTTGATTACATTTGGTATAAAAAAGGAAGCTTTTAAGCCAGAACATCATCTTCTGTATGAGATTTGGGTGTGGGAGCACCATGTTGGGAGATTTTCCACAGTAAGAGGCATTGAAACACCTATTTAAAGCGATGAGACTAGCTAATAGCTGTTATTGTTGTTTACTACAACTTCAATTACTCTATACCTTCCCTCAGTTAAACAGACATGATCAGTGTCCACAGAACATCATGCTCTCAAAATGAAACCACTTCAAATCTTGGTCTCAGCTGATCATCACAGGACTCTGGCTAATGCAACTCCACATGTGCTGAAAGCTCAGACCTCACAAATCCCGAAGTTATACATTTTTATCACAATTCACCCAGAATTCACTCAACCAGTGGAAAAAGAACGGGATTATGTCCGTGCGTAATCTGCAGAGCCCTCCAAACTGGACACTAGCTGTGCACTAAGAGACTGCAATGTGCAACAGCAATGGACATGTGCATCCTTCGTCATGTAGAGTGAGATTGTTTTATGGTAGCTCAAACATTTTATTTTATGAGTTGAGCATGTGATTGAATGACCGAGGATCGCGACTCAAGGAGTGTTCTTGTTTTTTTTAAAACTTTGATATTGAAATAGGGCAAAGTAGGTAAAAACACAACAACTGCCTCTTTGTGGACGGTGCCAACATACGGCAAAAGCAAAACACTTAATTACGTACTTAGTAGTTCTCTGTAAGTGTGTTTTAGTTTACTTTAGCTCCATCATGTTTGAACGGCCGTTATACATTGGTGGATGGATGGTTTCTTATGTTTGTAACTTTATTCATGTTGTTTCTTGAAGATTATTCATTGTTTAATGTAAAAAAAGAAAGAATTAGACAAGAAAAAAAAATCTTTTATGCTTATTTTCTCTGAGACAATTGCTGCTGGTGGACTAATTCCACTTGTGATGGAATTAATTAGCTTTATTTTGAAACCAAGATTATTGAAATAGAGCTACAGCCACCACTGGGGGATACAAGCTTGTGCATAAACAGGTCAAATGGAAAGTAACCCAAATCAGGCCACGAAGTGAGCTACAGTATAAACCAAATTTAAATACAACAACGGCGGCCTACAAACCTGACCAGTTTGTGTTTGAATGAGGCAGAACTCATTTATCTATAAAATATCATTTATCTGACCAAATCGTAAAGTTAAAAAAGGTAATCCTGCCAAATACTGAGGAAATGTATGTAAATGTAAGTCCAACCCAATTATTTAGATTATGTGAATTTCGATACAGGATTTTATGTTTGTTTTCTTTGTTTCAGATGCCCAAATCTACGAGAACCTGGGTGAAGAGTTTGAGTGTGACGACCAGATTGATCACGACTACGAGGATGCCCTGGAACCGAAGCTTGACTGTGTGAAGGTGCAGAAAAATCCGCTCTACAACCATGGGAACAATAATTCAGGTGATTCGGTTGCTCAGATCTACGAGTGTCTGGCCGAGGAGAAAAACTACGAGGAGAGCGTGGATCCACAGCTGGACTATGTGAAGGTGGACGGTGAACCTGATAGTTTTCCTCCGCTTCCTCTCTGTGATTCGGATCCAAATATGACATGCATCAGTTCCCAGGGTCAGAGTTATGAAAATCTTGCTGATGATAACGACTACGAGGAGCGCACAGACCAGCAGTCGGACTACGTGAAGGTGGACGGGGAAGATGTTCTCCCACATGATCCAAACCACGCAGCCATGGAGAACGTCTCCACTGCTTCCACTGAGGACTATGATGACATCGGAGGAGATGACGAAGACTACGACGATGTTGCATAAGATCATGACAGAAGGAGACAAAGGAGACAAAGACATGTTTGACTCTTTTTTTGTTTTAAATGTATCTGACCCTGCTGAGCAGAGTTGTCCCTTTGTTTCTCATCTTTAATAATTGTTCAATATTATTATAAAACAGAACAACTGGAGATAACAGCAACCCCTCATCTGGCTTTTGGGCAATTTATTCATATTTACTGATCTTTTATTGGTTTATTTAAAGCTTCTTTTTTTTTTACTTTTTGTTGTAAAACCTTGTAAACCTAAAAAATAAATACAAATTAAATGTTATCTTCAAGAAGTGTATGAAGAGAAACTGTGTATCCCATAAATGTTATTTTGTTTAAACTGTTTTCTAACATATCAGCCTTATTAGTTGAAGCTTAATTCCAATATCATTAATATACTTCTTTATTTATAGATCACGTTTCTTTGGTACAGTTATGCTTTTGACAGCATTTGGAAAAAAACTGGATTTATTAAAGATTTTCTTTTGTTAAGGTGGAAAAAAAACCTTAGAGATTTTTTTTTTTTACTTTTTTGTCACAATTAAATGTTTATCGCATATAATATATTAAACAAGAGTAATGTCATGATCTATGTTTGGTTTAGGTTCTGTTTCTTCCCGTGTGTGTCTTCACTAATCTTCATTCACATCTGTTATTCAATCATCCAATCATCTTCTCCACCAATCACACACCGGTTCACAGTATTTAAGCCCTTCACATTCTTTCACTCACCGCTGGATCGTCTGTTGTCCTTACCTGTAGCTTTGCCTTCTCGT
>JAVLVB010000161.1:1456315-1480797 GCA_032876305.1 Orestias chungarensis | reverse complement strand
CTGCCTGTAGCTGGCCTCATCACGGTTCGTGATGCATCCAACCACTGCTGTGTCATCCGCAAACTTCACAATATGACAGCCTGGATGGATAGGCGAGCAGTCATATGTGAGCAGTGTGAACAGGAGGGGGCTCAGCACACAGCCCTGAGGGGAGCCAGTGCTGAGGGTGATGGTAGGGGAGGAGATGTTGTGAATCTTCCAGTGCTGGTTCGGTGCTAGAGCCATTATGTTGTGTTATTACAGGTTCTTTCTGTTTCCTCTAACCAAACTGGTTCCAAACCTGTTCCAAACTGGTGCTTCGCTGTCCCCAACTCTTTCTGAGGTCAGAGGAAAGAACAGATTCGACGCGATGACATCAGCGACGGGGGGCGGGGCTACGTAACAACTAATAGCCGGTAAACAGGAGAAGAGCGGCCATTTTTTAACAACCCTGGAGTTGCTTGTGCGACAAAAGAACCAAAATGGTCAGTGGAGGAGACAAACTTCCTGCTCGCAGTGTGGTCCTCAACCGAAGTGGAAAAGAAACCTGCGGGGGCTTCAAGGACCAAACCGGTGTTCCAATACATCCAGCGACAGATGGCTGCGGGAGGGTCTGAGCACAGTGGTGAGCAAGTTATTAACAAGCTTAAAAAGTGTTGTTGTAGCCTTGTGGCGGTTGGATTTGGCGCTAAATCTACTGGGTAATGGTGACATACGCATGGAACGACATAATCGCGTAGCTTTCCGGCCAGCACCGGTGTGTGGAAAAACAAACGGTTCTTTGTCGGTTTGTGCTTGGAACCAGCCGCGAACTGGCCCTTGGTGGAAAAGGGGATATTCTAGTCCTTGATCAAACATTGTGAAATACTGTTATAACAATAGGTTGTTCGCACTTTAGTGGCTTATTAATAGAAAAGGGCATCCAATGTAATGATTAAGATTTATGGATTATCGTGAGGACTATGATGAAAAATAAAAATGGAACCAATCTTCCCTCGCCCGGATGCTGGTCACCGGGGCCCCACTCTGGAGCCAGGCCTGAAGGTGGGGCACGATGGCGAGTGCCTGGTGGCCGGGCTTTCACCCATGGAGCCCGGGCGGCAATAGCCCGAAGAGGAGACGTAGGTGCCCCTCCCGATGGACACTCTTCCACTCTGGAGTTGCCCCTGGTGAGAGGCGCCGGGCTGGGTTGAGCATACTTGTTGCCCCCTATCTAGGCGCCTGTATGGTGGGGTTTTACCACCTGTAGCCTCCCTCCGGGTACGGGTGGGGGGGACGGATCCTGACTGTTGTTTGTCTATGCACCAAACATTAGCTAAGAGTACCAACCCACTCTGCTGGGGGACTTCATCGCTCACGTGGGCAATGACAGTGAGACCTGGAGGGGTGTGGCTGGGGGAAATGGCCCTCCCGGTCTCACCCCGAGCGGTGTTTTGTTATTTCATTTCTTTGCTTGTCATTGGCTATCCATAACTAATACCATGTTCAGGCATAAGGGTGTCCATATGTAATCCTGGCACCAGGACACCCTTGGCCGCAATTCGATGATTGACTTTGTTGTCATGGGATTCCCCCAGATGAGCTGGCCCAAGTGGCAGGGGGGAGGGAAGTCTGGGTCTCCCTGCTTAGGCTGTTGCCCCCGCGACCCGATCCTGGATAAGCGGCAGACGATGGATGGATTGACTGATGGATGGATGGATTATCGTCAGGAATTCTGCCGATTTACAACCAAAAGCATTCAGAGGGGAAGATTTGCGTAAACCGGGATAGGAATGTCGACACTAGAGCCAATCAGAGACTAATTATCTCAGACCTTTTGGAAATCTACACGTTTGAAGTTGTTTGTAGTGGTTCCACTGCTTAAAACAAGGAAATCTATACTAGAACCAACAACCTATTTGTTTCATTACCCATCCCTAAAAACCAGCTTACACCTTGATAATATGTCTAATCCAATCCTTACACTGGAAGAAATTAGACCTTTAGCCACAGACTGACAGCCGGCTGTGTTTTAAAAGACTAAATGTTTGTCCGAAAGGAGTCCATCTGTCTTGACCTATTTATTCAAAGATAGGTCACAGTGGTAACAGGTACAGGACTGAAACATCCCTCTTCATTCTACAGCCCATTATGGGATATCCCAGGCCGGAAGACTGTGTAAAAGTGAGGTCTTCTCCCAGTGGGATGTAATTGGAAAACCTCCAGAAACATCTGGATCAGATATCCTATTCATTTCCGTGCTACTCCCAAGCTTTTCCCTGATGACGGAGCTTCTCCCTGTGTCTCTACCGTCTAAACCTGGCGGCCTTAACGATCCACATCTCCTGATCTTAGGTGAGGGTTGAAATGCAGGTGCATCCTCTCGGTTCAACCTTTTCCTTACCAAAGCTCCAGCTACAAAACTAAATATGAACTGTTACCCAAATGGTACCTGGACCTTTTATTTTTATGCCTATTACTGTTGGGGGAAATATTAGAAATGGTAAAAATACATGGCTGCAAAAACTATTTTTTTTGCAGTATTTTAGGTGCAGCAATAAGTTAATGTGTCATCTGACATGGGGAAATTGTCATGTTTCAGAGCCTGGAGCAAAATTTGAATGCTAGTATTTGAAGATTTCTCTTTCTTATTGCATAAAGTTAAAGTATTTTTTAATAGTCTTGCATTCTGTAATGTCCCTCACACAGTTCTGTCAATCTCATCCCACTCCCCTGGAGTATTTTTCACGGGTCTGAGTGTCCATCATGTTGTTAAGAGAAGAACAAAACAATCAGATCTGACATTTTCTTCTTCTCCTCCAGTTCCAGGATCTTCAGGTCGACCGGGAGCTGCAGCTGACCTCCAACCGGAGCCTGGCAGAGGAGAGCCTGGCTCGGCGACCCCGTCTCAACAACGGCAAGCTCCAGCTGGCAGAGAAATACAAAGAGCTCTCCAATCTCGTAACCACATGCTGGGAAAAACAGAGTCAGCTGGGTGAGTTCACCTCGCTGCTGAGGAGACACAGATCTGTGGTGATGGGGGGGCTGGTGGGGGACATGGTTCTGGTTTCATGCAGCTGAAATGTCAATGGCGGCAAGGTCACTGGTTTGTGTCCACGACCGGATCGATAAGCCCAGCCTTTTTTTTTTTAAGTGGGTTAAGCTGAACATCCCAGCAGTCCTCCCATTCGCTGAAAACACCCGAAGAAATCAGTTTGAAAAGGTCGCATCCCAACCACTTAAGGTTAAAGCTAATTACACACAATAACCCACAGTGGCTCCTCGTTGTCTTCCCTTGTAATTGCAGCAAGGCATCCAACCACGTCCCCTCAGTCTGAGACATCGAAAGCAGAGCTGCATTTAAATCCCCCGTCGGCTCCCCGTGACAGCCACGCTAGTTCCGAGACCGAGCGAAGGCTTCACATCACACTACACAGAAGCTTCTGAGTGTCACTAAGACGAGCCTTCATCTGCTCAGCGAAAAAGCCTCAGCGTGACTGGAGTTCGGTCATGGGAACCAAATGGAGCATAGCAAATGCCAGCAGGAAACTTGAAGCAGTTGTCAAGGAATTTGCAGGCTAAAGAAGCAGGGGGGGGGGGTGTCTTGCTTTTTGTGTCGGCAAGTTATGCTTTTGACAGCGCAGGATGTCGTCTAAGCCTCCCTGCAAAATTTTAATCTGGGTGGGTTAGCTTTAAAGGTTCTGACAGTGGGAGTCTAATCAGAAACAGGTGACAAACTGAGGGAAGCCGCATTCATTTCATTTCCATGATGTCTTCTGCCCATGCAAGTGAAAAGTGTTGTAAAAAAAAAACAACAACAAAAGGCCAGATTTCTGCCTCGGATGCAGGCCAGTGATGGAAGTTGGGTGGAATGCTAAACTTCCTGTCGATGTTGCGCGCAGCACACAGATGCTATCCCACCTCCCAGGCGCGGGAAGGATGGGCGGGGGTCCGGCCGTGCGTCTTTCCGGCGCACAACATCTGATTCTCATTCGGCCCTGCGAGGCGGGGGGTGGGGGGTGACAGGAAAGATGAATGCGACGGATCTTCTTGACGCAAACGTTCCCAGCGGAGACGGACTGGATGGATGGTTGGAAGCGTCCCGCTGTTTCTGCTGAGTAGGATCTGTGAATGGCACAGTGAGGCTTCTTGGTTCAGAGCTTCTCATAAACATCTGGTCTATTTCCCTCTGTTGCCTTTTAAATAAATCACTGGGCATTTTTTCACAAGGAATTTTAACAGCTGTTTGCTCTCATTAGAGAGGGACTTTTCCCTCTTTTGGGTGTACAGAAAAGTTTAAGCTGAGGAGGTGGGTGCTGAAATGTTAAAGCATCAACAGCAGGAGTCCTGTGAGGGGTTTGCCGTCATGTTAAAAACACTCATCAACTGTTAAGCAGAAGAAAAAGTCAGATTTAGATGTAATTCGGACCAGATGTAGAGCAAAGTTCGCTATGTCAATGATTTGGAACGAGCCGCCGGGACCAGAAGGGCCAAAGAGGGCAGCAGTGTTGCCGTTGTGATAAAAATCGAGGGATGTTTGATTGGTGAACTAATGGAGAACAAGGAAACCTGCAAAAAGGTTATGGAGAAAGCTGGGAATAAGTTTAAAGAAAGGTTATGTAATAAATCAAATCTGTGAACATCTCTCAAAGGTTTAATCAATCCAGTTGCTCTATGGTTGCTTCTAGACTGGGACCAATGCTCTTGAAGAACTGATCCTGGCCCTTGTACTCAAATTTGAATTGGTCTCGTGGCAAGATTACCCTTTTTTTTACCTTCACAACTTTATTTAAGCAAATGCATAAAAAAACAAAGGTGCTGCACCTGTAGCTCCAGTCATATTCAGAAGGGATCACAGTGTTCTTCTGTTAGATCAGGTTTATGGAATCTGCAGCTTTGGAGCCACAAGCAACGTTCTGGTTTTTGGATCACCTAATGGAATAAACAAATACATATTGGCCTGGTTTATTCATATTTTGTCATTACTTTTTTCAGTGCGTCCATTAAAAAACTAAAATAAAAAAAAATAAAAAAAACACTATCGCTGCTCTTGCCTATCTGTTAAATTTGGGTCTAAAACCTCCACTGGGTGTTGAGTCTAGAAAGAAGTCCATCATGTTACAGATTGATAGTGAACTTTATAGCTCCAAAATTAAAGTCCCTGAATGCATGATTGACTTTACAAAGTTTTTATCGGACAAACGGATGAATTCAAATGCCACTGACCAGCTTTTGGTGAGAAAGAGAGACAGGCTCTGAAATAACTCTGTTCTGGTAGTCACACTAGTGAGCCTGCTGCAGGCATTTAGCACCAGCGATAAACTCACTGATTCCTTTAATAAGTCTCTACATGTGCAAAATTGAGGTTCTGTTTTGTCAGGGTTTGAAGTATTGTGCATACATATTTAGATTAAAAAAGTTTAAATTGCTATAATAACTACAGCTGCACAGTGTAAGCTGCACAAATTAATGCAAATGCATCATCATTGCAATGCAAGGGACACAATTTAGATCGCAATAATTGCTGAAAGAGAGGAAGGAAGAAAATAGCCAGATATGGGGATGTATAATCCTGATATTAGTATCATCGCCAGTGTAAAGTTTTCCATTATTTTGCAACGCTACCAATAAAAGTAACCCTCTAATAGAGACAAACGACAGTATTGTAGCATTCAGTGAAAGAGGTTAGATCCGTGCAGCTTAATTGTCAACAAGATGGTCGTAGTGCAGCTTAACCTAAGATGCTATTTAAGTCATGCTTGGCCAGCAGTCTGCTGATTACTAATGCAGATTTAGACAGATTTGTGAACTATATTTGAGAGAAATGGGTCTGTTTTGTATTTATAAAAAGTTTTGGATCGTTGAGTTCATTTCGGATAGTTTTGGGACCAAATACAAAAAAACAAAAGCGTTGATATTTTTTTCAGTATATTTTGTTATGGTTGTTAAGTGAGCAGGAAATGCACTAAGTCTGAGAGCTTTGTTTCATTTTACCCAGGAAACATTGAAGCTGACTTTCCAACATCTGGTTAATACATTTTTTACCACTATTGATTTTTGCTGTGCTTTTCCAAAATATTGTAGACATCCTATATTGTCATAGATACTAGTGACTAGCTTATTAAAGTGAAAAGAGTTCAAATATGTCTTTAAACGAGAAAGGTAAATTATTTATTTTTTATTTCACTTTGAAAAATAGATTTATTTATTTTTTCCCAATAAGCCTCAGAGGCTTACAGTTTAAGGTGACTCCAAGGCTCTGATATGATGCTATTTAAAGCATAACACGCGCTGATGTGTTGTCACCAGCTAGAGATCAGTGCTTATGAGAGTCTGCTAAAGTTGGCAAACTCTATTTTTAAATAGTTTTAAAAAAATAGTAAAGAGATGCAAATATGTCAGCTGTCGTCGTTACCTACAATTTCAGGATTCTACAACAGGAAGTCTTTCGTTTTTGTAAGCTGTTTATGTCCTCATACTTGCTTATGGCGGTACTGTCCATCAAAAACCAGCTTTAATATGTTGAAAATTTGTTCTCTCTGGTCAGACGTGTGTCTATGAACTTGATCAGTTTTTTTTAATGTTATGTAATATTTACTAAGCATTTATTAGCATGGGTTTAAAGGCAAACTTAACGGTAGCTAAAATATCTGGTGCAACCCTTTTGGGTTCCAAAACAAGTACCAAAACAAATAATAGCGTTTTATATCTTAATGTAAATATTAATACATCCAAAATGTTTATGCGAGAAACTGGGTTCAGCAAAGCAATGTTTTTCAAGGTAAACTCAAATAATGACACTAAAACGTAGCATAAAGGAATCCCAGCTGTCGATAAAATCATCTGTCATTGAGAAAAGAAAGATGGACCGAACCAGAACTTAATGTGAGCAGTTTTCTTCGGCCCACTCTGCCCTGAACTGAATTACTGACCTGAAACGTCAAACCGAATCTAAACCTAAACCTAAGTCCAAATCCAGCTGCCTGTAGCACATTCAGCTCAAACCTGCGACATCAAATTGAATGAATCTGTCGATGAGAGAGGATATGCAGCTGCTTCTGGTGCATTCAGGTACAGCTGGGATATTTGAAATTTTCCCTTTCAGGGATCGGTCATGCCCGCTCAGTTGTTCTCTTTTCACTTTTTACTTCTTGTATTTAAGAAAACATAAAAAGATAAATTATTTATGCTGACTGAAGTTTGAGTTTGTTTTCTTAGTTGAAACCTGCTAAAATCCTAACAAATAGTGATTTTTGTGTACTATGGGTTTATATCAGGTTGCGTTTTTATCATTAGATAATGTCTAAATATGACTAGGTAATAAATCAAGAAGCAGTATCTGGTTATAATGAGGAAGTTTCTTGTTTTAACAAGATTCATATTTCAATAAAGGCAAAGTATGTTCTCAATTATAAGGAAGAGGTTGTGACCGTAAAATGACACGGGATGCTTGAGTGTGTCTAGAAGAAACGTAGCGATTACAGTTTAACAAGTTTTAGATACAGCTCACAAACTGATTCTTTTGCTCTGGCAGCTAAACGCTTCCGTATCTTGAGGCCTGTTTTCTGTGATGTTAAAAATAAAACAAGACAGTTTGAAACGTCACATCTCAGTGCTGAATTCACGCTCATGTGCAAAACGTGCAAGAACACTTGCTGTATTTCCTTGTGGTGCTTTGCATGGCTCACCGGCTTAGTTTGATGCCGACCTTGAACGCTGTCACTGTCGGTTTTCGTATTTAGCATGACGGCTCATGTGTAGTCATCAGGGTCATAATCACACGATGACTTAAGTTAGTATTTTGATTGCTTCTACTTAAAAGAGAGGAACTCTGAGCAGTATAAGAGTAGCAGTGTTGTGACCTTTATTTGTTTAAGCAGAGAGACCAAAGTTTATGCCCCTTATGACATGTCAAACTAGTTCCAAACAAACCCAGCTCATTGGTTTTTGACCAGATTCTGGCACAGCCTGGGCTAAACCCCTATATCGGACCTTTAATGCAGTAAGCTGTAAATGCGGCGTGCGTTTAGTGATGCAGATGTAGCTGCATTTGAAACAGCAGTGAACTGTTGTGTTATTACTAAATGATTCTGAAGGCAAAATATTTCCGCTTGATTTATGCAACGGTTGGGTTAGCTGCACCCGAACCACAGCGTGAGACTGTTTCTCCTTCAAACACTCGCTGGTATAGCTCTCCTCATTCTTCTTGTGGTTGATCATATTTGATCCTTTGCTCATTTGCCTTTGCTCACCATTGGTAAGAACACTATGGAAGCAAATCGGTACCATAATTCAAATGAAAAAGCATTTAAAAAGTCTTTAAGACTGCTTATTCTTTCACTTAATTAAATGTAAATTGAAAAAGTCTTATGAGATTTATTTTTCAGAATATGCCCCAGCAAACAGTTACCAAAATTCAATTTGAAATGTAAAATTTGAAAATGCATTTGCAGAAATGCTTTTTTGTTTTAAGAATGTGGCTGCATTATTTCTCATAAATAAAATTAGTAATTAATCATCCTATTTGCATTTGCGTTTTCTTCTTCAAGACCGCACATTTTATGGCACATTTTTCGTTTTCGTGGTCTGCCCGCTAAGTACTGCCTACAACTCGAAAACGAAAAAGCATTCTGGGTATGGCAAGCTGTTTTAACAAAAATTCGGTTTTGCCGACCTTACATTCCAATTATCTCAAATTGTTTTATGACGAGACGTTTTAATGATTTAAGATACCTCTAATTATATTTTGACTAGACAAAATACATATTTGAGATATCTCTAATTACATTCAGACTACTCGAAATTACGTCAGAATTACCATTGAGTTGAGACTTCAATTCAAGATATCGACAATGAATTACTGACTATCTGAAATACACATTTCAGATATCTACAATTAAATTATGACTAGTTGAAAAGTTGAATAATTCAAGATATCTGTAATTATTTTAGAGATATCTTAAAATGAATTTCCACTTGTCAAAACTACATTTCTCTTATCCAAAAATACATTTAAGATATCTTGAATTATGGACTCATTAGAGATATCTTTAATTAAAATTATGACTTGTCATAATTTAATTGTAGATATCTGAAATGTGTATTTCAGATAGTTAGTAATTCATTGTAGATATCGTGAATTGCATTTCTAAAAATGCTTTTTCATTCGAATTATGGTAACGATTTGCTTCTATAGAACACAATATTAAATGAAATTGTATATTTAAGGGTTAGACTGCACTAAGTTTTAAAACTGAGAGTTCTGAAAAGAGTACGCCTATAACGTTGTAGAAAAGTTATATCCTCACTTTCGTAATACAAATGATTGCGATTGAATATTCAGTTCAAATCTTGTATTCCCAAATTAGAGTTCCCCTCTCTGTCTTGTGGTAAGGTTATGCCCCTAGTATCTCATCATCTTGTTAATTAATGAGGAAAACCGGAGCTGGACATCGATAGATTGGTGAGATGACTATTGTGCTGTACCCGTCTGTCGTTATTTTGTTTCTCGATTTAGTGGTCAATCTGGGTTCCTACCTCATCTCTGGTTAGGAGCTCTGAGATCGTGGTTAGAAACAACTAAAAGGTGTTTTCACTGCAGGGTGTCTAGTCTGCCCCTAATGCTGGTTTCAGAATAAAAGTGTTTTGTCCAATCCTGCTCATTTTAAAGTCAGACGCTTGTCAAACGTCTTCACACTAAAGAGACCGGTGAAGTGTACAATTGCAGATAAAATTGAGAGAACGGCATGAGAGTGTCGTTGTAGGGTGCCTCTGTGTGTTGTCTGGATCCACCAGATACTTCATAAGCGTTCAGTTTGGTAAGTTTCACCACCTGCTCTAGGAGCTGCATACTGACTAGAATCAATTTCAATGCAATTTCTGTCTCATCTAGATTATAGAAAACGACGACAATAAATTTATCCTCCATTATCATTTCCTCCCGTTGGAAAATGCGCCACTATGTCACATATCAGGACCTCTCTGATTAGTTGGTGCTCCAAGTCTAAATGTTTAGATTTCCCAAGTCCTACGTCTGACACGCTGAAACTACTTCAAAACACGCAGTGGTTGACGCTAGATACTGGCGAAAAGAAACAGAGACTTCTCAACACCCCTAGATGCAGCACCACAATCGACTTTGATCACAAACCATACGCCTGAACACAGGTTTAGAAATGAGCAGCTTGGTCCTCCAGAACCGGCTGATATTACAGCTGCTGCTTACCAGGTTGGTCCTGCAAATCTGGAACTCTCTGCTTAGTTGGTTGCCCCTGCAATCCATTCCTCGACCTGGACATAAGATGATGAAACTAACATCACTGAATACATTTATTATCTCAGCATAACTTTAAATAGTATGTGGCACCTGGCTTGGTGTAATGAAAGTTTACCTGTTAAGGTTCTTTCCCTGGAAACCCTGTTTGAGAAGCGGCTGACAACATGGAAACCTCTATTTCCAGTTGACAGGAACAGGCTTGTAGTTGGTGTTTTTCTATTTCTTCTGTGACGTCGATGGGTCATAAAAAGGACCCGGCTGATGTCAAACCACGTTCAGTGAATGAGGGCGTAAAACAACTTGCTTCAGAGATCCTGGTGGTGGTTCTAAGTTTCAGCGAAGTCTCCAAATAGACAGGGAGTGTCTGTGGGACTGTTATTGTAGGAAGTTTGCTGTATAGACGTTTATGTGGTGTCGGGTGAGATTGACTCTGTTAATATTTGAGTTTGCTCAGTGATACATATTTTATTAGTGGAGAGTGGCAGACGTGGGGAGAGATGTTGAGGTTGTTTTTCTGACAGCCGATGTTGGTTCAGTTAAACTGGAGACCATCTGCGAGCTCATCTGCTGCTCTGCCAGTCTCGTCGCGTGAAGTGATTACGGCTTTGTTTATTTTTAAAGCAGTAGCCGTGGTACTTTCTCTCTAAAGCATAAAGCGAACATGGGAGCTTCAATACTTAAGTTCATTATTCTCTAAAGCTTATCTTGTAACTTGAGCAAACAGATGGGCCCTTACAGTCACCCTGATCAATGATGGCTTGATAAACGGATTACAGTTTCTAGGACTGAGGGGTCGGTTTTCTGACTTGTTGGTCAGAGAAGACTATACCTTTATATCTCTTTATATACCTTAGACTTCCAGTACAACTCAAGAGTCCTGCAGAAATATTTCAATGTCTCTGGAGTCATAGTCTATAGGGTCTATAGGAAAATGGTCAAGAAGTTTACTATAGAGTGCTGTTCCGTAAACACTCAGTCAAAACAGAGTCAAGATGATTATAGACTTTATCTTTGGTCATATTCTGCTGATGTTCACAGATTTTTCTATTCCAATTGCCAGATTGTAGGGCATTTTATTTTATTGTACCCCATAAAACCCCTATGAAGATACTAATTTATATCTCTGCTTCTAGACTCTTTCCCTGCCTGGACCGGTTTCCCAAACTGCATCCAAACTGCTTTGTATCTGTGTGGATTTGTAGGATATAAAGTTTTGATTTATCTCTGGTTTAAAGCAAAGAAAGTGTTATTATAAATTCACACAGCTCTCACCAAGGCCTTACCTTTAGGGGAAATCATCTCTATGAAAAACCAAATGCTTTGTCCTTCATAGTTGCGTCTCGCTAACATTTAGCTTTTATTCCAATTGAAGTTATTTATGTTTTTTACTTTTTAAAGCTTTTATAATAAGCTTTAAGTCTGTAACCAACAGTAAGCTGCTCTAGGTTTCTTTTCTGACAACATATTTAGGACAATCAGTTAGTTTTTTTTAGAAAAATTAAGCAAAAGGTTGGATTCATGTTCACATGTCCTCTACTCTAAGCAGACTCTTAATTTTGTGTGTATCTATCCGTGGTCTCTGTCACAAAAATAACGATCCAGCACACAAGATGGGAGGACTTGGTTAAGCTTTCCTTATGATTTTAGTAAAAACCAACTTAAAAGTTTGTTGGCTGCCTTTTGTAGGCGGTCATTAACCGTAAGTGCAGTGATGATGCAGAAGAGATGAGACGACAACAATTATAAGGGATCATCATCAACAAACGCTGCATGTCAAAAGTAAAATGACTTTATTTTTCTCTCCTTTAAAGGTGTCTTGCTGTCTAAAGTCGATGTTAAAACGTGTTAGTTTTGCTTGGTGGTGTTTTCCACAACGCTGTGAAGCTGTTATCACACGTTTTGTTGCGTCGTGTGTTAGAAAGGCTGTCCATGGTTCTGCGACGCTGCAGGCCCATTAATTCATAGCCGACATGATGGATGATGTTGTTCGTTTATTTTTCATGCCTTGGAGAACGTCTGTGTCCTTCTAGGCAGCGTTTTCTTGAAACTCTGAGCCTTGTCTGAGCACCCAGCCGCCGATGGCTCCTCGCGCTCCTTGTAACCATTCAGCCCGGTTCAGTTAGCAGCCTTTCGGCTGGAAAGAATCCTGGTCATTATTATTGACTGAGGGTTTCTTCATGTTTGTGTCGTTTCCAGCTGCCGCTCCATCAGCGAGCCTCATTGATATTCAGCAGCTTTTGACCGGAGACGATGTTATTGCCAGTTCAGCCGAGCAATGCAAACTGTGCCGCCTTTAAAGGGCAAAAGGATTTCTGTCAGTGCTTTTCAACTAATATCACTGGTATTTATAAACAACTGGGCAGTAGGAGTACATAGCTGATGGATTTCTTTCGGTCAGGCTGCAAATTTTTAGGGTAATTTTTCTTCCAAAGTTTAAGCGTCGTGGGCTTAAAGCAAATTCCTGTTAGGGGACTTCATTCATATAGCCTAATATATCTCAGGAGGTTTGGACTAATAAGCTTGTTCCAGATACAAAAATGTTTTAAACAATAATAGAATCAATGCAGAACTGTCGGGGACTGAGCTTTCATCAGTCAGCATGGGAATATTGGTTTCCTCTGCATCTGTTTTCCACTGCTGCCTCATTCTGAGTAAAAAACAACAACCTCTCTCAGCTATGCTGAGAGCTGATACCGATCAATATTCGCTCTTAGACGTATGAAGCCTTGCATCGGAGCATGGCGTTATTTTGCAAAAACCGATACGCTGTGTTTATCTGCACTAAATCAAATGGAAATTACACCAAGCTGCCTCAGACGAGGTGCACACAAAGCTCCACATATTGCAGGAGGTTGGTGCTTACAGCGCTCTGCTATTTACAGTTTATTTCAAATCTCAGGTTCCTCACTTGCAGGCATATGAAGCCTTGGAGTGCCAGCTGAGGAGAAAAAAAGATCTTAAGAAATCCATCCCTTGAGCTCCTAATCCGAGCTCTCGGGTTTGCAATCCGTGTGCAAAGACTGCTTCGTAAGCAGACCTGTCCTGTTAACGAGAAAGAAATGGAGTCTTATTTCAAATGAGAAAGGCCTTAATTCTAAGATAATCTTCCTAATATGGAGTTGAATCCCAAACTTAACCTCCTTTTTATCTAGAGAACAGTAAACAAGGGTGTCCACCCCAAAAAGACACTGTTTTATCTCAGTGATGACCCAAAAGCTTTTTGTGAGGTTCTGCTACAGAATAATTAGAAACAAGATTACTTTCGATGTAACAGAGTAGCATTTTCATATCACTTTCAGTTTAGTTTCTATTATCACTCTGTTTGAGAATCGCTGCTCTGCGGAAGCTCCAGCTCATCAATAACTTTTATCCATTACCATCTACTCATTGCAGCTCAACCTGGTTATTATTAGTATTGGGGGTTTCCACTAGTAACAGTATAGGTGTCATGGTCATTTTTTTTTAAAAATAATCCTTTATTTTAATCTTTTAATGAGGAATAACTGCAAAAACTCAATTCAGGATAGTTAGAGATGAAGCCCAGAACATTTTGAACGGTGTTTGGTCGTCATGAGCTCATCCACAGCCCTGAATCAAAGCTGATGTTTTACTGTGACTCAGCTAAACAGCTGCTTAGTACAGAGTGGTTCATTTTAAAGGAAGCGTTGACCCTGCTTTCTACAGATTGGATGTGAGGCAAATCATTTCAATCATACTAACTCAGTGAAATCCCTTGTAGACGCCAAAAGTGTCCCGTTTGTTATACTAAAATAATGTTTTGGAAAAAAAGCCTGTAGGATCCATGAGTTTATAATTTAACAAGGTTATATTTAATAGATACAGGGCTTTTAGAGAAATGAAAACCCCTCAAGCCTGAAACCTGGGCTGAAGGGCCGCTGAGGTTCCCGACAGTTGATCTGATTGTTTTTTTGCGGCTCTTCCAACTTTTGACGAGTGCCAACGCACCGAGCTGTTTAACTGAAACGTCCACCAAAGCTAAATCAAGAAAAAAACACTGCAAGTAATATTTATTAATACAGGTGCTTTACAATATCTAAATGTTGTTCATTGTGGTAAAACAATGTGATAAACTGTAAATGTGAAACTTGAATCAAACGTATGAACTGTGTGAAGGGCGATCTAAGCGTAATGCAGCAGGCATGGATCTAAAAGTTGCACAATGGTATCGCTTCATTCTGTATACTAGATGGTTTGCTGTACAATTTTTTGAGTTTTTGCAATAAATATTAGGATTGCCAAGATATACCTTCTTCCACTTCCGATACAATGCCGATATTTCAGTCTTTAGTTTTGCCCAAAACCGTTATTGACCCGAAATGATATCAGCATGAATCATATGACTATGATCATATGACCTTTGTAGTGTGAATTGTAAAAAAAAAAGGCTTGATTGGGTGATATTGACGTTGACCTGATGTTCTATATAATTTTCTGTTTGGGACTAGCCTAAGAACTATATAGATTTTTATTTATTTATTGTGCAGATATATTTACATTTGTTGATGCGACTGTGAACAATTGTGAAGCTCTTATCACACGAATAATTGTCAAATCAGGATGACTGGCTAAATGAATAAATGCTTTATTTAACAAAAAACAAACACAAAAAGAGCAAATGAAAACAGAAAAAACCAAACAGTTGAAACACAATTAGCATACAATGTGAAAAGGACATGTAAGGAAGTTGAAGAAAAAAAAATCAACTTTTAATGTTACGCACAGTTTTTAAAGAAATATTTGACACTATGCCAGGATTAAGATGTTGAGCTTGGTCAGTCGGCAGGTTAATCTGTTTGCCTTCCCAGATGTTGGTGAGATGACCTACTGTGTTGTTTTACCTAAGTTTAATGCCTTCCTGGCTAATTATTATTATTTCAATATTTACAGGAAACCTGGTGTGAATAAGCGTGATACACAAATTATTCTGCAAATCTCAAATTTAAATGCTGTTTTTTTCAGAAAATGATAATCTCATGTTTAAAAAAACAACAACTTAATTCTAGTGTTTTAATCCAACAAATCAGAAGACTTAAAAAGACACTGAAATATAAATAAATCTCAGTGAAGCCGTTGTACAAAATTCCCTTTTTGCTTTTCAAAGCGGTTTAAGATCCACCTCCAGCCCTGTTGACCTTAGGCAAGTCTTTCCAGGTCTATGAGCCTTAAATTTAAAGGCTCTCTGATCTTAGTCTAGATGTTAGATAAAGGCAAATAAAAATAATCAGATTGAAAAACCAACAAACTCACAGAGTGCCTGACGAGACGAGCAAAATGTGATTTATTTTTCTCCTTAGCGCCAAAGGCCAGGCTTTAAACAACATTGAGATATTGGAAGACGCCACAATAAAGCTTTTCTTCACCCTATTTTTTTTTATTTTTTTTTAAGTAATCACTATAATGTTATTATTAGCCTAAACAACAACAACAGTTGTTTAACATGCAAGTGTAGCTCGTGTGTTATTCTACTAAAACATCCATTTTTAATCTAAATAAACTTTTCTGCTCACATGAAGCAGCCTTAGATGTGAATTTCAAACTCTTGAGTGTTTTTAATAATATATATCAATAAATAACATGTTACATAAAGGAAAATGATGAAAAGAAAAACCCCACCAATTTGCTTGGTGAAGCCTGAGCTGTTTGTTGCGTTGAATAAGTGAAGCTTGGTTCCTAGATGGACGTGTTTCTATATAAAACAGTAAATCTGGCTTTCCTTATATTATACCAATGACTACGGTGCCACAGGTAAGGAGGTAGGAGGACTAGCGCAGGCAGAAAGTTTCCTTGAGTATCCTTGAGTAAAACTGGTGTGATGAAGTCTTCTCACGCTGCAAGTCACATTTACACACCTTTTCTCAGTCGGGAAGTCATCACATGATGCAGTTTTTATACTAGTTAACCTAACTAATGATTTCAGACTGGTTGAGGAAGAGCCAGGTTTTGAGAGCCTCGCGGTTGGTTCAGTTTTGTTTCTTCAGGTCACGATTACAGTCCAGTTGGATTTAGTATTACATTAAATATCACAATATTGCAATTGTAACAATAAATGGTAGGGGTGTCCGGATCCGATATTGATGTGAAATATCGGTACGATATCAGCCAGAATTATTGGATTTTTGTCGGCCTACATGTAGAATCATATATCTTCTCACCAACACAAGTAGTCCGTTCCTGCACTTAATTTGCAGCATCATTCCAAAATGTATTTATTTTAATCAACTGTAGAACCTTTATTCATTATAGAAAGTTTAATATTTAAGTAACTCTATTGATCATTTTATCTCAATACTTAGGTTTGTTAACTATTGTCTGATTAATATCACTTAATAAAGCCTTTTTTTAACATTCAACACTGCAAAAGTAATACAAGTCTGCATGATTTATGCTGGTCTGACGCATCCTTAGATGCCATGAGAGCTTCAGAAGGATTCAGGTAGCTGAAACGTCTCCATGGTTTCAAAGGTCCGCATGCGAAACGAGCATAAAGTGTTTGGTATCATATTATATTGGATCAATATCAATAACAGGCTTAAGGCCGACTTATTGTTTTTTTTATTGGAATTGAATAATCTGTATTCGGACACACCCAAAATACTATACAAATTATTAATTAGCAGGAGAACCTGTTAATGAATTAATGTATGTGTTAATTTTCCTCCCCCATATGAACAGCCATGTTTGAATAAATTACCATAACCGAAAACGAAGGAGTGGCAACATAATATTTGTGCTCCATATGTTGTACCTATTTAAACACGTTTGAACAATAATGTTTGGACCCACACTACAGCTGGTGGTGGCAATAAATGTCAAATATAACTTTATTCAAGAAGGAAAACAACTTCATATCAAATGTTATACGAGACAACATGTATTTAGGGACTTGAGCTGGCTAGCTTGTCAAACTTGGTACTTTTGAGTCGCTTTCTTTGTCTCGCTGGCAAAAGTATGAAACCCATATAAAGTGTCACTCACCATGGCACGACCCAGCGGATCTCATCGGTTCATGAGTCAATGTTGAATTGGTGGGAAAAATTGTGGTTTTTAGGTTATTTCTTTAATTGGTTATCAGTTGCTTATATTAAACCCTTAGTAGCTAAGCCTGTAGTTTGTACAAAAGAGCAAAAGTGTATGAATAAGCCAGCTTACTGGCAGTGCGCAGCAGCAGGCGCAGGAGGAGGTAGTGTTTGTTTTGTAACACAAATGGTGTAATTCTGCCGCAGTTCTTCCCATTATGGGATGATGTACAGATTTAAGAGCCTTTTGTTCTCCTTCAAATTCCTGAAGCTGGTCTGACGCATCCTTAGATGCCATGAGAGCTTCAGAAGGATTCAGGTTGCTGAAACGTCTCCCTGGTTTCAAAGGTCCGCCTGCAAAACGAGCATAAAGTGTTTGGTTGTTGTAAGCGGGCTCCGCTGACGCCGCGCTCCCTCATTGTCTCATATCGGCACCCAGAGAAAATGTTTGACTCCAACTCTGACACCATCCACTCGTTAAGCGAAATCTGCGCTGAACAGACAGACCCCTCGGGTCCACTTTGCTCGTCAGCTTCCAAAATATAGGTTGCTTACAGTTGCCGTAGGACGGCCTGCTTGCTCGGCTGTCAACCCTCATTACGTCTCCACCCCCCCCCACCCCCACACACACACACACACACACCCAGTCACTGAAGCGCCAGGAACAATCCCCCTCCTCTTAATGTGTGCTATTCCTCTCTCTGCAGTGGGCGCGATGTCCTCATTGAGCTGTAAGATGAGGTAATACATTATTAAAGTGGAGGAACGCTGGAGGTGGAGAGTTTGTTAAATCAAAAACCTTTTTAAAAGCACATCTGTCTCCCCCAGAACAGCCGGGGAAATGATCCAACCAACTGGTTGCCCGTCGAACATGAGATTTAAAGAGGACATCCTATTGAAAACGGATTGGCGGCGTACACATCTGTCTGGATTGGGGGGGGGGGATTTTCCCACTACGGAGTCTCAGAGTTATTAGAGTCACTCCTGTGCCCTTTATTTGCCCCAAGGTTTCTGCTGAACTTGGTTTGACTCGTCGGGGACGGCCCGGCTGTCACATGGTCTCCCGGGGGGCAGAGACACACTTTGCAGTCAGACGGTCTCAAGCCCGATCAGAATGATAACTGACCGTGATCACGGGAGGGGAAGGCCTGCTGTGAGCGTGACAGAAAGCAACTCCAATTACAGATTCATCAGACTGGCACTGACCTTTTGTTCTTGTATCTAACGGACAAAAGCTCGGACTACATCTCTTGTGGATTCTTTACTTAATGTTTTATTTTTACACTTAGTGAAAGTTAAGAATACCAAATAGTAGCACAAAGAGAAATTAAGTTCAGCAATGTTTGAAACGCCTGCAAAATATGATTTTAGGCAGTTACTGTGTGTAGTTTAGTGATTAAAAACCCTCTTCTCTATGTAACTATAGACTATTTTAAATATGTATCCCTGATAGCAGAATTTGTGTTTTAATTACTTTATTATGGTAATATTTCATCTCGTGATAAAAAAAAAAAATATCTCTAGTTTCAACTTGGATCTTATTGTTTTAGAGTGTAGAATGAAAATCTTCTTTCCTTGGGTCCTACCTTATTTTATTTTCTTAATTAACTTAAGTTTTTTTCTTAACTTGAGTGTGACACTCAAAGGATTTTGGCTTAAAGTAATTCCTTTGTTCCTTTGCTCCCTGCTGAGATCTATTAGTGTTTCGGGGAAAAGAGGTTAGCTCAGGTCCAGAGGGAGCTCGTTTCCGTCTGGCAGCACACTTTCGGCTCTCACCCGCCGTGTTTACACCCACTTGTGTCGCAAACGGGTCGCTCTAATTACCAGTTTCCGAGTCAAGGAAAGGAAATAGTTTCTGAGAGCTCTGATGGTGTAAAGCTAGCGCTCGCCGATGCAGCAGAGAAGCTCGCCTCATCCAGTCCACCTACGGTTATTTTACCCAGACCCTTTATCGTCTCACAGCCGCGCTCTGTAATCCCCAGAAATGCTAAACTCGCCAATCGTTCCCACGCCTACTCTCCAAACCACAAAGCGTAAACAAATGATCAAAGATTTACTCACCTTTAGTCGTCTTTCATGCAGATTAGTCAGATAGTCTGCCGTATTCTGACTTCAGTGCAGGAGGGCCACGCTTGATCTTGGTGTCTCAGAAACCACGCTGGGTGGTCTTTTAGGGGGAAAACCCTCACAGACATGCATTGTCTGGTTATTCTGATTCACAGGGCTAATTTAAACTGTAAATCTTTTACCTTTAGAGTAAAATCATATTAGAAATGACGCCTTTTAGTAGTTCATGTTTGTTTAGGGTTCTGTTCTTTTCTCATTGTATTGACAAGGCCATGAAAAATTCAGTCTTGTTACATAACGCCTAGAAATACGATGCAGTTGGGTCTTGATATTTGTTAAGTCTGTATATTTTCATTTAGTAGAGTAGATTAAAAAAACGATGAAACCAGACGGTAACCGGTTTACGTAAAGTGCCTCATATCGGATTATTTTCAGCCTTTTTTCCCTTCGCTTCTCAGCCCAGAGTCTGCCCACCGGCAAGGTTTCCTCTGTGATCTGGTGAATGACTCTCTCCGCCGCGGCTTGTCGGTTTCTGGATTTGTCCTGCAGCTCCAGCGATGTCCCACCTCATCGCTCTGCATGCGTCAGTGATATTTCTCTGTCGTTGCAGAGGCTGGCGGGCAGAAGCGCAGTCTGCTGGCGGCGCAGAACCTCCTGCAGGAGGAGGTGAAGCGTGCTGAGGAGCGCTCTGAGGTAAGAACACAGAAACTGCTTTGTTTTGATTCTTTATACATTTTATTCCTCGTAGGAATTTAAAACCGCTTTACTGCTTTGGCAGCTGTGTTCTGGGGGGGATTTTATTTTTTTCTTATTTCTTTTTAAATATTCTGCAGGCTCGCTCAAAGCAAGCCCACCCACTTCAATCCAATCTGCTCTGTAAAGCCGTGAGGCATGCTAAACATACACTGAGCAACCCACGCGACGTCAGCAGAACAGCTTGTGCGTACACACGCTCTAGCTGGACTCTATTAACATGTCGTTTGCCCCCTTTAAGGTTTAAATCAATGTGATGGCGGCATGTTAAACAAAACAATATGATGTTGCTCTGAATGCCAAAATAAGAAAAGGAGCTTGATTTGTACCAGATCTGAAGTTATCAAAAAAATTTATTTTTTTAGTCTGATCAGAATTGTGAACAAAAAAATCAGTCTTCACATGTTTGACTCTGTGACTGAAGAGATAAGTATGAAGAAACTGGGTCTTTGCTTTCCTGTTAGTAGAGACCCCAGCTGTGAAATACTCTTACTGTCATTTAAATGAAAACACCCAAACATTTCTGTATTCTGTGTCGTACTTCTTCAAGTCGATTGGAGTGCCTAGGAACATTTAATTAGTAATCAGTCCCTTTCCTGTTTCCGTGGGGTTCAATTTGAAGTCACACAGATTCAGGGGCCGATAACCTCACCTTGTTTCTGTGAAGGCTGTCTAGTTTTCTCCACACTATCCCAAAATGCATTGCAGGCAGAACGGATGATATATATTTTTTTGTTTTTGTAAACATTGCGACCGAAGTAGGAGATACATACAGTTTAACAGGTGAGACTAGTACAATCAGGTGGTGCTTTTGTATTTAAGACATAGAAAATGACTTTTTCAATATACATTTTGTAAAACAAAAAATATATATATTTTATTGTATTAAACTGATTAGGATCAAACAAGCTATTAAAAAGCTTAACAAGATCTAAAGCTCCATCTTTGGTTTGACATTTATCAAGGTTTCACATTAGCTCACACTCAGTCTTCATGGCAAGGACATTTAAAGATCCTTTAAAGGACTCACCGCCTAAATTTGGACACACCCTATAGCCTCTTCTAAGAAAGGAAAAACCGGAGAACATGACTTTCATTGCATTAAATGCAGTAAGTATTTTCCTGTTTAATATATATAAGCTGAGTTGTTTTTACGAAGGAGAAATCTGGTTGACAGAGCTCATCTATGTGTTTCTGTAACAAAGGTAACTTAGATGGTTTCCCAGACTTAAAGAAAAAAAAAACACTACAGTGACAAACGACTGAGAGTTGAATCTTCAGGCCTGTAAACGTCCCACTGAACGGCGCCGACTCTCCTTCATGCATGCGCCGACACGACCAGGGTTAGCTCACGACAGAAACAGCGCATCCACTCAGACCTGCAGGGAAGGATGTAAAGTCAACACGCAGCTCTAAAGCCAGAAGTTCTGTCGGTTCTCTAAAAAACCCAGAGCGTTGTTTTAAAGCCAGTTTGTTGGTACAACATTGGCAACAAAGAATCGATCTGATAAAACATTTCTCCTAGCATGTTGCAGGTAACTGAATAAATTGCGTCGTAGTTTAATGTTAAACCCTCTTTTTGTAAGTCGCCTTGGATAAAAGCGTCTGCTAAATGCATAAATGTAAATGTAAATGTAGAGACTGTCAATAATAAATGTGCATATTGTTCTTAGTTCTTAGTAGGTTAATGCTTTAAATGTTCAGAACCAAATGAACCAGAACCAACCGCCGGATTGAGAAAAGGTCTGATGGTTTAAAGAAGATCCAAACATTTCAGGTACCAATTTTATTGGTAGAGCAGCTATCATGGACAAAAGTTTACATACCTTCAGGACTTACACAAATGTCATAATACTGGGCCTGGAAACATTTAAACCGTTTTGAAGTTGATACAGTTCTAATAAGGAGCACATGTTTGGATTTGTGGTTGATTTTCTGAGATTTACATTGAATTAAAATTATAAAGACTGAACTATGTACAAACAAACTAATGTTTGGTCAGAATATTCATCCTTCATCATCCCTGAGCAATTTTCAGGCACTGTTCGGGCCGGTTTGTTCTAAGTTTATCCAGATGCCCAAAAAAACTGTGAAATAGCACTTTTCTATACTGGATGGATGATAAACCAATCTCAGATTAGTGTTTGTTTCAAGATTGGTGCAAATTGGGTTCTGTATTTACTAATCAGGTGTCTAGAAACTAAAGTTAAAACTGTAGGAAAAATGCAGAAGTCTGTAGCCCAGAAAAGACAAAAGTATGAAATAGAAAATATTTTGACCCCTGTTGACGACGATAATGAAAAAATCCGAGGTATATTGAAAATACTAAAAAACACCAATATAGGAAAGCCGAATACAAATCTAAATAATAGTATTGAAGAAAACTCGAATTCACTGTAATAAGACAAAATACATAAACATAGATTATGAAATATGAAAAAATCAATATAAACTTAAATTACCTAATATAAGATTGAATCTAGAATAAATAATCCTAATTACTAAAAGTTTAGCCATAATAGGATGCATTAGGTTTTGTTTTTGGTTTTTGTTCAGTTTCTATTATCAGTAGATCTAAGGGGTCAGGATGGGGAATATGAACAAAATTACATTAAAAGTTACTGTACTGAATTAAACTAAAAACATATTTTATTTCCTCTTGAACAGTTTTTGCTTTTACAGAGGATGTTGGATGTGGTCGTCGCCTTTGGGCGTCACATCGAACCTCAAACACAGCCTCGTCTGACTCACTTGTAATGTCATCTGTTCCTTTTTTAATCGAAGAACCAAAGAAGAATCTGTCGACGGATGGGGGATTAATGATGCAGGCGTGAACCTGCAGGCCAGCACGTTGCAGAGCTTGTTTACAGATGAAAGCTGGTGCTGCTGCTGCAGGCATGGATTGATCCACAGAACCCACCCGGCAACCCCCACCTCACATGGCTGCGACCAATGGCCTAATGACTTACCCATGGAGTGAGCCGCTCACTGATTGATTAAGCAGCAGCTTCTTAACTGAGTGACTGCATTCACAAAAAGCTTCAGCACGGATACATCAGTGAAATATCTGACGCGCGGGGGTATTTTTTAATCTGATTAAAGAGTTTTAAAAATGGATGGTTTATGATTATTGCATGAAACAGATGAAAGGCCTTTTCCTCTGTGCTAATCAGAGCTTCAGAGTTAGCGCCCCTGAATCCATATTGAGGCTTTTCTGGCATCTTGCTGCTCTGTGACTATCTCATCGGATCTAAATCGTTTTAGATTGAACTTTCAGAGTCGTTCTGCTGCGATTGTGCTACTAAACAGAAGCGGGTCTCATCTTGGCCCCGGTGTCGAAAAAAGAACCGAGTCTCTGAGGCGTCGTCTTCTTCTTTTTGCCCGGGGTCTTAGGGAACCGATATGAACAAACAAATCTGATAAAGGGAGCAGGAGCTAGGTGTACTCTTCCACCATGCTATAAATCAAATCTGTCAGTCGTTTTTAGAGGAGGTGAAGTGAGGAAACGTTGCGGAAACATTGGGGGGTGTCTTGTCAGATTCACAGAACCAGAAAACCTCTTCAAAGAAAACAAGGTTGCAAATGAACTCCAAACTAATCACAAACATTTATAAAAATGCAAAGTTTGGACCAAACTGTTCATTTTTGATTTGGTCACCTCCTAAAGCGTCAATTCTTCTTAAACCTTCTCACATTACAACTACAAACTTCAAACTATTTCAAGTATTTCAATAGTTGAGGCTGTTTAAAGCGGCTTCAGCAGACAAGCACAAAACTCTTTGCCATTACTTGGAACAACTTTAAAACCTATGAATAAAGGTAAATAAAAGATATACCTTTTTAAAGAGTATTCTTCCAACCAGTGTCACTATTAAATGGTTTATATTTATATTTTAGGTTTGCCCAGTCCAGGTGGAAATCAATTCAAAAATACTTGAAAATGCTTAAAAAACTGTGTTCGCAAGAATGAGCAACGTTTCCAATCTCTGGATTCGCAAAGCTAGTAGAGACAGCAGCTGCAGCTGGAAACGCTGTGGAGCATGTTTCCACAGTGGGGGCTTTCCACACTTTTCAGATTTTTATTTGTGTTTATGCACTTAATTATACAAAGTACAAAGTAGACAAAATGTGGAAAACTGTATATACTTTCTCTTTACATTATAATTATTCAATACTTAGTGTTGGTCAATCACTTAAAATCCTTATAAAACAGAAAAGTAAGTGAAACTGCTTTAAGGCTGTTTTCCCTCCTGTGGTGATCACGCTGTTTTAAAAACGGGTCTGGTTTGCTTTGTTTGTGAAGACGTGAACACAGAAATCCGGATACGGCCCAAAACGAACATACTGGTTTGTTTATGATGTGAAAAACGCTCCAGCATTAATTTAGTGGA
>JAVLVB010000161.1:1401761-1450443 GCA_032876305.1 Orestias chungarensis | reverse complement strand
GGAGACATTCCACTGTCGCTGTGAGATTTATTTTAAAAAGAAGGGTCGACTGTTGTGATTTCTCTTGGTCCTGATTTTGGTTTTTTACTTGTGTGTCATAGTGATGTGTGAAACTGTCAGATCTGGTGGTTCTTCTAAGGCTGTATGTGTTTGAAAAGTAGTCAAATATTCAAGTGAATGCTTGTTTTTTTGTGTTTTTATCCAGTGTGTGTGTTTTCACATGTGTCCCTACGTTTGGGTATGTGACTGTCACCAACTCTTAGCACCAAAACTAGACTAGTTTTGGTGCTAAGAGTTGGTGCTAACATCTTGACTGCTTAAAATCTCGTGGCTTTCTGCTGCACAAGACATGGCAGTAATATGCGGTGACTGCTGCTTTCCTACCCAAAGTTATTATGGCCAATTACCTAAAGAAGCTGATTTCATATTTTCCAGTCTTTCTAAAACCAAAATGTATTGGGATAACGGCGGGGCATCTCCGTGTGCGGAAGGAAATGTCATTTGACAAGTCCAACTGCATCCAAACTGGCCCTGAAACTGACAAGGTTTCATACCAGAGGGAGCTGTATGTCGGTCGCGCCCCACGTAATATATGAACCTAAAGGTTAGTCGGGTGGATTAGAGGTTTTAGATGTTGTTGTTTTATCAAACCTTTTAATATTTGCATATTTTAGCGCAGCTTATGAGTCGGAGACACTGGTTTTGCTCAAAACACTTTTTTCATGAAAGCCTTTAAGGAGCTGCTGGAAAAGAGGGATTTCTCAAAAGTACAACTAAAAAAGATTATTTGGCTTGACTTTTCTAATTGAGTCAAGATTAGAATTGGGTTTATATAACAAAGGAATATTCTTTCCATCTAATGTGTACAATGCTCTGGTCAAATCTTCCTTTAAAACATCCAGATCTGTTAAAGTGGACGCGAACAGCAGGTTTGGTTTTGGCGAAGTTCTTTAAACGTTTTTCTTTGATCATAAAATGCTTCTGATTTGGGGGTTTTTTCGTTGTTTTTTTTGGGGGGGGGGGGGTAGAAATGTTCTGTCCAGCCACTAACCACAGTTAAAAAACATTTATTTACATCATAAAAAGAGTCTAACTTTTTTGTTTATGTTTGTGTGTTTGGATTTCCATTCAATGTTAGAAGGGAAAATGGTATTTTTATTCAGTCTCTGCAACATTGGATACATAAAAAAGTAAAGGATTATACAATCTATTATGAGGAATTTTACTCTACCAAACAAAATTATAAATCTATTTATGTTTGTTTAAAACTTTAGCTCAATGCTTTGCAAACCCTCTCTCCTGCACATAGAAAGAAATGTTCACTAGGAGAAATGGAAAAATCTCTTGTCTTCCAGTGAGCAGGTGTGTGGCTAAAAGGTCACTGTTTAACATCAGTGGTCCTGATGGGAGGGTAAATTATGATCAAGCTGAGATGTCTCCATCTGCCAGCGAGAAGACGCTTATAGTCCTTCAACCTCCCTCTGAGGGAGATGGTTCGAGAAAAACAAAATGCCCCCCACTAAAATATTCATGCGTACCACATTAGATCACGCTGTATTAAGACCCCTCTGTACGGCTGAGAAGCTGCTGAGACGTAAACATGATGTACATAACTGCTGACAGCTGGGTGATCGTAAACACTGAGTCGAACATCTGCATATGCTTGGGTCAGTGTTCTCACATCGAGACGTCAAAGTTAGTCATGCAGTGCTTCCATCATACAGATGCACAAAATCAAAAAAATCGTTTTTTACATTTGAATTTAGCTCGGGAACCCTCAAGGACGGCATCGCAATGCAGAAGCAGCTGCTTTGCTCACTTTGGGGATCTTTGTCTCTGGTTCTCTTTAAAACTCATATTTTTTAGCAATGTGGCTCAGAGGGCGCCGACGTTTTCGGCCTGTTGATCAATCAAGTCCGTCCAAACTGAAATATTTAGGTCGACGAATAGGTCGACTATCGTGCCTCCAGACGTTTCTTTCTCACACCTCCAGGAATTCGCCTTAGGACTGAATACTTGTGTGGATGTTACTGAGAGGTTTATTTTAAATTTATGTTTGTTTTGTTTGTTATTTGTTGGGTAAATACTGACTTAAGAAACTAGCAAAAAAAATCCTGACTGAATATGGTCAGGCCGTTCCAATAAAGTATTGAAATTTACATTAATATTTTTTGCATTGTGATGATTTTGACATTACGTGTTAAGTCAGATCTGCAATGATCATGATTGCAAACATAAGAACTTCTACTTAACTAAAGGGAGTACAAGAAACCTGTTCAGCTCCCAGTTAAAAAACTTTTACTAATATTTATAGGTCCCTTTTAAACTACTGCAATGAACACAAGTTAATTTTAAATGTTTGCTCCTACAGTTTAAATATCCACAGCTTTAATACCTACTGGGTACTGATTTATTTAAATGAAGTGAGTCACAGCAAATACAATTTCAATTAATTGTTCAATGCTTAACTAAAATGCAGGAGCTTAGCCTTAATCAATCTGATTTGACTCTTCCTTTCCCTACTTCCTCTCTTTTTTCAAAGTCTAAGCAGACATCGAAATAAACCTTTTTTGCTAACTTCCCCACAAATAGTTTTCTTTTATAGGCCGGACACTGCTTTTTAACTACGTTATCAGTGCCAAAACGACGGGATATCCTATTAATGCTTATTTCTGAGAGGTTCTGCTGTTTCAGAAAGTGAAAAAAAAGGCTCTGAAACTCCCATCTCCTCCCCGACCCACATTGAATGATTCAGCTGGTTAAAAGGAGGCTGCTGGGAAAGTTCTTCTGCATGCTGAGCTTTACATAAGCCATCTGCTAAGCGCCATCAAGCTGGTTTATTGTTGAGGAGGACTCAGTGGGTGAACATCTCTTCTTAGAGTTCTTCTAACATTCAACATTCAAAAGTGGCCTTACACAATATGTTTACATGTGAAGTATTCATTGTTTGCTTCCTGTCTGGACCCAGAAGACGTAAATAAAAACCACTTGGACCTGGGGATGAATTTGACCTTTTTCTTTCTTCTGTAGTTGCCTGATTGAAGTTTTTATATTAAAGCAATATCATACGAGAGGTCGTGCTATAATGGTGAGTATCAGCACTGGTGTGATTCGGTTGTAGGCACGACCCCGCAGGCCGAGCGCCGCAGACAATCACACGTGCCGATACTCACCGATATAGCACGACCTCGAGTGTGATATTGCTTTTATACAACAGTTCTACAAACACATTTTATTAGTTAGCAATATTACACTACAAAAGATGGTGATTTATTTGTTTATTTGATGATCTGTTGGCTCCGCCGACACAAATAGTTCCTCGACAACGCTGTTGCCAGGCAACGAACGGTAACATTTTCTGCTTACAAGATTTAAAATTAAATGTTAGAGTTCTGCATTGCGAAGTGATACACCTGTGAACAGTCCCAGTGCTGTTATCGGTAAATATCAGCACTCATGGAAAGTCTCTCGTCCAATCAGATTACTCGGTCGGAACTAACTGTTGTATAAACTAAAATAAAATGCTGTCTCCAATATTAAAAAGTTGCATGAAATAGGGCAAAAATGAGAAGCAACTGTTATGATCCATCAGTGCTTTCAGTTTTGGTTCCTCGTAAAGGAAAAAAAACAGTCCTTGTAGCTTAAGACATATGTAGTAACTGTGCTTTATAAACAAAACACTATTAGAGCTGTTTTGTTTAATATACCTTTGGTAATAATCTCACAACTTGGTTGAATGGCAACATGTCAGAAATGTAGCTGGCTTGCACACAAAAGTTGAAATGCTCCATTAGTACTGAAGTTACTGTACCATTTAGTTTGTGCAATGTAACTGCAGTGCTGCCTAAACTTCAAATGGGAGAGATGGTGTCTCACACTGAACAACAAACATTTAACCTGTTACTTCCATTATTCGATCTAGAACATGGGCAGAGATGCACAAATATCAGATACCGTTTGAGCAACAATTAAATCTTTTTTTTTTTTCTGACTTGTTACTGATATCGTTTTTTCTAAGATCAAGGGAAAATAGTATATACATTTTCAGTTAAGTTGCGAAAAAAAATAATAATGGTAAAGGAGTTGCGAGAAGACTAGCTTTGAAGGCTAGTACTTTGCTGCTATATTCAATGCTTGCACTTTTTATTACATTTATCTTATTTCCATGTATAAAGTTATTCATTAGATCAGCTCCTAATTATATTGTAATCTCAGACAAATAAATCTATTAAAATACTTTAAAATATATGTTAAGAAAATCTCCCGGACAGTTTGGGGGCTTTTGACGGTAGAACTTTCAGGTTACCATAACAACGGTAACTAAGGAGCGGGAACGTCTTCGATAGCAACTTGAAACTTTTAATTAGCAGAGTTGGAGGAACACGCTTTTTCCACCTAATCCACTTTTGTTGGTTTCATCGGCTTCAAACTCACCGTACCGACCCACAGCAGCGGTTCTGGTCGTTGTTATGCAGAGTGAGGCCCAGTTAACTCAGAATTCTCACTGACTCCTAAACAAACAACCAACCAAAGAGACAACATGTGTTGGTTCCTCCTTCCTGATGAGGAGGTTGAGTGGGACAAGGGGAATTTCTCATATTCCTTTACCTGCTTAGTAAACTTATCTGATACTTTAGACCATGAAGGTTTAATGGCTGGAGCTAATTTATGTGAGGTTATCAGCATATGAGGTAAAAACTGCTGGCAGAAATGGGCCAAAAAAATAAATAAGAAAGGAAAAGCTGAGCATTTTTCAAGTAATTGTGTGGACTGATCCTCTCTAGTGGTCAGGACAGCTGGCACAGTCATCAATTTAGTCCAGAGAAGGGTACACTTATTAAGTTATGTTCATTTTCAGTATTAAAAATTACCCTTTTTAAGAGATACTCTGAAGATGTTAAATGTGTCCAATCTAGTAATACCAAACCTTAGCTGAAAATAACTGAACACCAAGCATGTTTGTTTGTTTGTTTTCTTAATTAATTAAGACCGATTCATATGTAAACACAGACAGGGAAATTAGTATAAGAAGGAACAACTAATTTAGTTTCTATAATTAAGCCCCTGTGGAGTATGATGTAACAGCTAAAGTTCATTTACGTTTATGCCAAAATGTTGTCATTCAATGTTTTGTAATATTTTGATGTATTCTTTGTCCAGATTTCGTCCTCTTGAGTGTCTTTCGGAAAAATCCTTTGTTATTATTTAAAAGTAAACAAAGGCACAACTATTCAGAATAGGGAAGGTGATGCTTTCATACCAAGAACCTTGCACCACTTCGTCAAGTATGTTGGTGGTAGCAACATGATAAATGGCTGTTTTGTTGATGCAAGGAAGAATGCATTCTTTTTTACTTCACCTCTGATAAACAGCTGGATAAAACCGGTGACTATAGTTTAGTGAAAGTCTTGTAATCTGAAAGTTGCAGGGTTGATTTCATCTTCCTCCTGCCATACGTCACTTTGCCAGACATGTAATCCTAAATTGGCTACCAATATGACTTGATTGGATAGAGGTTATTCTGTTCAGTATGACTAAAAACATGCCAAAGATGAATTAAGACCATTTACAATGGTCACAAACTAACATTAAATTTGGTTTTGAAATGATAAAACTGGTGATTAAAAATTGTGTATTCTACCCTAATAATGTAAAAGCAAGGCAAACAACTTCCTGAAATGTTCAATAGAAGGGTGGTGTTGCAGAAGAAATTTGTTTTATTACTTCGTACTTGTGGCTAAATACTTTCCTATTTAAATAAGGAATTAAAAAATAATGAGGAGGAAGACAAATAACTGTGAAAATCTTTTTTTATTCCAGCTATGGATCTTACATTCCCTGAGATATTACAGCATTACACAGGCTCTACAAAAATCTAGACTGGCCATAACTAAATTATGAAAGTTACAGCTACCATTGTCTTTTCGTCTGTGGTATGAAATACAGGATCTCCCATCACAGAAACACAAAGTAGTAAGTGTTTAAAGCAAGCATGATCACTGCTCCATTTAGTTTTATTTCTTTTATGTTCACTGTGTCAAAACAAGTGTATTCCACTCTTTACCCCGATAAAAACTCCCGGTGGGGTGTCATTGTTTTGAGATCTTTAATCCCATTCAATTGACTGTAAAACCTTTCTATAGTCTTAAGTACCTTAAATACTTTCTAACAGTCCGACTAAAATGTTTCAATAAAGTCGACCCACATACTAATTCCTTGGCTCTTACTTCAACTCTAGAGCAGCTCTATCTCACATTTTGGTGACGTCCACAGGGTCTGGAATGTCGATCACCTGGAAGCCCAGGTTGTCGATACCCAGTTTCAGATGGTTGATGTGATTCTCCTTGTTGGGGGTTCTCTGGTCAACATTCGTCTCGAAGCAGTGGACACAGTGTGGTGTGGTAATTCTGACACTTTTGGAAAAATTTGAGAAATCCACTTGATATTTTCCTGTTATAGTGCGGGAGATGATAGGAAGGAAGCTGTAGCCCCACTGGATCTCCTGTGGGATGTATGAGGTACGTACTTGGCATGACGAGCTGGTGGACTCGGCTGTCCCGTCTAAGAACACCACCAGCTCAAAGTCTTGTAGGGGGAGCGTGTCGGCAGACAACTCGTAGAAAGGACTCGATCTGTTAATGACGTGGTAGAGCGTCAGAGGACAGACGAAAAAAAGGTTATCCTTGCCAGCATCAACCATGAAGTCAACATCCACCTGATTGAGGATGATGGTCTCTCCATCTGGAGTTGTGGTTGTCCTCAGAAGCTTTCCATAAATCTGGCTCCCAATCAGTAAGGTCTTTCTAAGGTTTGCCACTCTGATGAGAAGACACAGACTTTCTTTTTTCAAACAGATTACAGCTGTATTGCTGAAGGTGACTGTTTTTGCCCTTTTCTTGGGTAAGGATATCTTGGCCAGGATGATGCCACACATAAAGCAGTTGATGAAGACCCCAACTAAAGACTGGATGATAATCAGAGCCACCGTGCCAGCACAGTGTCCAGTCAGTGCCCTTCCACCATAACCAATGGTAGTTTGGGTCTCTAATGAGTACAGGAACGCCGTTGTAAGGCCATTAACGTTGTCTATACAGCGGACGTGCCCCTCTGTTCGGTTCTGTGCTGTCAAATCCCCGTTGCTCTTTGCGATCCAGTACCAAAACAGGCTGAACATGAACCAGCTCCCTGTAAAGGCGGTGACGAACAGGAGAAGAACGAAGCGCCAACGGATTTCCACGAAGGTGGTCCAGAAGTCCACCACGAAGGCAAAATGGTTGCTGTATTCGATGTTGCCAAATTTGATATTGCAGTGTCCATCTTTAGTGACCAAACGACTCTTTCCAGTTCGGTGGCCAGTCGGCTGGTTGTAACCAGGAAGCACCTGGAACATCCTGGAGCTTCAGAAACAAACACTGGATTAGAAGCAGAACGGTACACATAAGTCACAGAGGAAAACCTTGTCATATCAAAAGTGAAAGGGAAGATGTTCTGTAATCACTTGAAATGTGGATGGAGGAAAAAAATATTATACTAAAAAGTATCAAATAAAGTTCTTATAAAACCTTGTATTCATGTTTTTTAAGTTCTGTTAATTGTCAATTATGTTTCTATTCATAGTAAAACGACGCAAAATATGATTGTTTTAAGCAGCCGTAAGGATACTTGACATTTTACCATTTTCATCATTTAGTAGATTCATTATTAAAATATATTGTCCCTTACTTAAATATCCAATTGACTGTCCTGCATACCACGCATAATTCCTGCAATGATTTCACTTTATCTTGTGATGGTTTGTATTTTCTTAAACCTGTGCCAATTGAACACAGATGTAGGAAAACCAACTGTTAAACTCATGAAAGTTGGACTTACAGCTTGAAAAAATTTGAAGTTTGTCACCAACTGAATCTCTGAAATAAACATGGGTATAATTTGCATAAAAATAGGTATAATTACTATAAAAAATAAACACCTAATTTGAAATTTCGGTGGTTTGGTCCACAATAATAAGTATTGCGCAATAAGTTATTGGCCAATACTGTTAATCCTGTGCCCCGATTCCACTAAGCGGCACGGGTCGTGGCAGTTCGTTAACTGACCCATACTGCACTCCTTGGCCCTTTAGCGGTATGTCCATAGGACAAAGGTACAGTTCGGTTAGGACAGAAACGTTCTCCTTAATAAAGCAAACTATAAAATACTGCATACCAAACTGCACTGACCCACGCCTACGCATCTATGGAAACAAGGCAGTACTTACCCTAGTCACTAAGAAAAACTATTAAACAAAAGATACTGATAATCAATTTTCCTTTTTACTATGTGCACATCAGCTCATTTTTTAAATCAGGTTTTCAGAAATTGCAAATAATATGCTATAGTGTTAATATATTGGCATTAACATCAATAATAAATTTTTTAACAGCAGTATCAAGCCCATGAGTATTACTGTGCCAATATTAATAAAAAATATTATTTCCATCTTGTTTGTGTAGGTGTTTTTGAAAATGAATATGGTTATAAATAAATACTATAACTTTCTAAAATATTGTGAAATCAAATTTAATCTTCAGCCGGTTTAACAAAAAATCTTTTATCTTGCATTAGGAGTCCAAAAGTAACAGTTTGCTGTGAGTTTAGTGGAATAGTTAAAGTTTGAACGTACCTGCTCAATGGGCCCAGACTGGTCACTGGATCTGCGCTGGAGCGTTGGACTCCTTTTCTTTTAGCTGGTAGCCATGGAGGCAATAGAAAGATTTTAATCCACACTGAAATTTCCTAATCCCAGCCACATGCCACCATGCACACCCGCCTCATACAGGCGCAGAACTCCCGGTGGGCAACTCCCTTCAAAGTTTTGACACTGTAAATGTCTGACCAGCATCGGGAGGGAGGAATATTCTGGAAAACAGCAGAATGCCTTCAGTGGGGCTCCCTTTGTCCGGATGGTAAGGACGTCACTTGAGGCGACTAAAGTTGGCCAGTCCAAGCACTCATGCTGGTTTTGTTGTCAGTTCTTGAGAGCATTTGAGATTTACAGGAGGCCACAAAAAAAGATCCCAACAGTTGCATTTCCTTTTGTCCCCCTCCCCCACTTCGAACCTGTAAGGTTGCCCCACATTTCCATCAAAATGAAGAGCTGCAGGGACACAATGTCCCCGCTTCTGCTGGCCTTCGTTTTTTATGTCCCCTTCTGTTCCTAAAGAAAACATCCTAAACCTGTAACATGCGGCTACAGTGTGCATAGGAATAAAGCGACTTCAACCTTATATTGACCTGTAATGAGCATTGAAAAAAACATAAACCCATATATTTTAACCACCTGTTTGATTGGCGCATGTTTTGCACAATACGTTATTATTAGGATATCGACTTTGGCTAGATTGCATGTAAATTTGCAATATGCAGTCACCGACTGCTGCATCTAAGGTGCACATAGAAGCGTCATCACAGATCCTTCCACCCAGCAACTGCTGAATTGTCACGGCTCCCAACAAAATGAAACAAAATTTGGTCCTTTATGTTTTTAATCTTAGTTTGAATATGTCTGTTTCTTTTTACCTTTAATTTCCTACTAGTTTATCTATCTGATTTTCTATTCTGCTTTTTTTTTATTGAAGTCTTTCTCGTGCTTTTGAGACCAAATAAATCAATCGGTGTCTCTTCTGCAGTTTTTGTGTATTTTGCTCATGCATTACAAGAATGACAGTAAGAACATCTTTGCACAGAAAATAAAGAATTTAACAGAATAAATTATTGCTGTTATTGTTTTGAAACTTAGTCTGATAATAATTCCTAAAACTTTTTGTTCTTATTTACGGGATGGAAATTAAAACTTTTGGTACTTTTCTTCCACTTTTCAAAGTTACTCATTACAACATTTGTGAGTGGATGTGCAGTTCTGTCTGCTGCCACAAACAAACCCACCTGTGTCAACAGTCGCTTAAGAAACGACAAAACTTCCTCTCAGAAGTTTAGTTTCATATTTATAGTTGTATAGTTTGGAGCATCTCAGTCATAGAAGGGTTAATCGCAAACCTCACCCGTGACCTTCAGAGTCGGGCTATTTTAATACCTATAAACCTGTTTCAAAGCCTATTTTGCTTTCACTGTCTGAAACCTTTATCTGTTCTTATTTACTTGTGTTAGAGGGGCTGTTTTGGTACCTCAGAGATGGAGGAACATGCATGTGTGGTTTTGACAGCGTGCCTCTCTCTTTTGCTGGTGATTTGCTTTGTGATTCAGGAACTTAAGCTGGGCAGGAAGTAGAGCTTGCTGGTTTTTGTGGCATGTTACAACAAAAAAAACACAATTACGGCAATTGAGCAGAATCTCAGTGTTTCAGTGTAATAAAGTTATTTTACTCTATGACATAACCTTTGGCTGCCCTCTTTTTTCTTTCCTATGTATAGGTGTTTGTTACCTCTTTGCCTCTGACAGCTGGAGGGCAGCAAGTAGTTTTTCAATCCTTTCTGATGTAGCTCGGATGTGACTGTATCGCCTTTCAGGGCATAATAAGAACAGATGATGCCCAGGGTGAGTGGGGTCCTTTACGGTTGGCCTTCTGTTGCAGGCCGTGGGTGTAAATGTCTCTAAGGTATCAGTGTGTTAATAATGTGCTCTACAGCCCTTGCCACCTGCTACAGGTCTGTCCTGCACATTAGCAAGTAAGAAGAATCTCTATTGTTGGTGGAAGTCGATGAGCAGATGGAAAGGTTTCAGGCCCTTAGAGGTTTTTTGGATACTTTTCTATGGACTTTGGCTGCTTTTACACTAATTCTTTCTCGTTCTTATACCTGACCACGACTACATATTTTAGTCTGTGATTAAAATAAGAAGAGTGGAAGTTAAAGGAAATTTAAGGTTTAAAACATGTCTACAAAAAAAAAAAAATATCTTTAGGTCCTTTCTCTAGTTTCTCTAGTAAGAGATGCAACTTCCGTCTATTGTGCAAATCACCTTGTTAGAGCTAAAGCAAATTTTTTTTTTTTTTTTGTGATAGGCTTCTGGAAACAAAGAGTTCATATTACAAGTTTTAAGGTTTTTACTGCCTGATAGATTGTGTCAAAATTTAAAAAACTACTTATTTTAAAAACGGCCTAGTTCTACACTTGAAATTAATAAAACCGTAATAAACCCTAAGAAAAGCTGAAAAGCCTTTAATCAAGTGGTCTTTAAGATAATCAAACACATTCAAGAGATATTTCCTTTTTACTTTAACCGTAAAAATAAATAAAGAACGAATTGTAATTTTTATAGTAAACTTTGCCACAAACATGATTCATTTTAATTAACTTTTCTTTTTTTTTTATGTAAGTGATTTGATTGCTTAATTGTAATTGGGTGTTCTTAAAAGAAATTAGTTGGAGTAAAAATTGAAAGGAAAGAGAAATGAAAATTGGCACAGATCGAATCCTCTGGGGGTGAAGTGGAGGTGGATGCTGGGTTTCTACGATTTTCTGGGAAAGAAATGGATCCAAACCCCTAAGCCCTTGAGCCCTTAACAGGATTTTAGCAAGTGTCAAAAATAAATGGATGTTGGGAAAGAAAGTAAATAAATTACCAAATAGCTCTATCTACTGCACAGTTTGTGAATAGCACCATGGATCAAAGAACTCACAAAATAAATCTTTACAGTATCAATAAATATATTTAGGGCATATATATATATATATAAATATGTGTTTTACATACATTTTTAATGTATGGCAGTATAATTTAGAGAAAATTAAAAGCAGTCTTCGATGTGTAAAACTTGTAAATGTGTTTTCTGTCTAAAATAATGGCCTTTAAACTGGTTGGGAACATCCTTATAACCCTTCCCTTGGCATTGATGAGGTAATTGTGGATAGCTTTTTCCTGTTTGTGCATTGTTTCCACACCTTTAAGCCGTGGAGCAGCAACTCTCTAAAGGTACTACTTTTATCAGAGAAGATCAACAACACGTCTACTGATTTTCCTTTTCTCTACGGGTCATATTTCTGTAAAAATTGTTTTCTACGGTTGCAATAATGTATTTTCGTTAATAAAACACTTAAACCCAGCCAGTCATGTTAAATATCCCTCTGTCCACCATGTTAACATTTAAACACGTGAAGAGAATCAGGGACTTTTGTGGATGTATTAAAGCAAAGAAATTAATTTTGGTTCTCCCAAGTTAAGCGTCCGTGGATGAAGAGAGGGTAGGTAAGTTATGCAGGCTTTAGATGAAATAGGAATTTTAAAAACTTGTATTTGACTTTAGAGTGGTTTAGAAGTGGATTTATGAATCAAAGCTGCAAAACAGGTATGACCGTGCCTGGAGATTTTTCTCACGGTAAACACAAGAGTCTCCATCCACAAAATTCACATAGTTTGTTTCATTCAACACATATTAATACATTTCCATAAAGTCTGGAGTGACTTTACTAATGTTTTTGCTTTAAAAATAGATTTTATTACGTTTTTTGGCAAGAAAACAGACAGGATGTACACATATTAAAAGAATATGTACATCTAACACATTACCAGACAAAACAAAACAAAGAAAAACAGTGTGTCAGTTCACAATTACCTTCTGATCTTGATAAAGCTATAAAAACCCAGGTGAGATGCTTGATCATTTGACAGATACTTTAAATCTTTAATAAGTCTTTAAAACCTGAACTGTCATGAAACCCTCTGATTTTAAGGGTTTAGGGTTAGGGAACTGCAGCAGGAGGATCCTTTCACATTTATTTGCAGTTTTTTTTTTTAAAACATGGTGAAGTTTCATGCTAAAGCTTTAAGAAGCATTTTTCAGATTTGTAACTGGGGGCTTTTGCTCATGCCTGACACGCTTTTTTCTGATTTCCAATTTAAAGAACAAGGAAAAAGGCATAAATATAAAATTAAAAAATCCATGTTCCCAGATTTTAGGACTACTTTATAAACACTGTGTTCTCCTTGACAGCATACTATGAAAATAAGACCTGTAACCGTTTTGGCACTTGAAGCGGCTAATCGATCCGTGCCACGCTACACGATGTTCCGCTCCATCATGGGCTCCTGCGTCAGAATCCGGTTGAAGCTGAATCCTCTCAGGTCCAGAGTTCTGAACTCTCCGTCCAGGATGAGCTCCGCCATGGCGCGGCCCACCGCCGGCGAGTGCTGCAGGCCGTGGCCGCTGAAGCCGGTGGCAAAGTACATGTTGCTGATCAGAGGGTGAACGCCGATGATGCCGTTCTGGTCGAACGTGTTGTAGTCGTAGAAACCCGCCCAGGCGCTGGTCACCTGACGGGGAAAAGTGCAACGAGGTGTAACCTGGTTTTCGTCCTGGATCGCCGGACCAGTGGTCATAATTATAATACTTGATAGAATTGTTAATATCTACATCAAAAATAAAAAACTCATTATTAACTTTAAAAGTCTAGCTGAATAGATGCTTTTTAGTTTTCTTTAAAGAACGCCAACACAATCAGCTGGCTTATGATGATGATTTTCAGAAGGTCTCCTGGTGATTATCAAACCTTCAGTTTTGTTCTGATTTACCTTACAAAAAATTCACAGGCATTTCCTATTGAAACTAAATTTAAAGACATGCATCTATATGTCCTGGTTGTTCTGGGGAAACAGCAGCATTGACCTGCCCATGTGGGACCTCAAATACAGCCTTGAGGCTTGGATGCAAAAATCAGGGATGGATAAACCGCTCAACGCATGGTAAACTAATCTTTTAGGTTATCATTTATCGGGAGAGGATTGATGACAATCGCAGGTTTTACCTTAAGTTTCTCAAAAGCTGGAACTCGATTGGCCAATTTGGGCCAAACCTTGTCTTCAAAAAACTGATAGTCCACCTCCAGATTACTGGTGTCTGGCTCCTCCGCCTGAGGAGACGCACAGGAAGAAAAAAAAAAAAAAAAAAATCAGATGATCTCTTACAATGCAGACAAAGAGACGCTACTGAGAGGTGAAACCGACCTCCTCTGGTGAGACGCCACAGATGTAGTTTCCTCCTAACCCCTCCCTCCGAAAATAAACACCGGAATAATCGATTAGGAGGGGAGCTTCCAGGCCGGGGCCGTCAGGACAGTGGACCACATACACATACCTGGAAAACAACAAATATAGATTCCTAGATGAGATTTAAGTAAAAGTACAAGAACAGCTTTAGAGTTGAAGAACTCCAGGCGTTCTTGTCTTAAAGCAAAAGCTCAGGCCAGAGACTGACCTCTTCCGAGGTACTACAGGGACCGGGATGCCGGCGAGGGAGTCTTTTGGGCCGAGGCCAATTCCCACCATCTCTGCCAGTTTCCCAGAAAAGGCTCCGGCTGCGTTCACCACGGTGCCGCACTCCACTGGCTGGTACTCCAGGCTGTTTGGCATCTGGACCTGCGGCGCACAAACCAGATAATGCACATTCTTGTGGAGAGATGTAGGACGAACGAAAGAAGTTTAGGGGGGAAGTTGTAAATCTGGGATTACGTAAAAAAACTGAAAAATCTGCCGCTCTTATTTAATGTATGATATCACAATGTTTTCATTGAATTATTGAAATTATTACGTTTTGTGTTATTCTGGTTTGACATTTTTTCCTACACTTTAGATCAGAAAGTCATCTCCAAACAGTTTACTTCTGCCTGATCTCCTCGATTAACAGAGAATCAAATTATATGAAAATGTTACAAAAAACAAACAAAAAAACATTTCACTTACTTTGACTGATTTTATTCTCCTAACTTCCAACTGTTCCCCATCGGCTTTCATCATAGCATCTGTTGAACACTTGAAATCTGTGGATGAGAACCACATTAATGGAGTTAGAGACAAACAAAATAACAACAGATTACAGAATCTGTTCTTCCTGATGTTTATTTCATAACAAAAAAATTCAGACCCTGAATGAGTGAAAGATAATTTAAGGAACGGATGACAAACCACATCAATAGGAATAGGTGAATAGGCAAATAGCGGCTAGCATTTCTGTTACTTTGAAACGAATAATAAAATAATCTAAGCTTAAAATTATGAGGAGAATCCAACATAAACCTCCCTCAAATGAAGTAATACCGAAAATGATAAACGTAATGATACTAATTATAACAAAAAATAAAAATCAGTAATATAATATTGTAATTCTAAAATATAACAAAAGTAAATCAATCCTGCCAACAGTAAGTATGAATCATAAGTTGCCTTTGTTTTGTTGTTTTTACAGGCAATTTAAAAGTGAGGCTAAAATATGATTTCGTTTCAAACAATATTTTTTTTTTCCCCAAATATTATTTTTTACCATTGGAGCCAGAAAGCATTGAGGGATCTATATTTCTGTGTTGCCTTTTATTTTTAAACAAGAAAATTCTGCAGTTTCCTTCGCTTATGACTCCATCCATCTTTAGTATTTGATCTCTTATCTCCTCTGAGTAAAGTTTTCAGATATTTTTAAGTTGTTTAATTTGTATTTGTTTTGAAGAAACACATCAGATCGTTGTTACTTCATCAACAGTGTCTTAAGTGGGAGAAACGAAGAGTTTAAACTAATGTAATCCACTGAAATGTGAGCAACATCTGAAGCTGTGACCCACCTGAGACCTCTCCGATACACTGAATGACCCCCAGAGACATGGCCTTCCTCCTGAAGGCGTTCAGGAGCGTCCAGGGATCGAACCAGCCCTCGTTCTCCAGCCCTGCGCAACAACCCAACATCCAAATCTCAGTTTGAAGTAAAACTAGCCGCAGAACGTTAAATAAGGTTTAATAAAGTTTCTAGTTGGCAACCAAAATCCATGTAATTACCCTAAAACAATAAATAAAGAGTCTGACCGTGGATGATGAAACCTTGAGCAGCTTGCTTTTGTTATATTGCAGATTTGTTTTTGTTTCTTTTTCGGTGATGAAGTTCGGTTTGTCTAATTAGCCTCCCGCCACAAATTACAACATGACAGTCGTTTCTATCAAACCGCGTAAATAAACATTGCACCATCACCATACGAGGCGAGCGCCACGCCTTCTGTGTTTATCCACGGAAACCTCTCCTTCACTTGATGTGGGGAGAAGAGGGAAACTTTGGCTCCAGCACACCTGGAATCACAAGATAGGAGGATTATCTTATCTTGTTTCTAATTCAGGATGGATCACGCTCTCTGGTTTCCATCACCTTTGTGTGTCATAGTTCTGCTCCATGATGTGAGCCACCTCCTCGCTGGCTAAGAAGAGATACCCTGACTGGTTGAACTGCAGATCCACGGGGTCTTCGTTCACAACGCCAAGATGCTCCTGAGGAGACACGGAGGATGGATTCAATCCTTTAAACGTAGCTGATCCGATACATGTTTAGGCTGAAACTACATTTAGTTGCAGCTTTACACTGCTAATGCACAACATTTCTGGAGTTATAGTCTGATGTATGCTGATTAATTAGTCGAGCTGCCAGCTTAGGTAACGCATGAACAGCACGAGCTGAGATAAAAAAGGTTATGCTTCCACATTCGACACGTGGAACCCACTCCTCTTACTGTGAAGCATCAGAACCATTTTAAATACTTACATTGATGTTTCTCATGAAGTCTGCAGAGGCCAGGGAGAGGTGGATGTTCTCCAGCAGGGAGAACTGCTGGCGGATCCCACCGGCGGAGAGCACCGTAGAGGCCTGGGAATACTGGACACGGGATTAGGATGCTGTCATGTAGCAGCAGGGGAGACCTGAGTCAAACATTTCACCTAATCTTATGGTCTAGTGTCTGGGAAGATTGTCTTCAGACTGATGGGAAACAGAAATATTTGAAAAATCTTACAGAAAAAAAGTTCACATTGAAAAAAAATTTGCTATTTCTTTTACCAGAGGTGATAAACTCCCATAGTATCCAAGACTTCACCCCCGTTGTGACTAAGCAGGTAAATATGGTGAATGAATGATGCACTTTTGATGTTATTGTTTAATGCATTTAACTACTACAAACCTGCCTTAGTAACTTTTATGTGTTAAGATTTAAGAACCCAATTTTTAGCCCTGAGAATATTATTATTATATTATTATTTGACATTGATTGCAGCTCAGATGAAAGACATTCCCTGAATGAAGCTCTTACTGTTGGGTCCCTCTCCACAACAATGACCCGCATCCCGCTGGAGATCTTCTCTCTCTGCTTCAGCCAGTAGGCGACGGACCATCCCACCACCCCGCCTCCAACGATCACGACGTCGGCCGTCTCGGGGGGAAGGTTGGGGTTGATCTCGAAGGGTGTCCAGCTGCTGCCCGGCAGGGCGTCCGCCGCCTTCTTCCTCATCACTGCCAGCTGGGCCTCCAGGTCTACAACCAAACCCAGACAAAACCAAACCCAACAGTTCTTTCAGTTTTATCTGATTCTCTGTTAATATTCTGACCCCTAGATGTTACAAGGCTCATATTTCCTGTACTTTGGCTGATTTAACACAAATTTTCTCTTTTTTGTTTTATGGTTCGTGTTAACTCCCTAAGTAACAAAAAAGCAAACTAAGTCTACCATCACTTTCTCGAAACTCTGCAACTTTGTCCACCTACAACTCATTTATATATACACACACATATATATATATATATATATATACACACACACACACACACATATATATATATATATATATATACACACACACACACACACACACACATATATATATATATATATATATATATATATATATATATATATATATATATATATATATATATATTCTATAATATGTTTATTACTTCAGCTTTATAGTAATTAAATACTAATCATGGAGATTTTGCGTTTCTACTGATTAAATTAATTACATTTGAGCAAACTGTCATTTCTTATGCTACTTTTTTTAAATTAAACAAACCTTCTCTGTATCCATTTATCAGTGGGAAAAAACACATTTCCTAAACCTTGAACTTGTTGTCTCAGTAATGGACTCAGTGAACCAAGAACAATGTAATCAAGGATTACATTTGCAGCGGTGCGTCTCACTTTCACAGAATACGCGCATAACTTTCTAAATACTATAGTTGTGTGTTTAATAATCAAGCCGAAGAACGAAAGAGGTTCAATTTGGTCAGAAAATGCGTCTGATGTCGACGTAAACGCTGCGACGATTTTAAATTACCGAGATTGTTTTAAATTTGAACCCTTTTTGAATGAAGTCTGGCCCCTTCTGTTCCGGAGCCTCCTGGACTCACACCTTTGAAGAAGTCGCTCCGCAACCGTCCACCGGTGCTCAGCCTCCGGCTGCAGGCCGCCGGAACACACGCGGCCGGCCGCAGCGTCGTAGACCCACGCGTGAAACACCCACGGAGGGTCCGCACGCTTCCGTGCAGCCGCCTCCACGCACACATCCCAGCTCCGAGCTCAGCTGGCTCGAGATAACAGGACTAGATCAAGGTTCATCCAAAATGGTAAGAAGAAGCCTGACAGTGAGCTGGACAGAAAGCTGGAGGAAATCACCTGCACCACTTCCGGTTTCACATGCTTGGCCTTCAGAATAAAGGCACAGAGCTTCGTTTCTGCCAAACTAGAAAAGTTCACTTTTTACTCTGCAGATAATGAAATTAACAAAAACAATTTATAGCACTTTATATAGAAAGGTAAAAAAAAACGTTAATTCTGTCTAAACAGTATTTATGAAAACATTCTCTAGGCATTTCTATAAATAAGGTGTTTTTATTCTCATTTTACAGTGTTCCAACTAAACTGAGCGAGCCAATGGTGTTTACACCTACAACAAGTAAGAAATAGAAGCAGAAATGATATAAAAATACAAAATACATACACATGTGTCTGCATAAACTGTAATTATTGAAGAGGACAACAGTGCAAATAGAGTCCTGGTCTAAATATATAGAGAAAACCTATATGGTAAGATATTATTAGGTTAGAAGTTTACTAACGAACTGGATTTAGTTTGTTTAAAGGTCTTGTACACAAAGGTGTATAAAGTATCTACAAAAAATGCCCTCACGTAAGCATGTGTTTTTACTTTAGTAAAGTTGAAAAGAAGTCATCCAATAAGCTACTTAAATAAGAGTAAAGAAGATCTTGTAATTCAAGCACTGGGACACTGGGCTTAAGATCTGATTCAATGTGTTTCGACTAGAACTGGTTATTACCCACGTATTTATGAATGAAAGGGAAACAGAGCGAGGAGGCAGATTTTATTTTGAAAGCTTGACAGAAAACGACAGACATGTAAAAAATGGCTTCACTTAATTTTAATGAGGGGGTGGCTCCAACGTGATCTAAATGAACCAATCAGTACAGAGAACCAACTCTCCACCCTATATTCTCTTTATTCTTTATAAATAACTGCAGTCACTTTAGATTTGAAGATATTGAAATTTGACAGTGGATACCACAACAAAAACAACATATTTTAAATGTATATTTGTTACTGGGTTCAGGTTTTGTTCAGATTAGCTTCTGATGCTGCTTTAGCTTTGGTCTTTTAGTGGTTGTCATATATGGACCCCTAGTGCCTCTCTGACATGCCTCTCCATTTTTTTAAATTGCTGCACTCAGCATCTAATTGGAGTATAATTTCAACTCTTTGTAACGTTAGGTTTACAGGTATGACTCTGTGTGTACTTTTTTACCTGATCCACATAGGACTTTTTCTCTGGCATATTTACTAACCTTCTAAAGACTGATGAGCCTCAGAGGGGCCAAAACCTGGTAATAATGTGGTGGACCCTCTCTTTTAAGCTTAAAGGTCAGGTTTGCACGTGTGCTTTGAATTCAACTTTGTTTACTTCTAGTTTTAGTAATATATTTGTAATTGGTAGGGTTTGCATAAATGTTTTGCTTAGGCATAAAGAGCTGAAGAAGTCTCTGACAATGTCATGAAGAGGATGTTCAGGGATGTCCATGATTTTCTTGATTTTCTGTAAAATCGTTCTTTGCATGATCATCTTCAGAGATTCCTCGGTCGCAGGGCCAGCCTTCTTAATCAGGTCCCTTGCTCTGATGCTGCTGCCCCAACAAATGAAGGAGGAGAAAAGGACACTCTCAACAACAGACAGCTGCAAACCTTGAAGGATCCTAACTTCCATCAGAGGTACAATCTTCTTTCTCCCTTCTTGAAGAGGGCTTCACTGTTGCCTCTCTGACCCATTCTGTTGTCCAGACGAACACCAAAGTATTCATATTTCTCAACCACCAGAAACGGGGGTTGATCAGACCTTGTTTCTCCTGAAATCTACAATCATATCCTTTGTTTAGTTCACACTCAATATTAGATGATTGTTTCCACACCATGCTACAGAGCGCTCCACCATCTCTCTTTACTCAGGTTATTGTCCATCTTTGACAACTGCAGAGTCATCTGGGTATTTCTGTAGATGACATGAGTCTGACATGTAGTGGAAGTCTGACATATACAGAGTGAAAAGGAATGGTGAGAGTATATTTATTTACCATATATATACTAACTACATAGTTTATAATTTTACCGTATTAACTTTATGAAATAAAGTAATTAAACTGTTGAACATCCAAACAAACAAAGCTTTATTCTGAAAATCCCTGGGCGGAAACCCACTTGTATAATTCCCGCGAATTCGGTGTTTTATTTTGTAGCAACAGCCGGAAGCCGGTCAGGTTACCGCCCGTGCGCACTTGATGCACGTTTTTTTCTGTTCTCCGCCGCCCGAATCGTTTTTCAACGGGACTCCGCTTCGCTGCTGCCTGGACCCGCTATGGTCGCCTGACCCGGGGCTGAAACTTCATCCGTCCGCCTCATATTGCCTCAAAAAAAAAAAAAAAAAAAAAACGGTTCGCACGAACTTTTCTGCGTAAACTTTCGGACTTTTTTCCTCGGGTTTTATGTCCAGAAGCAAGGATGCAACCTCCACCGAGAAAGGTGAGATCTGTGGTGTTTTTTTTTGTAGTTTTCTGTAGTTTTTTGTGCCGTAGCTTCCTAAGCTAGCGTCGCTGCTGCACGTCTAACGGTTGGAGACGAAACGCTTTGTTGCTGCGCGACTGGTTCACGCGACGTAGCTCCACGTAAAAACATCTAGAAACATCTCAGCTTCTTATCAGCAGCAGAAATGGCAGCTGGGGTTCATTTAACTCGCTTAAGAAGGCGCTAAAAACACTCCAGCCTCAGTGGTTTCCAGCTTTTTCCCCTTTTAGCGCCTTAAACGTGCTGCGGTCGCTGTGAAAAGTCACTTAAAAAAACAAGTTTTTTAAGTGACTAAACTTTAAATCTACATATAAACTAAAATGTAGAAACTATTTGTGAGTTGTAATTAGAAAGCTTTTGTGAAGTGCAATAGTAAAATCCCCCAAATTAAACAAGTGTAAGCTAAAGTTTGACACATTGGACTGATGACCTTTTTATATTCACTAATATTTTAGGATATTTTTGAAGTGGGAGGGGTATAAGCTATTTAAAGTACACACATGTTCTCCAGGACACGTTTTATTACCACAGATAAGGCCTAAAAAACACAAATCCCTGCAGAAATCAGTCTTTGTGCAACATTTATGTGGACATAGGATCATATTTCAATAACAAGCACAGAGCTTTTCTGTCCAAGTGCTTGTAGCAGGGCTGGCTCATATTCTGCATTTATTTAAAGCAATCCTTGCAGTATGTGTGTTTGCTTTGTGGTGTGACACTTGAAAAGTTGCTCAAAAGTTCTCAAGAAGTGAAACTTCCACAGAGGAAAGCTGGTAATGGCTGTTAATGCAGTTTAAACACAATGATTAATAATCAGCTGTGAAATTTGTCCAGTTGTTTGTTTTAATGCATATATAAGCTTTAATTTTGGGTCTGACTTTGATCAAAATAAAAAATAAAAATCTGATTTTTCAGCATTTGATCCACTGATTATTCATTTGTGTCGCATTATATTCCATGTTTTGTTTTTCTTCCAGCAGCTGCTCCACATATTTTTGAATCTTTAACACAGGAGCAGCTGTTGATAACATTTCCACTAATCACACCCGACCTGTGCTCGCTGTGACATCCGTGTCACTTCCCGTCAGAGATACACTCCTTCCCGATAAGTGTTGCTGTTTATCGGTGGTTCATGTTGTGTAATTATTGAATTATTAACCATTATATTTGTTTTTTTATTTGACTAAACATTGACTTTATTCCCAGTGGATTTGGTGTTTCTATATTAAAGCGATGGGGTGTTCTTTGGTTTGATATTTTAGTTTTTTTGGGTTTGTACGATCACCAGGAGACGCAGTTTAAGTGGAGGAAGCAGTTTTTGCATTCTCTCTGTTTTGTTAGACAAGATAAGACTTTTATCTTGAGTTTTATTTATATATAATGATCTTTTCATGTCGCTCAGAGCCTGTAACTCTGGATTTATGCCGGGTCTTATCTATGCTAATGACCTGATATGACAAAACCAAAAAATAAAATCACGATTTATTTTTTTCATATTGTTTGATCTAGATTATTATCAATATTTTAAAAAAATGTTTTCAATGTGCCAGCTTTAAAGCATATATACAGAAAATATATTTGTTTAGCATACCAAGTAAATAGCAAGGCAAAAAAAGAGAATTATAATGAACTACAAAAAACAATGTATTTTTAAATTACTCCGCAAAAGAAGAAAAGAAACAGAACTAGTTTATAGTCCTGAGTGTTTTTGCGGTTTATGCAGGAAACGTAATGAACAAATTTCCCTTCTGGTATACTGAACAAATGTAAATATTATCCTTTTCAACTCAAGTCAAGCTTAGTTTCTACATGTGGAGTTTGCATTATCCCTCCGTGCAAATGTGCATGATCTTTAATAACCGTACCGAGAAGTGTTTAAATTGAGATATAACGTATCACTAGTAGCGACTGAGCTGCTGATGCCACATCTGCTGGCAGGAGTTTCGGACTCTGCTAACATTTTCATGTTTTCCGTGTAATTACTTGGTTGGTGCTTATTTAAATGATTAAACAGATTTCTTGTCTTGTTGGTTTAATTTACCTGATAACCAAAACATTGCCAAATAACCAATGTTGAGTCTTTTTCCACCTTTTAGCTCCACGTTCACCCATTTTGTTTAAATCTGCGGCGAAGTACAGAGGAGCAGACAAAGGATCACTCTGATTGGCTGTTTTCACCCAAGTGCCCGCCTTCTCCTTCTTCTTTATGGGGTATTATTGTGGTTTGCATCCATAGTGTTGCATAACCACCAATATATATCATATATATGTGCTGCAACCTCGTCATGTTTGACTGAGTGAATAGCTCAAAGCTGATCGCCTGATCTTTCTAACAGTCACATAATCGCCCAAATCAAACCAATCAATCAATCAAAAATACTTTATCTATCCCAAAGGGAAATTAAATGCCAACCTAGGGGTTTTCAGTCCAGGTTTACGGCATTTCTTATTATCCGTGCTGAATAAAGTATGTGATTTTAAGTGTAATCCTTTCAAACTTGCTGTTTTGATCAGCAGAATCAGGCAGGATAAACATTAACGTTTCAAGTTTCGTAAACTAGGGATGCACTGGTTTGAAAATGTGGGTTTATAGCCGATATTATTTTTATTTCCCTACCCGTTTCATTACAGTGACACCACTCACGTTTCTTGTCTGTTTTAGTTTTAACATGCCACTACTCTTCGTTGGATAACTTGAACAAGCAGATAACGCATGACCCAGTTTTACTGATCAGACCTACACCCACATGTTATGAAATGGCCAACATGGAAAGTTTGTCTCTTAATTTGTTAAAGATGTATAAAAACGTGGGGGGTTTATTCTTAGCGATATAAATTAGGATGATAATGTATTTTATTTTTTAATTCTGTGATTCTGAGCTACCTCTACGTAAGAACATGCTGCTCATTAATTGTTTTGTTTTTTACTGTTTTCTATGTTTAGCTACTCTGGGAGTTAAAAACAAAACAAAACAACACAATCAGAGCTTGCAGGTTGGCCTTAAAAGAAAACTGGAAATTGTCATTGGCCAGAAAAGCGTGATTGGTGCATCTGTAACTTAGCTGAGCCATAACCAAGGCTCTAATGGATCACCGTGGACTATGATGATGTTTACTCATACACACACCTTTAGAGCCAAAGACAAAAGGTTGTGGACACAAGATGCATCAAGACAAAGCTGCAAGAAACAGAAACCTCTTTGGGAGGGAGAATATATTTCTTTGTACAGGCAGGAAATGAGCTAGAGGCCTTTAAATGTCTTCAGGTTTTGTTGAGCGCATTTTTCTCCTGCTGTAAATAAATGCTGAAGGCAAAACATCCAATTGTTAATAAAACTCAAACATTTTTGATATATTGCAAGGATTTCTTTAAGATCAATAACCTCGCTCAGAGCAACTGTTAAGATAATCTACACAGGAAGTGACTTCACTTTGTTTTATGTTGCACTTTATGACAAAAATCTTTTATGTTTCCTCTATAATAAAACACAATTTGATGTGATTTTTCTCTTTGCTTCTAGAATAGCAACTCTTCATACGCTTGACATATTTAAGTTTACAGCAGTGATTTGATTTGATTAATTCTCCGAGTTAGGCCTAGTGTCCTGGTCCGAAATTTATATCAGATATTGGAACAAAAATCGAGTATCAGATTAAATTGGCCAGCATCTAAGATCTCTGGTATCAGCACTCCAACACAGGCAGTTCCAGCGTTTAATCTGTGCCACCATTTGTGTTTAGCAGCTTCTATCCAGCATACAAAGGCAAATCATTTTGGTGCAAAAGTTGTCATAAAAAAAGATTATTATAGTTATACAGAACTGGGGAAGTTTAGATCGACCAATTATTCGTCTAAATGTCCTAATAAGTCAAACAATTGCCGTAAAAAGGGCTCTCAATTAACATTAATCAGCTAAACAAAAAACACTCAGCTGTATTTAAAATACATAATAAAGTTATTAAAACTTACATTCTGGCATTTTCACTAAAATATGAACAGAAGAAATACAACCAAGCATCAACCTTCACAATAAAGAGAGAAAAAGGCAGAACAAGGTGGTGCACTCAAGAGTAATCTGTAAAATCTGTTTTTGTAGCTCATTGTTTTTTTATTATATGTGTGAAATTTTCTCATTCCTATTGTTGTAAACTACTGTTGTCTATTTGAGCGATTTCACTAAATCAAGCACTTTGTAAGATTTTACACGTAAAAAGTAATAAAAGTACGATTGATTCATGCCGATATTGTATCAGGTCCGTATTGGCATCATATCGAAAGTGAAAATGTTGTATAAGTACACCAAGTAAGTCTCCTTTGTTGGGCATAAAAATGCTAAATATTAATCAGGCTGGTATGTCAATTATTTTGTTGCATGTATGTTTCTTTGTTTATTTAAACCCACATCGGTTTGCTGACAAATGAAACCATTTGTAATGCCTAATGTGACTTTCATTATAATGTTTGCAGGCCACTTCAGTCTCGTCTGTTTATGCCGATTCCTTATCACCAACACCACTTATCTGCTCGGCTGATTGTGTCCTAGTTTGATGCCTCGTGTCGTAACTGTTGTTTCGTCTTTTTTTCTTCCTGCCAGGTAAGGCTCACCCAGGAGCTGAAACACACTCAGGCCGAGCAGATGAGCCAGTTACAGATAAAACACCAGACAGAGTGTGACCTGCTGGAAGATCTGAGGTAAGGACGCCGTTGTCTTTGTCATTTTGTACGGATGCACCCTGAAACATTTACACAAAAACAGATCCTCAGTAATATTCTTCATCAGCTGTTTAATATCCCAGTCTGCTTTGGTTTCCTACCACAGTGCAGCCATCTGAAATCCTTTACCGTACCTAAAAGTTATACAGGGTTTCTTCCAGTTTATATATATATATGTATTTTTTGTATATATTGTTCTTGATTTCTTGGGGGAAAAAAGCTTTAGTGCCGTATTTGATCTTATTAAATTATTGTAAAAAGAAAAAAAATGACCTGCCATTAAGCATGTGTGGTTGTGTTGAAAACGTTTCTGAAACATCACGGATCAAGATATAGTCATTCGAGTGCAAAATTTTGTTAATATTAGGGTCGTTTTCACAGGCTTGTACTAAAATATGTTCAGCTTTAATAGTCTTTACATTTCGGTTGATAAATTAACCCATTTAAGAACATTTGCTTTGAATGCCTGGGCTTCAGTTAAAAGTACAAACTTACTTGCATTACCATTTTAACCTGGGATCTCTGAGATATCAGCCAATACCAGTATTCGCCTGTCGCTCTCCTGGTTCGATTCTCCCTCATTGGTGAACGAGACCTCGAGATCCTTTGTCCCAAACAGATCCTCTCAAGATGTTAGCTGTGTCCAGAAATCTTGTCCTATGAAGGTTGTGAACAAGATCGGCAAAAATCAGAAACCGGTCCGCCTTACTGGCGGCTCAGCACTATTTTTTTCACCCTTGCAAACCGTGTGTGGGTTTGGATTTATCCAAACTAGGTGCTTAAAAGTCCAAACAAACCAACAGACCTCTAAAGCATCTAACAGGGTTTCATCTAAAACCTTTAATGTGACATTTGGAAATAAAAAGTGTTTGAAAATTCAGTTCAGGTCGACTGTCGGTATGTAAAATGTAAAGAATCAGCAGATCAGGTCCTATAATTTCAGGATCCAGACCTGCAGACCCACACAGGCAGCTTCAGCTCTGTTCATGTGGAGGCTGAAAAAGCCAAAGGTTGCGGTTTTGCTTTGTGAATTTGGTATTGGGCTAAACTGACAATCTCTGGCTACCCGCTTTCCTGTCTGTGGTTGGGCGCTGGAGCTCCGGCCCTCCTAACAGCTGGAAGTTAAGGTCATGGAGAGCTGCCAGATGTTCACACCGTCCCCCGAACTGTTCACCTGGAACAACGTTCGACTCCGCCGACACGCTAGAGCCAGGGGGGGGTTCACTCGCCAATCAGGGACGAGAAATGATTCAGCAAACTGGAAACCGCTCGTGGTCGTCAGGAAAAGATCCGCCTGGGAAAATGGGAGGAAGAGATAGAGGAGGGGGGGGGGTCAGTGGAAAAGAGGGAGCGCTGAAAATGGAGAGGAAGAGGCGGAAGCTCCCAGGACGTACGCTAGATTGTTTAGAGTCAGGGTGGAGCATGGCGGCCGAGTCTCGACAAGTTTAATGACTTGATGATTTTGCTGCTGGAGTTTTTTGTTTTTTTTCCCAGTGCGCTGACCTAGCTTCTTTTCTTAGACGGTTTTTCACAAGCCTCACTGGGTTTGTCATTATCCTGTTTACATCATGTTATAAACAATCGCTTTAAAGCTCAGAGTAAACATGCTTTCGTATCTCGGATTTCTCCGTCACGGTCCGATCTGTTTCTGGTTTTCTGTAAAAAAAAGCAAAAAAACGACTGAGACGCCGGATCGAGCGCAAATGTCTGCACAGAACCGAAAACGGTGCTACAAACCGTGCAGACTCTAAAGAAATTAACTGAGTCAGAACATATAATCCCGTCCAGAAATAATTTTTACCGATAAATCTTTGTTTGAGCAAATACCTTTTATTAATGCCTACCTCTGTGATGCTGCTGCATCTTCATCTTAGCTATTTAATTTGTCTTAGTGAGGAAGCTTTAAATCTCGTGTTTTATACCGTAGAGCTGCGTTCTTTTTGCTTGCTACTTTAATATCAAGCACATTTTATACCATTATGATGATGCATAAATAATGTATATAAATAAAATCCAGTTTTTGCACTTCAGAGGGAAACAAATTGCTTAATTGTGCCGGTTTTCTTCCGTTCTCTGCAGAACCTTCAGTCAGAAGAGGTCGGCTGTCGAGCGCGACTACGCCCAGGTAAACGAGAGCCGTCTTCTTCACGCCACCGCCAATCCTCGTTAACGCCACCGCCGCAGCGCCTTGTCATTTATGCATCTAAAAATAATATTTTTTTTTTTTAATGAAAGACACCATCTGACAGCTGAGGATGTGGCATAAAAAAAAAAAAAGGTTTTGGTTCACTTGTGGCCAGATAACCCTCGAATGTCAACAAGCCGCAGAAAAAACATCCGAACAGAACGATGTGTTGCCTCCACCGCTGATCCAGTATCTCGTTTCCTCCTCGCTGTGCTTTGAAACGCTTCCTGAAGACATGGTTGGAATATTTGAAAATCCCCCTTGCATCCCTCTTGGCTCTGTTGTGGTTTTTGTCAGCCCAGTGAGGAATTTGAAGCAGCTGTAAAGAGAGGAGGTATGTTTGTAGTTACAGAGTCCTGCCGATTAACAGATCCATCTTGACACCGAGGTTATTTTTCTGTGTAATCAGACATAATTACACAGGTGCATCTCAGGACGTAAGACTACTCTGGAATAAATTGTTTTATTTAAGAAATTCAGTTAAAGATGGAAAACGCAAATATAAATATTATTTATACACAGAGTGATGAATTCCCATAATTTATTTTTGGTAGTTTTGACCATGTGCTGTAGGTGAAATCCATTCGTTACCTGGCTGAAGCTGATTTTGCTTGAATTGCTGCATAACTGCAGGCTTATCCCCCTTATTAATTTTAAGACTCATATTTATTCTTGTATAATTTGTTGTTTCAGACTTAAAAGCAGGTAAAAATTACCAAATGTTAGAGTCTTACTACCTACACACAGACAAAACACAGTTATTTTATTTACTTATTTCCACTTTTTATTTGGACGCAACATACAAATATCTGGACATACAGTGCTGTCTCTGTATGCTCTGTACCAAATACTTGGTTGTAGCCCTTTTGCTTGAATTACTGCATCAATGCGACGTGGCATGGACGAGATCAGCCTGTGGTTCTGCGAACTCCTCGAGACCATCTGGAATGTTGGTTCTGGTGTCGCTCATCTGTCTCTTGACAATGCTCTAAAGTTAGCTGTTTAAAGTGCAGTAGCGCCATCGTTTTTAGACCAGCTTCTCTTTAGCAGTGTGGGTTGGTACCAAGTCCTACTGGAACATAAAGCAGCTGTAAAATCTCCTATAGTTGGCAGCTTTGACTGATTACTTTCATACTGAGACTCCTTGCCCGTCAATCCTGCGCCTCTTGGTATGATAATGTCGCCAATAAAAAATGTCGTCTTGTTTCCATCATTGACGAATTGCCTTCATATATCCTCAAATAAAGTAATATGCAACAACATTTAACAGTGAAGTCTTCTTTGCACTTGGATTATTTTGCTTATGAATAAATGATGCCATAGAAAGCCTTTATTATAAATGCCCTTAGATATTTTAAGTCTCAAGAACTATTATGAATAATTGGGGACTTTGGTAGAATGTATCACAAATAAATGATTTGGTGCACAGTGTGCATGTAGTTCAGGACTGTTTGGTGAGCAATAATCGTCGGCTAGTATATTTTAAGAGGTCTGATGCCATGTTTAGCGGGTCGGACAGAGTTTCACGGCAGTAAAATTTCGCTCTGAACACAAACGACTTTGCCAAAAATGCTAAAGGTCTCATTGAAACGAATATTAGAAAGAGTAGAAAGAAAAAAAAAAAGACGTGGCCTCCCACTTTGAATTCAAGGCAATTCTCAGGATGATTGACGTAAAAGCAGTTAAAATATTTCCTGTTATTTGCCTTGTTTTTTTAAAGAAAATAAATTGATTTAATTGGAATTTGTATAAAAATCCATGTCGAGTCCCAAGGCATCCAAATGAAAGACAAACACACAAACTATATAACCGTGTTGTATTGAATATGCCAATGACATTCGCCTGTATCACATTAAAAAAAAACTGTAAAATAACTTGTTGTCGGAACCTCCAGATGTTTTTTCCACAAGTGTGTGGAAAAAACAAAACAGAAAGAAGTAGAAATGCAAACGCAAACTGGATGACAACAAGAACAGTGTTTTGTTTTAGCGGCTCTTAGCAGAAAGCTTGTTTTTTATCAGTGGGCTGGATCTGGTTTCGCCGACAACGCCACCGTTCCTCTTTGAGGTAGAGACACTCCAGCGACCTTCTCAGCTCCCGTCACCGTCTTCGGCAGGGCGGCTTTTCACTTCGGTTTCCTGTTGCGTAGTTTGTGTAGGCTTCCCGTCGCCTGTTTTCTAACTTCAGCGCTTTCAAATAATTTCTTGAGAGCGTTAGATACAAAACACCTGCAGTCTGTGCTAAGATCTGATTTCTTTTCTACAAATAAGTGAATGGAGAGTCTTTGTAAGTTGTCTGTGCATCATTTAAGCTGCTTTGGTTTTGTTATCACGCAAACAGACCTTAAATAGACAATAGTGCTGTATATGTATATTAGTATGGCCTCCTAATCCTATTTAAGGTTAATTTGTGATTGGCTTTGGTAAAATGTTATAATATTTTAATAGTCTGGCTTTGGGCCAGATGTGAGGGTACGTTATTTCAAAACAAAAGTCTTAACTTTTTTATCAAATTGTAATGTCAATTTTAAGCAAACTTTTAAAATGTCATAAAAAAAAGTGACTTTGACACTTTCCTTCTTCCTGGTTTAGAGTAAATCAGCCAGGCCGACCATTTGAAGATATGTGACTTTCTGGCCATTTTTATTGCCGAAGATATTGTTTTTATTAATATTTAATAATATTGTAAAAGAATACTCAAGCAGTGACTTGCTTTTGTGATTTGTTATGTTAGTACAAGTTTTTTCTTTTGGAATAAGGATATAGAAAAAAAGTGCAACCAATAATCGATTATGAAAATAATTGATAGTTGCAGTCCTATCCTTAACCCTCCATCGTTGCTCTGCTTTGGTGCGAATATCATCAAAATGTTTTTTTCCCATGTCTGTTTTAAACGCTTTGGAGGTGGAAACACAAATCTACCTCATATTATGGCATTTTTGTTGCTCTCCTGTCACACAGTTTAAATGTATCTTTGTATTATAGTTGTTTCAGGTTATAAAACTTGGTAAACACTCTTCGTTTTTTCTCTAGATGACTAGATAGGATTTCTGTTTCAGCTCCAGTCAGTTGTTGGCATTTTCCTACATGATTAATAAAAAAAACAACATAACTTTAAACTTAATACACAATCTATTAATTGATAATACAAGTAAAATTTTGTTACCCTCCTTGTTGAAATGGCTATAAGATGAAAATTTTTGAGCTGTTGATCAGTTAAACACCCTGCTGCCAGTGTTTGAATCAGATCGTCTCTGGAACAGTTCGCTCTCTTTAGTAACTCTCCTCCTTTCACATCTCTGAAAGAGTGTTTTCCTCGGCCGCTTACACCTGCAGGCGGCTTCGGCCCATCAGCCGATTGCTATTCACATCACACGGTGTGGCTAAGAAGCCCTCCTCTGTGTGGCTCTTCCTCTGCGGCTGTTACCTCCTCATCCTTTTTTCCCCATCACACGATTCAGGGGTGTCCATTAGGCCGTCTCAGTTGGCGATTGTCTCTCAATCTGAGGCCACAGTGATTGCATCTGTAGCAACGTTCAAGCTTTGGCACCGAGATCGCCCGGATCAGTTAGTTCAAGGCCTCTGCCTGGCTTGCCTTAGGACCGCATGAACAGGGCCAGTCTTTTTGGGGTAAATGAGGATAGATGAGCACTTGTTGGGACCAAACATGACCGTTGTTTTCTTAAAAAAAAGTGTAAAAACAGTAAGAAAACCTGTTTGTGTTGATTCAGTGCAAACTCCAAATCGAATTGCATTGTCATCTAAACCTTGTAAGCCCTTGGTCTTCACCCTAAGTAAATTGATCTCCTAAGAACTGGTTAGTCTTCGAGAGAGCAGATTTATGTTCCTTTAAAAAATATATCCTTGTTCATAATATACTCATTCATTTTTCACTGGTTTGCTGAAGACATTCAAGATTATTTAAGAAGACAGCTGTTTGAAGCCGGTTTTGGATGGACTTGCTTATGTTATCCATCTCTACAATAATAATAAGAAATTCCTGGTATTCTGGAGCTCAGGCCTCTACAGAAGTAGAGGTCCTCTTTTGATTTAAATTTGAATTCAAAAGTACTTTATTAATCCCAAAGGACTCCTGATGTCCAGCACCAGGCGTGTTTTTAATCATTACACAACTCTACTTTCGATTACAGCTTTGCAACTTTGGAACAGTTTTAGGTTTGAAAGGGTTGAATTGCTGGTTAATATGATTTCCAGCTTCATTTTTTTTTGCTTGTTTTCCTTCAGGCTCTACAGAAGTTGGCAAATCAGTACCTGAAGAGGGAATGGCCGGAAAGCGTTCTAGAAAAGCAAGCGGATCACAGGTATGTTTCACTTTTCAGTCACACAAAACCTGTGAAGAACCTTCTATGAGTTTGTTTGCTTTTGTTCATCATAAACTAAGAAGGAAACATTGTAGTTCTTTTTTTTCATCACTTCAATTTATTGCACATTTACCAGCATATCTATTTTTATTGTTGTACCTATTCTCCTCTTCCTGATGCAACACGGCGCCCAAGGCCGTCTGACTTCATCAGTTTCTTTATAGCTTTAATGATTTTACACCAATTTCAAAAGGTTTTCCTGTGTCTTATTAATTTTAGATTTAAAACCTTTTGCTTCAAACTGTTCCCATTGCAACTGAGAAAACCTGAGAAAACCTGGTTTCTAATAGATGAGATAACCGTTTATGGTATTATTTTATGTAATCCTATTGGTGAAACGTCAGCAAGAGGGACGGTTTTTAGGACTTTGAACCCCGTGTTTTATCTAAATGGCATCCTGACAGCTGAATAAATACGATATTTCAAGTGTTTATTCTAGTGATTTCAGGGTTTTTAGTTCACAGCTGATCTAAAAATAATACATCTGTTTCTTTGATCATAACAATTTTACATTAGACCGATTTTAATGTACAGCAATATTATTATTGTCGTGGCCTAAAAAAATGGAGATGACCTTAAATACTTCTCGGTCCAGGAGAGCAATGAGGAGCAGAGTAAATTCATCTGCTGGTTCTGGTCCTCTGGGCTTTCTGTTGTACAAATTTAAAGCAGGCAGGATTTTCTACAGAACTTCATTCTTCCTTCTCCTGACATGCGTCATAGAGATGCTGATTTTAGTTCTCAGCAGATTTTGGTACCGACCCACACTTCCAAAGGTACCAACTGTGTTTTAGCGTTCGACTGGCCAGCAATCTGGCTTTACTAGATCCCAATAGAGAATCTATGGAGTATTGTTACGAGGAAGATGAGAGACCCCGGAACTGATAATCCAGATGACCTGCAGGTCACAAGAGAAGCTGAGCTTCCTGATCACCTCAGCAGAACCACACACTGATGGCCTCCACGCCACGGCGCACTGAAGCAGTAAATTGTGCTCATAAACAGCCACAAAACGTTTGAAGTCCGAATAACACGATAAACGGTCTTCAATTGTATAGAGCTTTATCATGGCCAGAGGACCCCAAAGAACTACATTCACCCATGCTAAGGACACGACAACTGATGCTCTTTACCTTTAATATAAGTTAATGAAATAGTACAGCTTATTATGTTTTTACACACCAATGCAGTCTTGATGTTTTGGTTTTATATTTTCAAACTAACCATGAATTGTTCTTGAAAGCGAGTGAAAACATCCAACCACATGTATTTTTCATTTTTTACCCGATAGCAACATGTTCTGTGTATGGAGGGCATACCTGGAGGGAACCATCGAGGCCACCCAATTGAGACTCGGGGCTTGTGATAACTACAAATTCCAGGTCGCCGATGCAGCCAAGACGGTGCGACTGCAGAAGGAGCAGCAGCTCAGAAAGGTACATTAATACAGGTCCAATCACACAACTTTGTCCCTTTTAGTGTTTTTATTCCTTCTGTTGCAAGCCAGGATTTGTTTGCGTGCATCTACAGGCTTTACAGGCGTTAGCATGAATGCAAACTCATTTGTCTTGTGTTAAATTTCAAATACAGTTGTTTGTTTCTGTTTTTGCCTTTAGAAAAATAAACTTTGGAGGCTTTCACACGTTAAATAGCGGGAGATAAACTACCCACAAAAAGCCGTTTTCACAGATTCTTAATATTTTAATTCAGGGATCTGCTTCTGAGCTAAACAGTGAAGCTGCGACCGAATCTTAAAAGGTCGTCTTCCAGTCTTTATAGAGCGTTAGAAACGTTTTTTTAAATCTAACCATTATGCTTTATGATGGGCTACAGTGACATTTAAAGTGTGAGGGCAACCACAGATAATAAAAATTGTGGTGTTATTTAGTTACAGAGTCAGTGTCATAGTTTTCAGGTATCTGACCCACATAAACAGAGGACTCTCAGGAGTACAATAATAAAGTTTATTGGAATTATGTGGATGTATCTTGAGCGAGGAAGCAATGGACACGGCAGGGAACAGAGGGGAGATCCAGGAAACAGAGCGACGTGGGGAACCGGAGACTTCTGGAGGTGAGACGGAGAAGGTGAGTAGTTGAAACCAGTGCGGAGGTGATTTGAGACGGAGCTTACTGTTGTTGATTGGTGTTGACGCCAGGGAGGGGTGAGTGGTGAGACTTTCCAGCTAAGTCCAGGTGGTTGTTGTCCAGAGGGACGTGAGGCAGATGGTGAATGGCTGGAGCGGGCAGATCGAGCTGAGCACTGAGAGCAGGAACCAGAGTGGTATGAAGTCCAGGAGATCTTGAACGGAGCAGGAGTGAGCACAAGTGAGGTGAACCAGGAGTAACAAACACTCAGGCTACGAGAAGCTGGATTCCTGCTCCTTATAAACCGCTCAGCCCAATCAGCCCAAATGCAGATCATCTGGAGAGGAGCTCAGATGAGGAGGTGCTCCAGCCGGATGATGCTCTGGCGTTCCCTCGTGGACTACCTGTGAAGGTGCTAGAAAGTGTCATTATGACAGTCAGCAGCAAAACACAGCTTAGTCCAACGTATCTGTCGGGACTCAAAATCTTTAGATGCAAATACAATTTGTTTCTCATTGGAAGAAGCGGTCCCCCAAGGACCGCTACCCGGCGGTCCAGTCTTCGCAGAGGAGGCCTCAAAATCTCTAATGAGACTAGGATCGAGGATGAACGAGCTGGGCACCCAGGTACGCTCATCTGGACCGTAACCCTCCCAGTCGGCAAAATATTGGAAACCCCTACCCCGTCGACGGGAAGCCACGATCATCCGGACGTCGTAGGCCGGGTGCCCATCAATGATACGGGCGGGTGGAGGGGTGTCGGCTGGAGGGCACAATGTACTGTTCTGGACGGGCTTTATTTGGGACACATGGAAGGTGGGATGAACTCTGAGGCTGGCTGGGAGAAGAAGACGTGGAAGGACTGATGACGGACTCAATGGGGTAGGGGCCGATGAAACGCGGGGAGAGCTTTCTGGACACTGACTTGAGGGGGATATCTCGGGCCGATAATCAGACTTGCTGACCGGGAACATAGGTGAGAGCTGGAATGCGCTTCCGGTCAGCATACCTCTTGTTTGTGTCTGCGGTTCGCTGGAGAGCAGACAGGATGTTTACTGGGATGCCGTGGAGGCGGAACACGTGATTAACCAGGAGACGGGCTGTCTGGAAAGCAGAGGGCAGTCTTCGCAGGGAAACAAGGTGGCAGGCTTTGGAGAATCTGTTGATGATGGTGAAGATGGTGGTCATACCTTGTGACGGTGGTAAGCCGGTAACGAAGTCGATAGCAATATGGGACCAGAGTCGGTGAGCGATCTCGAGGGGTTGGAGCAGACCAGAGGATGGCTTATTGCCGGACTTATTACGGGAGCAGGTGGGACAGGCTTGAACAAACTCGAGAACATCTTTATGGAGACTGGGCCACCAGAAACGGCGAGAGATCTGAGCAATGGTCCGACTGGAACCGGGGTGACAAAACAAGCGAGTTTTGTGAAACCACTGGAGAACACGTGAACGGACTGAGGAGGGGACATACGTGGTTCTTTGTGGTGGAGTTCGTAGATCGGGTTTGTGGCGGAGGGCGTTCTGGAAGATGCTCTCGATCTCCCAGGTTACCGAACCAACCACACAGTTGGGAGGAATGATGGAGTCATATTCTGAGGCGGATTCGTCAGGGGAAAATTGTCTGGAGAGGGCGTCAGGTTTGATGTTCTTGGATCCGGGTCTGTAAGAGATTGAGAGGTTAAAACGGGAGAAAAACAGAGACTATCGAGACTGTCGGGGTTAAGACTTTTGGCGGACTTGATATACTCGAGGTTACGGTGATCGGTCCAGACCAGCACAGGATGGTTAGCACCCTCCATCCAATGACGCCACTCTTCAAGGGCCAACTTTATGGCCAATAACTCACGGTCCCCCACTTCGTAATTGCATTCGGCGGGAGAGAGACGACAGGAGAAAAAAGCGCATGGATGGAGCTTGCAGTCCTCCCCTGACCTTTGGGAGAGGACAGCTCCAACTCCCAGATCAGAGGCGTCAACCTCCAGGATGAATTGACGTGTGGGGTCTGGTTGGACAAGGACAGGTGCTTGAGCGAACAGGGTCTTGAGTTTCAGGAATGCTTGGTTGGCTTCGGGAGTTCAGGTGAAGGTTTGTTTGGTGGAGGTTAGTGCGGTGAGTGGTGCTTCTGTTTGGCTGTAATCCTTAATGAAACGTCTATAGAAATTAGCAAAACCTAGGAATCGTTGAAACTGACGTCTGGTGTGGGCCAATCGGTGACAGCGAGAACTTTGGTGGGATCAGCTCGAATCTGCCCGCCCTCGAAAATGTAACCTAGGAAGTCTATGGATGGTTTGTGGAATTCTCATTTCTCGGCCTTGACAAAAAGACTGTTCTGGAGGAGGCGTTGAAGGACTTGAAGGACGTGTTTCTTATGTTCAGGGAGGTTGTGAGAGAAAATGAGGATGTCATCAAGGCACACGAAAACGAAAATGTTCAAAAAATCACGGAGGACGTTGTTGATAAGAGACTGGAAAACGGATGGAGCATTACAGAGGCCGAACGGCATGACGAGGTACTAAAAGTGTCAAATGGGGGTCTTGAAGGCTGTCTTCCACTCATCTCCCTGGCGTATACGGACAAGGTGGTAAGCGTTGCGGAGCTCTAACTTGGTGAAGACAGTGGCTTGAGGTAGGGACTCAAAGGCGCCGGTGATTAGTGGCAGGGGGTATTTGTTCTTAATGGTGATGTTGTTTAACCCCCTGTAGTCGATGCAAGGCCGGAGCGAACCACCGTTCTTGGAGACGAAGAAGAAGCCCGAACCCAGGGGAGACGAAGAGGACCTAATGATGCCAGCGGCGAGGGACTCGTTGATGTAGGTCTCTATTGATTCGCGTTCCTTATGAGAGATGTTAAACAATCGGCTAAATGGTAGAGGGGCTCCTGGCAGAAGATCTATGGCGCAGTCGTATGGTCAATGGGGTGGTAACGAGCAAGCCTTGCTCTTGCTGAAAACCTGCTTGAGGTCGAGGTAATCTTCCGGGATGTTGCTGAGGTCCTGGGAATCGATGGAGACCTCTTCCTGGGGCGGGCTAGGCGGAACGGCAGCCTGGAGACAGGAGGAGAGACAATTATTTGACCAGGAGGTTATGGAGCAGTCTGACCAGTTTATGGAGGGATTGTGAGTCTGGAGCCAGTCAAAACCAAGGGTGACGTTGGGTTGGGAGGACAAAAAAACAAAAGAGGATCGATGTTCAGTGTGGTTACCGGTTATGCTGAATTCCAGGGGATGAGTAACATGGTTGACCTGTGGCAGAGAGTGACCATCAAGAGCTGAGAAACAAAGGGGGTTATCGATAGGAAGGACGGGGATCTGAAGCTGTTCAACAAGTGATTGTGCGATGAGAGACTGCTCACAACCGGAATCAATGAGAGCGGAAAGTTGATACTTGCGTGAATTGTGTGTGATTGTGGCAGGAAGGAGAAGACGAGGCTTGCTGGATGGGTTGATCTGGCCCGTCTGTGGCCTCGCGTTCACAGACGGACCCTCTCGGGGAGCTTCTCCTTCCTGAGGGAGGGGCACTTAGCGATGAAGTGCCCCGGAGTGCCACAGTACAGGCACTCCTTTGACTGCATTCTCCTCTGCCGTTCCTCCTGGGTGAGCCTGGTTCATCCGACCTGCATAGGCTCCTGTTCCGGGGGTGACGCTGGTGAAGGCGCTGTGGATGTTCTAAATGCAGAGGAGGCAGTTAGGGGAGGCGAACAAACAGTGGAAGCCAGACCGACAGATGCTCGATGGCGTACCTTCAACCGGTCTCTTTCCCTCAGACGACCCTCTATACGGGCAGCTAGGGATGTAAGCCCCTCAAGAGAGCGTGGCTCATCAAAAAGGGCTAATTCATACTGTATGGCTTCATTTAATGGTTCAAAAATATGTTCTTTAACAAAACCTGACTCTGCCCATTTCAGTGCTTTACCGGACATCCGACCGATCATAAACGCTATTTTGGCATCATCCCTGGGAAAAAACCAACGAACACTGTAGAATAAACCCCTCGCAGTCGCCAACTTACCCAGAATACCTCTCCGGAACAGGAAGTGAACTCCGCGGGAAACCGGAACCGGAAGTTGACGATGCGGATGTGGAGGGACTGAATCGACGGTACGGGGTGACAGGTTCTGAAGCAAATGAGTAATCTGATCAAGGGTGTGGTTAGTAGCGGCTTGTTGCTCAGAAAGGGAACGGAGAACGGCGTCGTGGGACTGAATAATGGAGGATTGATCTGCCATCATCCTCCTGAAGGCCTCTTGTGAATCAACCTGGCCTGAGTGTTCTGTCATAGTTTTCAGGTATCTGACCCACATAAACAGAGGACTTTCAGGAGTACAATAATAAAGTTTATTGGAATTATGTGGATGTATCTTGAGCGAGGAAGCAATGGTCACGGCAGGGAACGGAGGGGAGATCCAGGAAACAGAGCGATGTGGGGAACCGGACACTTCTGGAGGTGAGACGGAGAAGGTGAGTAGTTGAAACCAGTGCAGAGGTGATTTGAGATGGAGCTTACTGTTGTTGATTGGTGTTGACGCCAGGGAGGGGTGAGGGGAGAGACTTTTCCAGCTGAGTCCAGGTGGTTGTTGTCCAGAGGGGCGTGAGGCAGATGGTGAATGGCTGGAGCGGGCAGATCGAGCTGAGCACTGAGTGCAGGAACCAGATTGGTATGAAGTCCAGGAGATCTTGAACGGAGCAGAAGTGAGCACAAGTGAGGTGAACCAGGAGTAACAAACACTCAGGCGACGAGAAGCTGGATCCCTGCTCCTTATAAACAGCTCAGCCCAATCAGCCCATATTGCAGATCATCTGGAGAGGAGCTCAGATGAGGACCTGCTCCAGCCGGATGATGCTCTGGCGTCCCCTCGTGGACAACCTGTGAAGGTGCTAGAAAGTCTCATTATGACAGTCAGCAGCAAAACACAGCTTAGTCCAACGTATCTCTCGGGACTTAAAATCTTTAGATGCAAATACAATTTGTTTGTCATTGGAAGGTTTATATGTAGAAAGAATCAAATTAGCCATTAGAGGAAATGAGTTGTTTCGAGTTGCTCTCTCAATACCGATATTAATGCCAACAAGGTGGCAGTAATCATTAGGTATTATCAGTAATTAAGTATTATCAATCTTTATTTATCTGATTGAAGTAAATATGTATAAAAATGAATAGATGATACCAAAACATAGTGTACTCCCATTTACAATACAAACGTCGATTTGTTTTTATTGGTATTTGATGTCATGGATCAATACAAGCACAACATAATAATATATAATCATTTTTACCTGGAGAGTTCCTCCTGTCCACTGTCGCCACATGCTTGCTCGTTTGGATAGATTTTTTGCAAAATCGAGAGATCATACAGGCTTCCTCAGATAACGATTGATAATATGTGATCAAAGAAGTTTGACTTTATCATAATTATATGCGATTGTGCCACACATGTAATAGATTACTATGCAACCGGGTACAACTTTGAAATGTTAGTCAATAAAATGAATTAAGTTGAGGTTTGTTTTAAAATGTTGGTAAGAGAATTAAACTTAGTCAGTTGTGTTGTGTTTCCCTAAGGCTTTACAGATTATGTTTACTTTACAATCATTTATAATTTAATGAGAACTTTTACTGCTTTGGTTTTTTATTTCACACATTTATTTCCTTTTTTTGTACAATATCTTTATTGCCGCATTTATAATTCATTTTGGTTTGCTTTCAACTGGCTTTTTTAGCGTTTTATTAACCTCTATTGTGTTGAAAGCGCTTGATGATGAAACTTTGACTAGATTAGAAGCTGCCAGATGCACGAGTCATTCTCCAATGAGAATCCATTGAAATGCTTTTCTTCATCCAACTTTTGACTGAGCAAGTCTCCAGATAAAGTTTGTAGAGAGACTTAGACCTCATGCTGCAGGCGTAACTGCAGGTGGTTCTGGAAAGAGGATCAGAGGATCTGATTTTATTATTTAATACAATATTATGCAATATTAGGGATAGGTATACATTACTGGAGGTCTTTATGTCTGCAGGTTCATCTCGTTTCCCCCAATCCTTTGCTCTGTACCGGTTCTGCTCAGAAACCTTAGTAGAACCGCTCTCCTGTTTCTGCTGGCCACGTTTCACCGCCCACACCCTACAATGCTGCTCTTGTTTGGGAGATGTCACACATGCCATGATGTCAGGGTCTAGTTCGTTTTTCGCGATTTCGATAAAGGGCATTTGCATGTGTTTTTTTCAAGCTGCCGCTCAGCTGGAGAAAGATGATTTGCATGAATGTGACATTTTCTGTTTTCTGTCCCACTCATCTATCGTCTCCCTCACACAGTGCATCGACCAGCTGACTGTGATCCAGACAGAGCTGCAGGACTCGGTGAAGGAGCTGAGCAAGAGCAGGAAGAAGTATCAGGAGGCTGAGACCATGGCACAGGCTGTCCGGGAGAAAACAGAGCTAGAAACCAAGTACGATCTGAATGTTTATAGAAGAAAGTGATGATTGATATCACCTCCGTATTACTCTCTGTGGTGCTATAGAGTATCAAAATACTCAAACTAAAAACATCACAGCACAGGATGCACACATTCCCCACATTATTTCCATATTTCATTCATGCTGCTCAGTAACTGATGCACTATCTGACTCTACATGCTGAGACCTCTGCTCTTTCATCCCTTAGAAGCGCAATCTGCAGCTATAAAATCAGCCTTTTTTTTTTACATTAGTTTTCTTTTTACGATTTCCAAATAGAGCAAAAGTCTCAGGGTTTTTCCAAGAAGCTGCCCTTCAACGCTTCATCCTGGCACGACAGTAACCCCTGGCGCCTTGACTCACTGCATTTCAGACATTTTTCTGCCCATCAGGAACGTTTTTAAAAAGCTGTGGCTTTGCTCCATAAAGAAATGCTTTCAGAAGGGATTAGAAACCACTTCTTCCTACTTTACTAATGCTTTCTTTTGGATGCTGTGAGCAAACACATGTAAATGTATAGTTTATCACACAGATATTTGGAAATAATAATTGTTTTTTTTTAAAATATATTTTAACCTTTGTAATACAGATATTTAGCAATTAGGATGAGTTTTCTATCTGTGGTAATTCCCTCAAACACACGCAGTTAGGAAAAAGTCAAGTCGTTTGGTTTTATCATGTGATAAAGTTAACTAAATACAATCCCAGGTGAACAAAAACACATAACCTCCTAACCTGTTCTGTTGAGTTAGACTAAAAAGCTATCAAACCTTGTTGCAAGTGTCCTGATTTGCAGCCTCGCTATTTTGCAGCCATAAAATAGTTTGGCCCAATAGAAAATGTTCTTGGCAAAAAAGGAGTCTGTAAGCCAAATTGCTTAAAACGCAAATGATGGCCTATTGTCAGAGTCGCAGGTTGATGCTTCTGTCTGAATGGTGGATAAATTAGGCCGAAAAACAAACAAGACAAGATGGAAATGAATGCAGATTAACATCTGCCCAGTTTTAGTCATTGGACCGATACGTTAAACAGATGTCAGTAACTTATCTTTACTTTAGCTTTGAGGGATTGTTTACCATAGTGCTTTTTTGATTTACCTTAAATAAATGTAACAATTGATTAAAAAAGTATGTTTTTATTGTAAATCTAAGTTGTATAAATGTTTACATCGTACTCGCAGGTCAAAGCTAAGCCTTTTCCAGTCGCGCTCCAGTCTCCAGAGGGCCAGTGTAAAGGTAGGGTAACAACACCTAATCTAGGCATGTTCCTGTTTACTGAAGTCAATTTAATGTCATTGTTTTCATTTTAGCTGAAGGCAAAGCGGAGTGAATGCAACTCTAAAGCGACACATGCCAGAAACGACTACCTTCTCACGCTCGCAGCCTCCAACGCCCACCTGCAGCGCTACTACAGCACGGACCTCATGGACTGCATCAAGGTGAAACCACAAGGCAAAACAGGAGCTGAATGACTCTAGATCAACAAGTCCTGCAAAGATGACACTTTCCCCCCCCCCCTTCATATCTTCAGATCTCAGATGGTAAAATTTACGAGCAGGTTAAAGATTACCTGGTCTGGCTTTGTCAGGCTGAGCTGGAAACATACCAGGCTGTCCAGAGCTCCTTCAACCAGCTGCTGAACACCTCAAACGGGGTGAGTTTGTTCATTCTCTGCCTAGTTTAACTGCACCCTGAAGTCAAAGGGCATCATTCATTATTCATCTTCAAATAAATGATTGCTTAAGTCACTCCAAGTTGGGAGATGTTTAACGGTTTTATTTGCTGTGACTTTATAAGTGGCTGTTTAACAAAGAAGCCTTATCTAAACTGTTTTTTTAAGAGGAACTTCTCCCTGAGGGTGAAGCCTCCTCTCCCGTGCTGCAGCATTGTGGCTGAAATACACACAATAGTCACAGGACAGACATACTGACACATTTCAACAGTTGTTGAGGGAAAGTGCTGCAGATAGAGGAAATGGAGCTGATGGTAACTATTAGACGAGCCAGAAAAATCCTTGAATTTCACGTAAATGTTTTCCTATCTTTATATGCTTGGAAACCAAACATTTGACCATGTAGAGCTATCTAAAATAAAATAATATAAAATAATAATAGACCTTTTCACAGTGATTTATCATTAGAAATCTACGAAAACCTATAAAGAACATAAATAATTTTTAACTTACAAATGTGTCATATAAACGTATTACTTTTCTGTATTTTTGTTTATTTCCAGGTCAGTTTTAAGAGATTTGACTGAATACTTAATATGTTTATAAGTATATACATGAATACATTTATTTTATTAAGCCCACCTTTTATGGCTTGAAAACATCAGTTTGAGGGTAATTAATCCAAATAATGTGTTTCTCTATGTGAAATTAATGAAATTAACCAACTTCTCAGTATTCTTTAGGCTAATAAACGTATAGTAATCTTTATAATTTTTCAACAAAAAAACTCAAATATTTTGTGAAAAAGCTAAACCCGGGTAATTATATAATTATAGAAATAACATAATAACGTCAACAAAATTCTTGTTAAAGTACAAAGTTGTTCTATTTCTACTGCATAGTTTTGGTTCACATTGTTTCATTGTGTTTAAAATAGAGCAATATTGCTTCTAATTTTTTGAGTTTCTTTCAACCTACATTCAGACAAACCAAATCTTTTTTATTTATTATTATTTTAGTTCAAAAGATAAAAATTGTAGATTTTGATCAGTTAAGTCAACCTGAGCTGAACCTTGCTACTTCGGTTTCTGCTAATCAACTAAAGCGGTTCGAGTTACTCAGCGTTGCTCTGTTACATTCTCCAAAGCAGACGTCGGCTTCTTCCACTCTCGTTTGTTCGGGTCATCTTGTGTCGCTGGAAGCAAATAGGAACTTAAGTTTCACAGAATATGAAGAAATCATCAGGGCCAAGTTTTTGTACATTTCAGCAACCAAACAATTGAAAATGTCTTAAAAGATGAAAACATAAAGCATCACATCGGGGTGGTATAACCAAAATTAAGGTAACGAAAACTTAGACAAGAATGAATCCATGCTAAGAAAAAAATATTATTAATTTAAATGTAAATCCATGCATTGATTTGGTAGCTTACTTCATATTCAGCCATTGAAATTAAAATGAAAAAGGTATCCAAACTTTTGGCATGTGGAGCATCTAGATGAAGAAATTTAGATAGCTGGTAATCCAAAACTTAAAAAAAAAGACTTGCTACAGCATATTATTTAAAAAGTTAGTTCTCACCTCTGTGCCAACTGTGGACAATAATGTTCACTGATTGGTCGGTCTGAAGAAGTTAACACGTGTATTCAATTTTATTTACATCCCAGCTGAGGTTGAATGATCCCCAGACTTTGTTCCTCTGGTATTTATTTAAAAAAGTGCTGGGATATTTTTTAGCGACACCCTTGTGTGTCTGTGTTTTGTTTCTAATTTGCAGATTCTCCAGGAGTTTCACCAGCTGATGTTTGTCCAGAAGAGTCCCGTGTTTCAGCAAGCCTCAGATTTCCTCTATCAGCCCATTGATTCAGACACGGTAAATTCTAAATTTCTTTCTTTTTTTTAAATTGATCTTTCCTTTCAGTCGTGGAATTACTTTTGAGCCAGTCATCCAAAAGGTGCAGTCAGTTTACATCTAAAATTCACCTTTTAGATGTAAACGCCTCTTCGTAGGCGGTCGCAGATCGATCGGGTGGACAAGCTTTTATTTTTCCAGCTCAAGTCCAACTGAAGTTGCCGTCTCTGGTGGAAGCCATAGATGAGACTGATAACGTGAATGAATGTGTATATTACATATATAAAGGTCAAGAGGTTAAAATGCCTAGAGAGAATCTGCGAATTTAAATATGAATGTTTTTGTATGAGATTTAGAAATGGAAGTAGTTCAGTTTAAGGTTCTCTTGAGATGATCTCCCTTTTAGGAGTAATTTAAGACAAGGAACCTGATATCTGTCGACTTGATCCTGGATCTTTAAGCGCCACTTCCTGCTGCAGGGCGCAGTTTATTGATCTATACTAATCTCATGAATGAGCTCTCAATAGTGATCATATTCCTATGACGATCAAAAGGAACTTGCGTACATATTTAAAATAAATTTCTCTTTTTGTATTGTATTTATAGAATGCTTACTTATTTTATTATCCTACTTTATTTAAAATAAATAACCTCAGATTACATAAAAATATGAATGTTTTTTATAATATTTGTAATCTAGCCAACCAAAAAGGTTTAAAATATCTTTAAACAATAGGAATTAGGAACTCATGTGATACATGTCGTGAGGAAAGAATGATTTTTTACTTTGTTTACGATATTTTGGCATAAGGGATTTAAAAAAAACACATACAGGATTTGTACTCGTTAATTATTCATTAGGTAATAATATGAGCTGTTAAAGCAGCTGACTTAGGTAAAGTGATTTGTATACATAGTTTATCTATGGAAAACCACCAGAGGGCTGATTGGTCAGATATGATCAGCTAATGTGTGATTATGTGTGTTGAGGGAGTTTCAGAGTTTAGTTGGGTTTTTTTTGCATCAAAAGGAAAATAAATTGATTGGGTTGCTTTGCCTCCAACCACATTTACATATTTCAGTGTTGGCCACAACAGAGCAATAATTCGCCACCAGCTATCGGCGCTTCACAGATCTTGGCGCTAATCAAAGCCGCTGAATGCGGACTTATGAACTGTCAGCTGTCAGCTGTCACACACGTAGCCGCCGCCCAGCCTCTCTGGAGTGTGGGAATGAAAGTTGAACGTCGGACCGCAGGGCGAAATCTGGGTCATCGTTTCATGTTGAACAACAGCTGTTGTTTGCTGTGACAGAAAAGTTCAGCTCGCGCTCTCTGACACGGTGGACAGAGTCAAAATAAGCTGCATTTAAAGTTCTCGCTGTGTTTTTTGACACCCAGTGTAAAGCTTTGTAAAAAAAAATTCATTAAAAAAAAATCTGTCATCGTTCCACTTGTATTTTTTCGTCTGAATATTTTAGTAAAACCTTTAATATGAGAATCTTTTTTTGTCTGATCAGTCTGATACAAGGACCTTTATGCTTCCCTGGGGTTTAAATGTGACATGAAACACAGCCCTGTCTTTTTTATGTCCTTTTCAAAATGGGAAACAAATTTATAAGAAAGAGAAAAGTCAAAACAAAACAATTAAGTCCTCTAAACACTGCAGGAAGTCTTAGATTGGACAAAGCTTTTGCTTTTTCTGCAACAGATTGCGTTTTCCACCAAAACGTTTCCAGTTTTTAACAAGGTTGGAAATAGAACCAGTTCCCAACTGATTCTGTTAAAGAACCGGTTTGCTTTTGTATTTTACATGTACAAATGATCACAGTTCCCCTGCAGACAGATGCCTCTAATATCGCCAACTTAGCTAACAGTTTAAAAAAGAGGCGCAGATGAATGCACCAGCAGCTGAGAGGACAGGACTTATTAAAGCCACAAAAAAAGTCTGACATGGCTGTGAAGTAAATAACGTTTACAGATTCAGTGGAAATTAATCGGCTATCAGCCTATGATAACCCCCCGAATAGTGTACAAACTTCAGGAAGGTAAGAGAGAGTCAGCATCTCTTATTTTTATTAATCTGACTTTTTCTGTTTTGTTATCAAAGTAGGGTTCTTAAAACAACCTGAAATGCAGTGGAAATGCAAGCAATTGGTCCCAGCACCAGTTTAGCAACTGGTTTGATGGATGGGTCTGATGTAAAACAATAATATTACAATAATGATAATGGGCATCTATAATATATAATATTAATAGGTTTTGAATAAAATGTACAGCTATACTGGTAGATTTAACAAAATTTTATATAGTGAGATATGTCGTAAATAAATATTTTAATACATTATTGCTATTTTTAGAGATGTTTTCAAACAATTCAAAAATTTAAATCCCTGATGGTGGTTCACCTTTTCCTACCACACTTTCTCCTTCCACTCAACTTTCTATGAGTATGCTTAGACACAGCACTTATTTACCAGTCAGCTTTCTTTCCTCGATTGTGTCGCCTCCTGACCCAGAGTGAGAGACTTTTCGAAGGTTCAGGAAACGTTTTTTTTATCGGCTGATGATGGTGTGACAGTTTCCAATATTGAAACATTTTTACTTATATCTCAGACACTTAATTCTGGGTTTTTCTTGATTTTCTGAAATGAGGGCGGAAAAAAATATTGAACCTTTTTTTTTTTTTTTTTTACTATTTTATACGATGTACCTTTAGTTCGACTGTAATGTTCTGAGATCAAAAGAATTTGGAGGAACAGAGTAAACTTGACTCTGTAGACCTAAATCTCTTTATATTATCATATACTGTTTGAAAAAAAATGTTAAAAGTCATGTTAAACATATATGTCTAAAATCTTGGTTTAAAGCAACAATGTGGATTCTTGTTTCTTTAAATCAGACATAAAATCCAGAAATTAGAAAAAAATATGTTGTTACAATATAAATAGTTTATTCCTCATAATGCATTTAAATGGCTTGTTGGGGGTTCGGTTAACAAAGGGGGAGAAAATAAGAAAATGCTACAGATTTGTGGATTACTAAAAGCTTTTAGATGTGGACTTTCCTCAGTTGTTTTGATAGTATTTGGTTTTGACCTCTTTTTTTATTTGGAGATTTCCAACTCAAGCCATCACGTAGAATCATTTACACTAAGTTGTTGGTGCTCACCAATGTCTTAGTCACTCTCTGCTTAAACAACATTTTCGCTCTTTGACTGACTAAAAGCAGCGCTCAGTTATAAAGCTAAATAAATAGGGAAGCATGGGTTTAACAAGAAATTACTACATAAATACTTTTTGAAGCACAGAAATTCAGGCTTAATATCTTTAGGCATTATTCTAGCGGCTTGTTTTATGTTGCCCTAATTTAAAAACCAATGATAAAATACATAGTTTGACGTTATTATTCTACAAAACGTGCAGAAAATTGAGATACAATACCTGCAAACAGTCTTTATATGTGAACAATAGCATGATTTTTATTTTCAGATTAAAATACTTAAAAATATCTCTTATACAGAAGCGCACGGTCTCATTGTTGAACGTTCGTTCTTCTAATCATAATCATCATCCGACTGTCATGAAAACATTGGTTTAATTTTCAACAGATAACTCAGAAGTTAAATTTGGTCCAATACAGATGCTCCGCTCAGTTAAATGTGTAGAAATGAAGAAATGCAGTGAGGACCAGCTTGCCTCATGATTGATGGTTCAGGTTTAAAAGGGTCGCTCCTTGGAGAGGTGCAGATTTAATACATTTGTGAAATGTTTTCTGGATTTCTTCTCTATCTGGAGAATTATTTAACCATTTTGTAGGTTTGGGAAACATGGAATGAGAAGTGTGGAAATCTGTTTGTATTCCTAGATGTTGGTCGCTTTGTGTGAAGGTTATATCCATCATTCTGTCCCTCTATCTGTTTATCCATTCATTCATTAATCAGTCGAGATGTTTAACTATCTATCTGTTCTTCCTCCCTCCAGCCATCCTTCTGCCCGTTAGTCCATTTATTAGGTTTTGCATTTTTAACTCATTGTAAAGTTTTGTATTTACATCACAAACTGACCAGGAAGTTTCGACTTCAGAAATACTTTTATCTAACCAGCCTTTTTTTTTTAATATCCTTTCATTGTCGTTTTAAACATCTTTCATCATTCACATAAATTTGAGTGGATTTAGTTATTACTCTTATTTAAACAAACCACTTCCACACATGTTTCACGGTCTGCCTTTGAGATGAATTCGCAGAACACATGTTCACCTGATTTATAAAAACCCCTGTAAGGTGGGACTATGTCTGCAGAGAACCAGCAGATAGTCCATCCCTGGATCGCTGCACCGCTGGACAACACTGGACAAGTTGTTCGAAACTGCAAATGCTCACGCTGTTTTGATTGGAAGTCAAACAAGCAGCAGCCTGTTCCTAAAGAAAACACTGGTGGTGGCACGCCTCCCTCCCTCCCTGCACACTGGGGGGGG
>JAVLVB010000161.1:1359728-1392434 GCA_032876305.1 Orestias chungarensis | reverse complement strand
TAATGTAGCCTGTTGCAGCTTCACTTACTATCAGAGGTTTTCAATAAGTTAAGCCTCTTTTTTTAACCGGTTTACATTTTTATGATCGATGTTTAATTACCATTGAATTGACTTGTCTTAAATCTGACATCTATTCTTCGGAGAACTGCCGCAGACCCGTGTTCTGCTCTTTGCACTACAGGAAGGCCCTAGTTGGGCTGCGTTATAAAGAATACACACAGTAGATGGACACTATGAACATGGATGAGGTTAATGATGTTTAAATGTCCTCTTCTTGATTCTGGATATGCAGAGTAGGATAGCTGCTGGATTTCACACATTATTACGCGACTTTAGTTCAATTATATTAGCTTAAATTTGAAAATCCTACTTTGACATCATCCCTGCAACACTTTTGGTAAACTGCCTTCAAGAGTTTCTGTGTTTTCTGTGCCTGATGGTGAACAGTTTATCTCACCTGAGCTGTGGATCTCTGCAGCTCCTACATCTTGTTAAGGACGATCACGTCTCTGCCGGTCTGCAGGAGGTCTTTCCTCTCCGAATGTTCACATGTTGGACTCAACAGAGCCCTGTTTGACGTTAAACCACGGAGATGCCGTAGAAACTGACTTTGCTTTTTTTGCGCCTCTTGGTTGTTTTCTGACAAACCAGTGCAGAAACAGAACAGCTGCATCTAGACTGAGGTTATATTACACTCTATTATTGAATTAATCACCTTCTCATCTACTTGCTTCCAAGTCAGTTATTTACAGCTTTGTTTTGATTTATGTTTATTTTTTTAGATAAAATCCAAAACAACAGGCTGTAGTTTGTTGTTGAAATGATTAAAATGATTGCGTAATGTAACACAGTAGATATTTTCTGTGGCATTCTTCTGCTCTTAATTCGTTTTAAGTTTTCATTTTAGTGGTTAGTTGACAAACAATGAGGTAATATTAGAGAATTAAGCTGATTAAGCTAATCACCTCCTGGCTTCATATTTATTGGTTTGAAATCCCATCTTCCCTGCTTATCTTCGCCGTCTCAAACTGTCTAGAGGCGCACCAATCATTCTTTGCTTGGCTAATACCAACTTTTTTATTATTACTATTCCAGTTTCAACCCATATATATTTATATATATATTTCCACCACAACAAACAAACAAAAAAAACATGCTGAAAGAATCAGCATTAGAGGCAACTGATCAGTATCTGGTAATGAAATTTCGGGCTTATGCTCTCATAGATGAAAATATCTGCAGTTTTTTTATGCATTCTGAATTTCATTTTTTTTGTCACGAATCGAGAGAATATTCTCCGTTCCGATCTGTCGTCACATTTTCTAGCCATGTTCCAGACGCAGCCTTAAAATGTAAACGCTCCTACTAACACTCCTGTCGCTTTCACGTCTAATCCCGACTCCAGCATGGTCGAGGCCGGTCCTCTCCGCCTTCAACACATGTAACAGAAAAACCGGTAAAATAACAAGGGAAAAGTGGCAATTGTTGTTTTTTTTTGAGTAGGGATGATTTTTAATGACTTCCTCTTTGTTTAGTTTTTGTTTTTTACACCCTTGTTACCTTTTGCTAAGAAACAACATAAGGAAACCCGTATAGTATGTAACTTTTTTCTCGTTTTGTCTCTTTGACATACAGAGTTAGATGTTTTTGTGACATTCAGGGTTCTTACAAAGTCTAAAAATAAACATTTGTAATTCAGTATTTTCCAAGGAAATACAAGAGTAAAGTAAATCTTTGTATCTCCTATCTTCCCTAAATTCCTTCTTTGTGTTTACCCTTTTCACCTCATATTCTTTCTTCTTCCCTTTTGAAGATATTTGAAACCATATTTACCTTGAAATATTTCCCTACTTCTCTTTGTTTCCTTTCTTCACTCCCTCTGTCTTCCTTTACCACATGTTTCTTTTTCTACCTTTTAGTCCTTAAAATGTCGTTCATTCCTTTTCGCTTTTATTTTTATCAGTCGACAACTGGTAGAATATCTGACATAAATTTAGGGGAAACATTTGCGTTAACATTTAGAAATGAAAACTTCTTAGGCACCCTGCAGATTACTCACAGCGTTTCGGTTCGGTGTCGCCTCCACACTGACACAAACGGATCTTTTTACCGTCAAGGAGGAAACCATCCGGAGCTGCTAGCTGTCCTCTTTCATAGTAAAGCACTTTCTTCACGTCTTCTCGTTCCCTTTCAGTATTTTTGATGTTTGAAGTTTGTTTGCCAGCTGTGTTCGTATAAATGCGTTTATTTTATCGGCTTTTTGTAAAGTTTAGCCTTAAATAGCCACCGTAGTGTCTTTTAAAGCTTCTGTTTTCAAAACATGAATAGTTTACAGAAAACTTGGGGATGGATATCTGTAAAATATATATATATATTAGCAATTTCTCTGTTTGTCTCATTAGATTCATATATAAAGAAGTCTTTTTTTTTCTTTTTTTTAACTGTAGATTAATTAGATCAGAGGGAAAAAGATATCTGTCAGCCTTGTTGCTGTTCTCGTTGATCTCCTTGAGATCTGAATGACATCAAACTTATTTTTAAAGTTTGCTTTTACCCTGTTGTGTTAAAATAAAATCAGACTGAGGTTCTCATTTCCACCAGAGATGTTGGTTACGGAGTTAGTGATTAAATTCCCACATTTCATGTCGTCTCTGCGAATGCTGCAGGGCTTCCGACTTACACACCCGTGGATGTTTGACTGTATTTATTGTGTACAAATAAATGTGAAATAAAGATAGCTTAAATGAAATAATAAGGATTCCACTCTTTACAATGGTTTAATGTGTTTTTTTGTTTTGTTTTTTGCAGGTACTGTGGGGTTTAAATCACCTTTAACATGTAAAAGTCTCAGTTTTCGGTGTAGAAGTTCAAATATATTCCACCTGAAGTGGAAAACTACCATATTGTGTTTGGAGCAAGAAGAAATAATTAATTTTACCGATTGCTGGTTTATCTAAATCCCAACCTTGAGGTTTTGCAACCAGCTGTGCTGAGGCTGCATCTGTCTCCTAAATCTGCTTACAGACGTTTAATGTTTTGGATCAAATATGATATAAGATACCATAATCAAAAGCAGCTTCAACATAATTGGGTTTTTAGACATATTCATTATTGTGTTTTCATAAAATAATCCAAATCACATTTTAGGTAATGCCAAATATTTTGATTACATAATTACACTTTTTTTAGTTATGTATTTAATATATGTATTTAAAAATGTATATATTAACTTTTTTTTTTTTTATACATATCAAACAAAAAAACGTTTATTATATGAAATTTTATAAAATCTATGAGTTATTTTCTTCATAGTCTACCTTTTCTTGCCTGTTCCGGTATTGTATTTTATTTTGTTGAAAAACTGGAAGTCGTGTGCGCAGTCAACGCTCGCGCTTGGCACTGGTGTGGAGAAAGATGGCTGCTTCGGCGGCAACGGCGAGTTCTCCTCCCGGTTTGTCTCCGAATTACGCCGTGGTTTGCTCGTTCCTGGAGCGATACGGAGCCCTGCTGGACTTACCGGAGCTCACCTTCCCTCAGCTGGAGAGATACCTGCAGGACACATCTTCAGGTGGGGCTGGAAAGCAGCGGGCTCGGAGGCTCAAGCCTTGCATCAATGATAATGGGACTGAGCTAACTTGCTAACGGCTAACGTTAGCTGTTATTGTGTGGATTTTATTTCCTCCCAACCTTCGTGTTTACTTGAACACGAGTTAACCGCCTCCACGTCGTGCCGTTCGCGGGTTTAAAAGTCTCCGCGCTCGTTTGACGTTGACTAAAACGCCAGCGTCTCAATTTGGTCGATGTTTTCTGTCACTTTTTAGCTTTTGAATTGGAGCTTAATTTTTTTTTCTCCACAGCCTTTATCTGCGTTTCGTGCAACAACACAAGCACAAACCGTGCTGTGAAAACACTGTCCGTGGGGTCCGTGGGTGTGATGGGAGGGCTCGCTAGGAGCCGTGTAAGGATGTTTGCTGCCTGGGAAGCAGTCAGTGTTACGAGGATGCTCGATTATCCACTTTATTTACAGTTAAATATATTCTCAGGTAGTGGATAGCTGGGATGAGGCTAAACTAGCCGCACGGTTAACTGCATCCTGCGGAGGCTTTCAAAATAAAACAAATTTACGTTCTCTGTTGGACGACCCATCATCCATTTTAATTTTAATTGGTAACATAATTAAATAGTTACCTTATTTACACAAACTAAAATTCTTAATAATATATGTATATATTTTTTATGTTGTTTTTAGGCCGCTTTAATGTTGCACTCGGTTGTCTTCCGGTGTGTATTGCGGCTAACTTGACACGTTTCTAGCGCTTCCTACTTGAAGGCTCTATGATTGGGGTTTAATTTCTGCTTCTCATTAACATGTTCAGGCTGCACAATGGAAACTTTGTATTGAATTAATCGTAATGAAAACTCCTTAATAGACACAATCTGACACATTTTCGCTAATATCGTGTGTTCATCAGATTAGATTAAGATTATTTCCATTCAAAGAGCTACTTTGTAAACACTGACATTAAGGTAATACCTTTTATATTTAAAACATATTTTATCGGATCAGGTAGAGAAGGTCCATCACTTTTATCACAATCCTAACTTTACATATTTTTTTATGTGTAAAATGTTTCCATTTACAGACTACAAAAAAATTGTTTTGGGTATTTATTTACTTTTCTTTTCTTTATTTATCATAATTTATGAGCGTAAATAAACCCAGAACTGAAGTCAGTTATAAAATATTTAAAGTGTTTTTGAATGGTTTATTATAATCTGGCTTTGAGTCTTTGTGTTTGCATTTTAATGAAGGGGAAAACCTAGAAACCCTGATCTTTTTCACTGCAAATATGAAAACATTAAACAGAACTTCATCCAACAAAATATTTTAACTGAATTATATCTTCATAACAGATAAGGAATAACAATTGTAAAACATTTTCTTCTGTTAAACACAAGATCAACTCACCTTAAATCTCGAAAACTCGCAGGTTTGTCGAAGGAAGTAAATTAATACATTGGTTTAAAAAAAAAGAAATCTGCTTTTTAATAATTTAAGATGGACGGTTAATAGGGGTTCTTTATTATTATTTATTAAAGTGATCATCATCGTTTTAAATGTTCATTTATTATAGTAACTGTTATTTCATAAGAAAATATGTTGATTATTTTTTTTCTCTTCTTTTAACTGATCATTTGGATGCTTACAAAACAGTTGTTCCTATAAATGTAACAGATGTTTTTCATTTTATACTTTATTTTTGTAAATTATATTAAATAGGGATAATTATGTGTAATTATTAGGGTTGGGGTTAAATCTACATTCTGTTAGTCTAATAAATCCCAATTAAGCTCCAAATTACCATTTACAATTCCTCTGGTATTTTGTTTTTCCATTTAATTTATTATTATTTAGTCTGCAGCTGATCAGTGCGCTGCTGATCGTATCTTCACTAAAACTATAAAAATACAGTACCTTACGTTGTCTGTAACTTTCTTACATTGGCTCCCTGTAGTTTAGAGAATAGACACTAAATGCTTTTTTATTTTACAAATAACTGACTTGGCACAGAAATAAATTCATAATTAAATGTCCCCTGAGAGCAGAACCAAAAAAGTGAAGCAGTGTTCAATTTTTATCCCCCTCTAATCAGGAAAAAAGGCTAAAACCTCAGTTGAACATTGTTGATTTTAGTTTGGATTACAACTTTCTTTTATAGTTTCAAATCTAGGCTTAAAACCTTCCTGTTTGATAAAGTTTATAGTTAGGAAGAGGTAGAGAAGACAGCCTAATCCGGTTGGGGGAGGAACTCAGTCTTGACAGACGGTTCTCCTTTGCTCTACCTTCTTCATGTCTCACTCTATAGGGTTAAGTTATTTAAGTTTTTCTATAGTTATGCTGCTATAGGCTTATACTGCTGGAGGACAATCTGACCACTTCTCTCTCAGCTACTTTTTTCCTTTGTCCAGTCTACCTAGTTACCGTTATTTCAACCTTGTTAACCTTTTGTTTTCTCTTAAAATTCTTCTCTCCATAGTAAACACACCTGGTCTGACGTTCTGTTAGCTGAGACAACTTCTTGGATGAGAACATGGGCTGAGATGCTTCCAGTGATGCTCTACAACTGCTGCTATAAACTCTTTTATTTCAGTGTCCTGTGCTTCTAATTTAGTTTTCTGTCTTTTCAAACCCCCAGTCGGTCGTGGCAGATGGCTGCTTGTACTGAGCCTGGTTCTGCTGGAGGTTTTTTCCTGTTAAAGCGGAGTTTTTCCTCTCCACTGTAGCTACATGCATGCTCAGTATGAGGGATTGCTGTAAAGTCAACGACAACACAAGCCATTGCGTCGGTCTGCTGATACCAGAGGAGTGAATGCTGCAAGTCAATGACTCGATGCAATCTGCTGGGGTTCCTTAGATTGGGAACTTTTTCAAATTGATTTGTTATGATGTATCTTTGATTTTAATTGATTTTCTGTGAAGTGCCTTGAGACGACATCTGTTGTAAATTGGCGCTATATTAATAAACTGATTCTTGATTCTTATACAAACGCTTCTAGGTTTTTATAACGTCAGGCTCTTTCTATACAAATAAACATGCCATGCCTTAATTATGGTAATCTGTTATATTACGGTCAAATATTAACAAATATTCGAGTCACTAGCTTGTTTTAAAAGCCTAGTTTTTGTGCTCTGACCTGTGTCTAAAACTGTCAGCCATGTAACGCCCTCATGTCTCTCCAGTTCCAAAGCTGCTGGTTGATCTTCACGTCAAACTGCTCAGGAAGATCGGGAAGTCGGTTTCTGCAGACAGATGGGAGAAGTACCTCGTCAAGGTAAGCGTTCAACTTTGGCTTAAGGCGTTGAGATTTTGTGGTCAAGGTTATTCCAGTTCAAGGGCGAAGTGTTTTTATCGCTGAGTCGGGATGAAGGGTTTCTAGAGAGCATGTCTATGGAGTTCGTGTAGAGTCTGGAAAAACTTGTTTGGTTTTATTTTTTGTGTTTATTAAACAGATAGGGAGAGGAAATGTGGTTTTCACAAAGATTTACTTCACATTGGCATCCTTTATTCATCATACTTTGATTTTTATCATTTGGGATTTCTAATTTCAATTAATGCTTAAATTTAGGAATGTGGAATATTTCTGATTTAACAGCATCAGGCTGACTTTCGCGTCTTTTATCATAAAATATATATGTGATTGACCTGAAACTCTGTTGATATTGGTAACTAAAGTTTTATATTTATTTATGAATGGTGTTAGTAATTATCATTTATCTAGCATAATAGCAGTATTGATAGGAACCCAAATTTTCTGATCGGTGCATTTCTAATGAATTAATTTTTGCATTCTCCAGGGAATTTTGATTTAAGGTTCAACTTGTGCATAAGCTACAGCGAAAAATCTGAGCATGGCAGTAAATCTGCTATTTTTAGAAGTGTATTACCCCTAAAAAGATATAAGCTGTGTTTTTTGTGATCCGAATTTTGTATAAGATGCTGAATCTCTGCTTTTTACATGTCCAGGAGGAATGGATGTTAAAATTAGACAGTGTGCAGGGGTTTGTGTGGAAGCTCTCGAAGATGCAGTGTTAGAAATTGATCAGTAGATGTTGGGGGTATCGTAGCCTCCTGAGGAGGTAGTGTTTGTGTCTTCCCCACCTAGTGAGGGTTGTTGGTCGGGCAAATGAACTCTCCAAACTCCACCACCTCCATATATGCAGAAAGACAAACGTTCAGATGGTTGGTTTGGGATCCTCTCATTTCCAGGTTATGGTTTTTCGACACAATTGCCTCGGATGCTGTTCCTCCTCCCTGTTTGCAGATTCACAGATGTTGTTAATCATCCCCACAAAGGGCCGTCGTCATCACCAACTTTGACCTTGGTGTGAATGTTGTGTGTGGAAAGAAAGTCTATAAGGGGACTGAGGACACATCCCTGCGGCACACCTGTGTTCAGGATGGCTGTGGAGGAGATGTGGAGACCAAACCTGACGTTTTGAGGTCTGTTGCTTTAGAGATCCAGCGTCTAGCTGTCCTGGGAGCTTAATTTGAAAAGACTGTATGTAAATAAAGGAGTTTTGTGTTAAACGCTGAGCTGTTTCTTGGTAAATGTAACACTCATCTTCCATACATCCAGACTACAGAGACTAAAGCTGTAGGTAGCTGCTTGTTTCTGGCTGCAGTCTGACCAGTGCAGGGTTCTCCAAAGTCAATAAGTGATGTTGGAGGGAAAAACAATCATGGAGAACAAGTGACTTATTTTTGATAGATGTCCAAGTCCAATTTATTTATAAAGCACATTGATAAACTGCAACTTTGCACAAGGTGCTAAAGGAAGATAAAGTAAGATTTACAGTTTCTGCTTAATTTTTGGGACAACTAAGGCTGGAGGTAATGGGAGAGCAATGGAGAAGCCAGATTATTAAAACATTTATAAGCCAACATTAGCATTTTGAAGGTAATCTAATTAAGTTAAAACTAAAGAGAGAGAAAAACTATTTCTGCTAAACTTGTCTTTTTGGCTTTAGCTCGACCCTTCATTAATTTTCCTGTTGTAAAATAATTTTTTTCTAAGTTGTAGATGGAAACAAACAGTCTTACTGGATTCCCAAATGTTTTTCTGCATTATTCCCCACAGCATGGTGCTGCCACCACTATGGTTCATTCGTGTTTCTTTGGTCATGTGCAGTGTTTGGTGTTTAAAAAGCTTCATTTTGTTCTCATTAGACTGAAGAACTTTCTTTGACTTGACTTTTGAGTGTCCTTTGTGCCTTTTGACAAGCTTTAGACTTGATGTCAGTTTTCTCTGATTGGTAAAGAGCTTGTGCATCAGTTGCAGAGTCTCTCTTATCTCACCTCGAAGCTTGTAACTCTTTAACTCTTTCTGCGTAGTCGTAGTTGTCCTCTGTAGTCTTCTAGTGTTTGTTTGGCTTCTTTTTTTGTAGAAATGTCTGTAAAGAAAGACGCTGTGATGCAGAACGAATGTCAGACTCGACCTGACAACAAAGAAGTCCCAATTTCTTAAAGTACACATTGTTGAAAGTTATAAGTAGACCAAACCTTTTATGTCTGTTGCGTTTAGAACGTATTTGTGTCGCAAAAACTTTAATAGTAAAGTCACCCCACAAGCCAGCTTCCTCTCAATGTGTTTCTGCTGGTATATATGCATTATTTGGATTAGAAGATGAAGGGATGGAGTTCTGAATTTAACGGCCCGTCATGGTCTCCCTTAATTTATTGCCTAATTATTGTTATTCCCACAAGTTTGAGTGTTACTACGTGTTGTTTCGTTGCAGATATGCCAGGAGTTCAACACGACATGGGCATGGGAGCTGGAGGAGAAGGGATACAAGGAGCTGTCCATGGAGTGCAAGACGGGGATACTGAAAGTAAGAGTCTGTTTTACTGATACATGGAAAGTTGCTTTCTTTTCTTCCCCTGTGTCGTTGCTTTATTTAGTCAGTGAGATGGATTGCATTTAGTTTTAGCTCATAAAACTCAGCAGGTTTGGTTTCAGCTGCTACATTGAACCAAGCTTTACCAGGTTCACTGAGGCTCTCTCCTTTCTTTTTATTTTACTTTTTTTTTTAATTCCCCCCTGCGGCAACTTTAACCGGCCCATTTGTCTGAAACTCGCCACGTGTTCCTTGTTCTTTGCTCCAGTATTTATGCGAAACACAGTTCGACGAAAACATGAAGTTCAAAAACGCCATCAATGACGAGGATCCTGATAGGATGCGGGTGCTGCCGATCGGGCGGGACAAGGACGGCCAGATGTACTGGTATCAGCTGGACCAGGACGACAACGTGCGGGTTTACGTGGAGGAGCAGGACGACCTGGACGGGGCATCGTGGAAGTGCATTGTCAGGTCAGCTGAGGGTTTCGTTCCTTTTTAACTTGACTTGGAAGCAAACACATTCTTAAACACATTCTCATCTCTGTGGTCGGATCTTTTCCTACCCAGATCTAGAAACGACCTGGCCGAAGCCGTCGCTCTCCTAAAGACACAAATCGACCCCGAGCTGCTGAAAAAAGACCTTGAACAGAAAAGTAAAATGGAAGGGGAGACAGAAAAAGGTAAGGCTGTTAAAGGCTCGTTTTTACAAAATGCCTTAGAAATAATCAACCAAATGGAAGTTGTACATATAGAGGTCAATATTGCTACAAAATAAATTTATCACAGTAGTTCAGAAAGTGAAACTGGTATATTTTAGCTACTTAATAAATAATAATTACTACAGAAATGTTACATTATGGCCTACATATTTAAAAGGAGCCTCAACCATGGAGTCTTGAAATATTTAGAATAATATTTAGGATAAGAATCCATCCTCATGTATTATGGTTTGGTTTTTAAGGTGACACTAAAAAGACTGAAGATACATCAGATGAAGACAGCAAGGAGAAACATGAAGTAACGCAAAACTCAGAGGCAAAACCAGAGGACAAACCGTCTCTAAACGGCATAATCGAAGCCAAACCAGAACCAGAACTCTCCGTGGAAAATGGCAGCACAAAAGCTCAGAGCATCAAAGAAGAGCCGGCGGAGGTGACGGACTCTAGATTGACCCAGCGCGAACAGACGCCACCTTCTGTAGCGGTAAAAAGAGAAGAGGTGAAGAAGAGCGGCTCGGACGAGATCCAGCATCCCATAAAAAATGACCAGCAGGCCAAAATCCCCCTTAAAAAGCGGGGAATGAAGTACAGTGAGGATTTTGGAGAGAAAAACGGGGGCGTAACAGTGCAAAACCAGTCGGTTCCAGAGTTAAATCCCCAGCAAAAAGTCCAGAAGGTAAACGATCAGGTTAACGGTGAAGTTCTGCCTCAGGCGGACAAAGAAGACGAGGAGGAGAGGTGTAAAGATAAATCCGGGGAAAACGATGCGCCAGCCGCAGACGAAGCTAAGTTACTCCAAGTTCACTCGACAAGAACAGAAGAGGAAAAGACGGACAACAGGGACACAGACAAGTCTTCCCAAGAACCCACGCCTCCATGTATAGATGCGGAAAAGTCATCAAACATGGAAGAGGAAGAGAAAATTAAGGAATCCATCATAACGGATGGAGTGTATCCTTCTGCAATCAAAGCGACTGACGTGAAAACAAAAGAAGTGAAGTCAAGCGAGCTAAATCACGAGGAACAGTCTAAAGACCCAGAGGTGAAGTCGACCTGTGTGAAGATTGAAACCTCAGAGTCCAGCGTTGTTTCATCTGAGCCAGAAGAGAAACTGGAAAACGTCAGAACGACAGAGACGGAACCTGCAGACAAAGATCTGGCTGCGAAGGATCCACCACAGAAATCTTGCAAACCTCAATGTACAATGCCGCAGTGTGCTGATGCAAAAACTGACAAACATTTAATCAGTGACGAATCAAAGGACAGAAGAGAATCGCCTCATGTCAAACGAGACAATTCAGAATCATGTGAACCCACTGAGAACAACGACGACGTCAAAGAAATCAGTTCAGACGGTGTAAAGAAAGATTTAAACGGCAGAGACGGTACAATGTGTGAATCCGGGCCGACTGGAGATAAAAGCAATCCTACAGAGACGCAAGATAAGTGCGAAGCGGAGGAAAATCCTGAACCCAAGACAAGCAAAGCCTGTGAACGGACAGAAGAACCGTCCACTCCCGTCGCCAAAGAAACGGACGCAGAGTCCGAGAAGAAATTGAAAGGAGCGTCTGAGGAAACCGCAGCCAGGTGTTTGCCATCAGAAAATGAGGAAAGTAAACGTGACCCTGAGGATAAAGGGACTTCACCGGACAAAGGAAACGAAGGGGATTCCTTAAGTGACAAGCCTCAAAGTGAAGCGCAAGACAAAACGTTTACAAACCACAAGGTGTCCAGTTCAACGAATTCAAGCAAAGAGTCAGACTCACCAAAAGAAACCGAGGAAAAACAAACCGAAGGAGCAGCCGGCGACGCGCCTGCAGACCGCGGCTCCGAAAGTAAACCCGAGGAGGTGCGATGCGCCGGCGGCGCCCGGACGCAGGCGAGCGCACGACGAAGGCACAAGCCTCCGTTCCACCGGAGGAGAGCTGAGCTGCAGAAGGAGGAGCGCCATGGTGACTCTGAGTTGGACACAAACGCTGGGCGCTGCCTAAGGAGGTCGCCGAGGATCTCCAGACCAACGCAGAAGGCTGTGGAGGTCCAGGAGAAGAAGACAGAAAAGCCTCAGCCCGCTCCTCTGCCTCAGCCGCCTGAGGAGGAAAAGGATAGGAAGGGAGAAGATGAGGAGGAGGAGGAAGAGGCAGATCTAAAGACTGTCCAAAAAAAACCCAAAGAGAAAAAGGCTGATCAGGGAAGCCAGCCAAAACCCAAAGTAAGACCAACATCGGTTAACTATTGTCTGTTTATTTACGGGGGCAGGTTGTGATTTTTCTAGAGCGCGTCGCTTTTGCCTGTAGGGGAGAAAAAGACGGAGAACCCGGTGGTCCAACACGCGGACGCGCAGGAAAAAGAAAAACTCGGACGACCAGAACGAGAACAGCGACGGGGAGTCCAGCGACGAGAGCGAGGAGGAGGAGGACAGCGACGAGGACTACAAGGTCGAACGGAAGAGGAAGAGGAGGAACCGGAACAGAGAGATGCGGAGCTCGGACTCGTCCACGTCCTCCGACGACGACCTACCTCCCAACGATGACCCCTGCAAGCACTGCGGTCTTCCCAACCATCCTGAGCTGGTGGGTGGGCGGGCCGAGGATCTGATGTGTAAAACGTCTGCGACAAACGTCTCTTTTTGGCTGCTTCATTTGAGCTGCTGTACGCTTAAATACAGTAGAGAGGACCAAAAATTTGACCCCGTGAGATAAAGTACATAAAAATGTTACACAAATGTTCAAACTAACTTAAAGAGATTATGTAGATTTAACCTCAGTGACGTTTATGTTCTGGTTAAAACATTTTTCCCTAAAGTGAAGCACCGTGATTGATCAAAGAGGGTTTTAACTTTAAACAATTTTTTAAGCTATATGTTGTTTAGGTTATATTCTGCTGCAGGTGTGGAGTTTTTTGTTTGTTTGTTTGTTTTTAGAACCAGCACCTTAAATCTGTTATTGGAAACTGATAATAGTATTATCGATCCAGTCAGTAAAACTTGGTCGATGTCAGTGGTGTAATTTAAAAAAAAAAGTTGTTTAAATGATAACCAACCAAACAAGAACTTACATGACTTTTCTGATGCAAACATTGTTGAAAATCTTACACTTGCAGGAAAATGGTGAATTTACCAGCAGTTTTAGAAAAGCTCTGAAAAACCCGGAAATTGAGGTCATCAGTTTGGTTTCACCAGGTTTTAATGACTAAAATGGATTGAAAAAAGACTCGAAATGCTAAATTTATCACAAAAAAAAGGCAGATTCTATGTTTTAAAGTGTTTAGGTCTGACCGGTCTGCTACATCCTCCCCTCTTTTTCCAGATCTTACTGTGCGACTCGTGCGACAGCGGCTACCACACCGCCTGCCTCAGGCCTCCTCTCATGATCATCCCAGACGGAGAATGGTTCTGCCCGCCCTGTCAGCACGTACGTTCACAGCAGAGGGCCGCTAACATAAGATGTGGGAAGAAACGGGATCCGAAATGGAGGGAAAACAAAATAGCTTGTTCTTGTTCTCATTTGCAGAAGCAGCTCTGCGATAAACTGGAGGAGCAGCTCCAGAACCTGGACGCTGCGTTGAAAAAGAAGGAACGGGCTGAGAGGAGGTGAGACTTTCTTCTTCAGCTTTAAATTACATTTGACCCCCTAAGTCTCGTTTCTTCTCTTCAGCCGTCTCTTTACAGACTTCAGGTTTAAGGTTGAAGCTCCAAAAATAATAATAAAACTAACCCTAAAACAGCTTAAAATCTATCTGGCATTTAAGGCTAAAGGGCTGATATTAAATTTACTGACTTTTTTTACTCATGGAACAAACCTGGGTTCAGTAAATGGATGAAGGAGATTGTGCATGTTTACAATTCTGTGCACCGACTTGTTTCATTTAAACCCGCGCAGGAAGGAGCGGCTGATTTATGTTGGAATCAGCCTGGAGAACATCATCGCACCTTCTGTAAGTATGCATGAAGAAAATCTGCATGGCCACAGTGTAACCCGTCTGCGTTTGTTTGTTAATAAAAGGGTTTCGATCCCGTCGCAGGTGGAGGTTGAGGAAGAGAAGCCCGAAATTGTGATCAAGGAGAAGAAACAAGTGAAAAGGAGAAAGAGTTGGGGCCGCAGATCGACGAGAGCCAAGAAAACCATCAGCTACAGGTTTGAAAACACTAATATCACAGTATAGACGCTCTGGTTTAATCCAGACTCCCAACTGCTTTAGCAGCAATCCCTCAAACTGAGCATGCATGTGGTGACAGGGGGAAGGAAAAAGAAAACTCCAGCAAAACAATTTATTTTCAAACAGTTCGAATGGTTTGTTTATATAAAATAAAAAAATAAAAATTATATCTCAAAATATTGTATTTAAATTGCAGAACCCAAAATTGATGATGAAAATGTATATGATCAGAAGAAAAATTGATTTATAAAGTGTTTAATAAAGTATTAAGTCATTTAAACGAGAAAATACGTTCACTGCTGTCCAGTGAGATTTTTGTGGTGTGGAGCTGCCTCGTTTCTGAATGATGCGTTAAATTAAAAATGCTATAAAAGTGTGTTGAACTCAACTTAACCTTGCAGCAGATGACTAACTTTTCTCTTTGGTTTTACAGATTTGATGAGTTTGATGAGGCAATTGAGGAGGCCATTGAGGAAGACATCAAAGAAGCAGAAGGCGGAGGTAAGAACAATACTGCAGCAGGTGTAAGATAAGCCGACAAAGTTTTATTATCATTTTAGTGTCTCAGTGCATTATTTTCTCTCCAGCTCTCCTGTCCCTTCTATGAACCATGATACTGCCACTATCGTGTTTTATTGTGGAAACTTTGTTTACAGGGATGAGCTGTTAGCTTTTCTCCACACATCTAGTAAACCGGGTGAAAAAGCCGCTTATCTGTCTTATCTGATCAGAGTACTTTCTTCCACATGTTTGTGTCTCCTAACAGGAAACATGACTTGTTATGAATCGTTCTTTATTAAGCTAAATGCAACAGGTTGGTCTAGCTGGACGTCCTGGTTCAGCTTGTTCATCCTCTCTCTCCATGTCTTATTATTGAGGACTATTGTCTATTAAACACCAACTTGAGCGCACTAGGTTGATCCACAAATGTTAAAGAATATCTAGGTGTGCATAATTTTTAAGCAAAGATGATTGTCGAGAGTTATTACACAACTATTAAACTGAAATCCTACTGGTGTGTCCCTTTGACCCCTAATGTGTGCACTTATTTGCCCAGACATCTGATTATAGGAAGGATATTTTACATAAGGCCGAAAAAGAGATCCAGTTTAGATTAGGATAATAAGCCTAAAAACAACGATTTGGTAAAAAAAACAAAAAAAACCTCACTTTCTTAATAATTATGCACATAGTGTAGAGCCTGTAACAGTTGTTTAATATTTACAGTAATGATGATTATTGTTTATAAATGTAGGTGCCGGCCGAGGAAAGGACATGGCTAACATCACAGGCCACCGAGGGAAGGACATCTCCACCATCCTCCAGTCAGAGGAAGGGAAGGAGAACGGCCGCCCACCGCGATCCAGTGCCGCTCAGCGCAGGAAGAAGCGGCGGCGACTCAACGACCTGGACAGTGACACCACCATGGACGAAGAGGAGAGCGAAGAAGAGTTTCGCCTCAGCGAATCGTACGTTTCAAATGTTTAACTTCTTAAGAGGTGCTGGCTTTTGTTTTTTGTTCCCCGCCTTCACTGTGAACTCTTCGTTTCTCGCGGCTTCAGCTCAGAGGAAGAGTTCGTCGCGTCCGACCACGAGACGGAGCCGGAAACCGAGGCGGAGTCGAACGGCAGCGATCCGGGCGGCAATCGCGGCGGTAGGAGGCACGCGTCGTCGTGGAGCCGAAGGACGCAGAAACGCAGGCAGAGCGCCCGGAAGAGGAGGAGACCGAAGTGGTACTCGGATGATGAAGAGGAGACGGATGATGAAGTGGAGGAGGAGGACGATATAGGTAGAAAGATTCTTGGTGGATTTCATTTGTTAAAACTCTTGTATTCAGGGTCTGAATATAAATCAGGGGAATAAATTCAAATGTCCCTCTTTACAGGACAGTGAGGAAAAATATTTGGTTGGATAAATTACTAAAACATAATCATTAGCTGATTTTAAAGGACGTTTGGATCTGAAATAGATACAGAATTTGATTCCAGTTAGATATATTTGCCTCTCCGCCTATTTGTTCTTTTATCAGATATTTGATCCATTCATTTATCTGCTGCCTTTCTATTCCTCTTTTCTTTATCGGCCTGTCCAACCATCCATCTAATTATTTGTTCATAATCTATAAATAAAGCAATTGGAATCATAAAAAATCTGTTTTATAATTTATGAATTTATTTATACATAAAAATGGACAGAAACATTAAATATCAACATCTCCGTTGTGAAATTCACGTCTTCCTAACAAGAGTCCTAACTTTCCCTGCAGAGACGGAGCACTCGAGCGATTACAGCGACAGCGACCTGGACATGAGTCGGCGGCGGTCTCGCCGGAGCCGCAAGAAGGCGGTGAACTACTGCGAGACGTCTGAGACCGAAGGCTCCCAGGCTGAAAGCAACCGGGCCAAAATGAAACCCAGACGGCGCCAGGAGAGCTCCGACAGCAACGGTCAGCCGGAAATCTTTTAACGCACAACTCCAGCTGCTACAAACCTAAAAATCCGGTTTAAAAAAATCTAAACATTTCATCAGACCAATTAAAAACATGTATTATTCACATTTTAGCCTTGTTAAAGCTTTTTCAGTTATTAGTGAGTTCCTTTTTAAAAATCCCAATTTTTTCCTTTCATTAAACTTTCTGAGATGTCCTTATTAAATATTGTGACTTTCAGTTAATCTGAGTTTGGCAGTTTTATTTAACATAAACCACAAATATCAAATTAGACAGAAATTATCCGTCTGAATGAAATAAATCAGTATTTTATATTAGTTTTCATCAAATTACTGATAATAAAATACATTTTTAATGATGCATCTCCAATCTGAAATGCAACTACACTACATTAAATTGGAGCCAATAGAGTTTTGTTAGAACACGCTGGAACTGCAGGCGGCTGACACATTTTTTCCCTCCAGCGAGTTTCTCCAGGGATTCTGAGGAGGAGTCTAAAAACTTCAAGTCGAAGAGACGAGCCGACTCGTCGGAGGAAGATTCCCGGCAGCGACGCAGACGGCTGGCGCTGAAACGCAGGAGAGCGTCTGAAGACGACGACTCGGACTCAGACTCTGACTCGGACAACTCATCAGAGGAGGATCGTCCCGTGCGTAAGCGGGTGAACCGCATCGACTCGGACGATGACGACAACGAGGAGGAAGAGGAAAAGCCTAAGGAGAATAAGCCAGCGGAGGAGGAGGAGGAGTCAAAGGGAACAAAGTCGTTGGACTGCCGCGCAACAGAACCCTCAAACGGACAGAGCCCCACAAAGAACACTGACGCCGTCGGTGCGCCGGGTCTCATTTCGCAGCTTAACTCGACCAAAACGGTCAACGCCGCGCCGGCCGCTGTGGCCACACCGAATGGACTGGTTGGCCAAGAAGCGACAGCGCAGGATGACGACGAGGACGACCTGCTGGGCGTCACAGACTTGGTGGACTACGTCTGCAATAATGAACAATTGTAAAAAAGATAATGGTGTACCTTTTTTTTCTGTATTGTATGTTTATATTTCTTAACTTTATTATTCCCTCCCCCTGTTTATGTTTGTTTATTTCGACGTGGAGCTTGATTCTCGGCAGTCACACCGACAGGACGGACTGGGTCGCCAGTCTGGTACTGTCCCAGTTGGTCTGCGCCGCCAGCATATCGTCTCAGATCCGCCAGCTCCACTGCCAAAGCCTCCGCATGTGTCGTCGCAACTCTCCTCCAAGATTTGTCTGTTTTTAAGTGTTGTCTCTGTTTGTTTGAAGCGCGAACTACATGTGTGAAATCTGGCACTGAAACTGTTTGGATTGTCAGAGATTGGTCGTTTAATTCTATTCCCTACCCGATTCAGAGTGCATCGACTTTAAATGAGTAGTTTCACAAATCTGAGCTTTAAAAAAAAAAAAAAGCAACTTGTTCTTGAAATTTGCATTTTCAGAAAACCCGAACTTATCAGATCAATATCCCATTAAAATAAATTCCCCCACATATTTGTTGGGTTTTTTTAAGCTTTCAAATTTTGTCTCAGTATTGGATTCAGAGTTGTTGTCCTGGATTTGTGAAACTTCCTGTTTTTTTTAGCTGATAAATCTTCCATGTGTAAATTATATTAAATAAGCTATCCGTTAAAGACGACAGCGGGGGTCTCGCTGCTATTGCACCTGAAATCCTTTCTAATCCTACCATCAATTTTCCGTCTCCGTGTTCGAGGTGTGAATGTATCCCAAGTGACCAACCTGTGTTTTTTATCTTCCCTCCCTACCCACCTATTTCTTTCTTTTTTACACTTTTGTATTTGAGTGATAGAGTAGATTTTTGTATATTGTGTACATCGTGTAATTATTTATATTCTGCGTTGCCATCAGCACCCGTGATGAACTCTCCGTTATTAACTTTTGCTTTGAGGAAATGAAATCGAGATGTTTACCTATTGTCCCTCCTAATCCTCAGATTTCGCGGTGTCTTCATATTTCAATATATTTTTGTTTGTATATCTAAACTATCATTTCTCTCTTTGAGTAAAAATGTAAAGTGTATTGTTTTTATTTTATTTTGTTTTTTTGTAAATTGTCTACCATTGTAGGTTGAAAATCATGCAGATCCATAATGTTTGACTAAAACAACATTTCAGTTCAGACATATTTCTTCTCCAGATCTTCCAGGTCGGGTTTCCTGGTTTTACGTCCAGGATTAAGATCGGGAGAAATGTGTGAAATAAACATTTGGAAGTAAAACAGAGGTTTTTCACAAATGAAAAATGTAAACCAATGACTTTACTGACCTTTGCTGGAACCATTCTGTGTGTATATCTGTAGTTTTTGCTGTAATATACTTAAAGGCATTTTGTAATCATGGAAAAGGAAATATATTGGGCAATTCTTTGGAATTGGATGGGTTTCTTATGGTTTGTTTTGTAGGGAAATATTGGCACAACTGTTTTTTTATAGCAAAAAATCCCACCAAAAAAAAGAAAAAATCCAGGCATGTTTCACAGAAATGTATCTCCTGTTGTGTAGTAGGAGAGAAGCATGTCTCTGCAGCTAGGGGGAAACCGGACGATTAAAAAAAACACAAAAAACGATGCTGGTCGCCTGTATCTGGAAATGAAGCCCATTTGTAAAATATTTTGTAAATTGATCTTTTAGCGTCGTCTCCACAGAGGAGGAGTCACACTTGGTACCGGACACACGACTTCCAAGGATAAAAAGAAAAAGATATATATATATTCGTGCTGCTTGCAGTGCACACAAATGTTACAATATTTAGCCTTCAGGTGGACAGAATTTTACAAAACCAAATAGAAAGTGTATAATGGTGCGAATGCTGGAGGGTTGAGCTGAGAAATGTATTGATGCTAAATGAGTGAGTTGGGTTCAGAAGACCAGTGCCAAGTGTTAACCGTTTCCTTTTTACCTCATGACGAAGGAGGGAAACCCTGTCCACTGTGCGTAGTTCCTAGTAGACAGATCGTGTTTTGTCCACTATTATACATTTGTTTAACTGCTATTTCTAATGGATTTGGCTCTTGTACATTTGTTACAATAAATCAGGTTTTAAGCCTTATGCTGGACTTGCTCTTTTTTCCCCCTGTTCCAATCAGTGAGCATGTAGTTTATGATGTGTGCATATATATTTATTTATTTATATATATATATATATATATATTTATAAATATATATATTTATAAATATATATATATATATATATAAATATATATTTATTTATATATATATATATAAATATATATTTATTTATATATATATATATATTTATATATATAAATATATATATATATATTTATTTATAAAAATATATATATATATTTATTTATATATAAATATATATATAAATATATATAAATATATATGTATATAAATATATATGTATATAAATATATATATAAATATATATGTATATAAATATATAAATATATATAAATATATATGTATATATATATAAATATATATGTATATATATATAAATATATATAAATATATATTTATATTTATATATAAATATATATATATATATATATAAATATACATTTATATATATATATTTATATTTATATATATATAAATATATATATATATATAAATGACATGTAAACAAAGTCATGCTGTTGTCATCATTACATCTATTTGATTTATCAACATCCAAATGAACCTTTTTTTTTTTTTTTTTTAAGATTAATTCAGTTTCCCATTTCCTACCCAGACCTGTTAATTCAACAGCACACTTAAACAGGATTAGCTTCACAACACGAAGTAGGCTTTTGCAAACTCTGGAAGACAGTTGGTGTTTTTCAGTTATTTACATAAGGTCAGTTTTGGGCTTACATGGAAAAATTAATCCTCTTAAAGAAAAATATTTTTAAGTCATATTTGTTTTTGGATGTTAAAAGAAATCTGTAAAAACAGCCATGTTTGCTGCTAAAAAAAACCGAGATGAGCATATTAAACATCAGAAAGTTTGGAGGGAAAACAATAAAGAGATTCTTATTCTGCCAGTAGAGGTCATCTGCATTCATCAGGGAAAAGGAAAATGTTGACCCTGCATGTTGCCAGCGAGGTCAACATCCTTTAAAACAGATGTGTTAAGACTTTTAAAATTTCATCCTGCTTGTGTTAATGAAAATGATCCCAGCAGAAGAGTAAACATCGCCGCTTTGGTCTGACACTTCGATTAATCTGAGTGTGAAGAGCACATGTTCATGTTACGTAACAGCAGGATTTAATGAGGCTTTTTTCTTTTTTTGGGATAATCCAGACCTCAACCAGGAGATTACCCATCATTTACATAATTTATTGTGTTTAGGTTTCAATACAATGTTCACACTTTGCTTTATAAACCAAAAAACAACAATAAATCCCTTTCCTTACAAATTAAGCTAGTGTCAAAACAAACTAAGGGAAAAACTCAAAGCAGATCCAAAATTATTTAATCTCCACTTGGTTTTTCAGTTTTACTCTTCCAAAGCTTTTTCTTTTTACACAACTTAGTATTTATTATTAAAATGTAATAACTGAATTTCAAACATTTTATAACAATTATCAATAGCAGTGAAATAAATACAACAAAAACAAAGCAAAACATTAGCTTCCACTTTAAAGTCTTTTGCACTTTGTGAACCACAAAATAAACATATTTTTTTTATCTTGAATGTTTTCAGCAGTTATAATGGCCGAAACAAATTAGTCCAGTGTGAAAGGTTTTTGTTTTATACATTCCTTGGGCTACTGGGTCGTTGGGAGGATGGAAAATTTTGGCACAATAGTATAACAGTACCTACTATTACATCTTGCCCAATTTGTAGCTGACTTTTTGAAGATTAAAATACGGAACCATCTATTTTAAGTGGTTTTGCTGTAACCTGTATATAATATCTATATACAGAAGTCTCATGTCTCAAAAGGGTCAACAGAGCAAAACAAGAAACCGTGCTACATCAGTGGCGGGCCATCAGAACAGGCCACAAAACCAAATTTATTAGTGAAAAATATGAAACTATATGCAACTTTTATTTCTATTAAAATATTTTTGCACATTATTCATATTGAATCCATTTCATTCCAACAGGTTTCCTAGAAACATACAGTACTGTATATTCTCCTGACAAACAGAAGCTGTCAGCGGCGTGACAGGAAATCAGTTCTATCAAATCCTTGTATACAGAAGCAACCCAGAAAACAGACACACAAGTCCTTTTCCTGACAGCTGAGGAGAAGGATTGTAAATAATTGTACTCCAATATCAGCCATTAATGAAAATAATACACTAAGGCGATACATTTACCAAGAGAACTTCACAAACCTGTATTATTACAGCTTTCCCTTGTGGCAGCACAAGTGGATGTACACAGCAATAATCAAGCAAAAAGATCTAAAGTTTTGGTCATTTAAATACATTTTCCTAGTATAGTTGTTCAAAATATTATCAGAAAGAGTAAAAAAAAAACACACTGGTCTAACCATCCATTTAAGAGGCGGAAGATAATGGACACATTGTCACATCTAAGACTTTTGTTGTATATGATTTGTCGCATACTTCAGTTTTGATTTAACTTTTGTTTAACAAATAGCGACGTCCGAGATCTGATTGAGATCTGAAGGTTTTAACATTCACACAACAACAGAACTGACAAAGGGTGTACAATCATTTTAAAATGCAAGCGGATGGACTTTATTTATTTGTTAAGCGAAACTGATGTCACTAAATATCGACCTGATTGCGTTTAGACCTGATTGTCTCTGTATTTACCAACACTCAGTGCAGGTATTTGAATCCAGTAAACAGCATAAAAAACATAATTATTAGAAAAAGATCTGACTGCAACAATTAGTGATCAGTACAATTCTGGATCCATTTGATGCATATAAATTATGCGAGTACAGATATCTGTAAGAACTTCCCTTTTAAACTGAGCAGTTCACAGATAATGCAGCGCTAAGATAGCTTAACCCACTACAATTTGGACTGACAATAGGATATATTCAAGTTCAACACATTAAAAATACAAAGCTGTGCCACTGATTGTCTTTTATTGGCAGAATGTAATTTTAGTTTACAAGTAATTATTATAATAAAAACTATAGAACATTTAGTAAAAAGATGTTGGAGGGGGAAAATTAGCTTTGCATTTGCAGGACTGTCTGCACGACATACCAAAATTACATTAAAAACCTTGCTTAAGAACTTCTTTTATAAAAGGTTTAAAGTAGAATAACAAAGAAATATAGCTGCTAGCTTGAGATTTGAATAGATTGTGCTTCAACTTTTCTAGCTTCAGAAATTGTTGGTCCACTATTTAAGTATATTTGAAACAACCTAGTCCTAAAAAAACCTCTAAAGTGACATTTTACATGGGTAAGGGGAGTAAATACAATAGAATTGTGTTTTATAAGTCATTGAGGACCGTTAAGAGTTTTATTTGGTAATACACACCATTAATATTAATATTGTGTCCTAAAGATACCAGTCACATTCAAATCACAGTTTCAACTAATCATAGGAAAAATAATCCCAGACATTAAAATTTAATAGAAATAATTTAATAGAGAATAAATTTACCATTATGAAATTTGGTTAGATCTTTAATAATTAACTTTAAATAATCAGCCCGGTGGACTATGTTGAATAGTTAAGGTGTTTATGGTCACCTTGGCCTATTAGACATAGTGTATTTATTGTTTGTTGACCAAATTTTCCTTTATCAAATACTTTTTTCATCCCACTGGCCTAAAAAGTCACCAACTTAGTACTTTTTCATTCTGTTGTTTACATCTATTTGTAAAGAATATGCTGTTCTAAACCATATCTTGAAAGACTCTTTCAGCATCATTAATGCTAAATACTTCATCAGCGCTATATGGTCCAGTTGCATCTATGCATTAATCACAGCTTTAAAAATCAGAATTATTTAAAATTTCCCATTTACAGATAAAACAAAAATCTTAAAAAAAATATTCTACTGTGTTTTCTTTTTCTGTTCAACGGAGCCTCTAATCCCACGGATGCTCTTTCCAGAAAGGAAAGGAATGATCTTCTCAAAGAGGAGAATGCTGCTCGCCATGCCTGCAGGACACATAAATTAGTGTGTAGATGTAGTTTGTGCGTTAAATATGAAAAAAACTGATATTACTCAAAACTGGACCCAGCCAGTAGATGAAGCAGTACTCCAGGTATGTGTGGCCACTGCAGGGGAACTGAACGGAGAACGCCAGAGCGGGATTAAAAACGGCTCCTGAAATACTTCCACCTGCAAAGAAAAAACATTTAGAGAGATCTATTTCTGTTCTTTGGTAACCAATCGTAATAACTTAATAAATAATCAGTGTCATTTAAAAGCAATATTCTTCCCCTTTAAAAGTATCACAACTCTTTCTTCCCCAATTTTTAAAGAAGCGACTTTTCTTATTCAGCCGGAGTTTCTCAAACAAGACCCTTCTTTTGTTTTCTACTTATAAAATACAATTCGTTGCACTAAATGAAATTCTGCCATGTTTGCTAAAAAAGGCATTTCGATAAAAATAAAAAAAAGATTAAGATTAAATAAACTAGAAAATTGGTGGGATTATCTGCTGTAGATACTTGGTAGACTGAGACAGTTTGTGTAATCTTAAACCTGAGCTAATAAAAGATAACATCTGGGGTTCATCAAAGCAGCTTTCTAGGGTCACTTCAAATCAAATAACTAAGCATTGGTATGGTTAGTTTCCTACGTCAGATTATGGAATATTTAAACATCTCTTATCATACTTATAATGCATGATTCACAAAGTCACTTTAGTAACAGTCTCCTTTCTAAATCAAACATATGGATAAAATCTAAAAATATAGCAGGAACAAATGATTTCCTGTCAAGAAATTGTGATTTTATTTTCAGGAGGCTACTTTATTGAAACGTTGTCTCTACAGCTCTGCTGCTACCAGAGCATTTTGATCGATGGCTTGACGGATCTCAAACTGCTGTCACTGCATTAAACAGGTGTCCTGAGTAACCTGTGAGGTTTGAACCATCCCTCAGGTCATTATAGACCCGTTTGGTCAGATACTTCAGGTCCAGATCTAAGCAGGCGGAAATAGGCCTCCATCCTCCAACAAACTCCCTGAAAACCTGAACGAGGCTGTAGAAACTGTAGTTCCCTTAAAATAAGGAATGAAAACAATAGTGTTCCTTTAAAGCTGTTTTATCAGATTACTCCTATTATAAATGGTTTATCCATTTTAAATTTGAGATAACTTCTAATATTTTTAAATTAATGTCTTGTTTTTATTGCAACTGTTTTCTGTGACACAATAATCCTCCCTTTAATTGGCCCGGGTCTTACCGATCCTCCAATCAACGCACCTGAGAACACCAGCGCAGTGATAACCGCCGCGAACGCGTGAACCCTGAGCTTCTCCTCCAGCCTGTGGACGTGCATGGCCACGGCCTGCACTGTGAACGCGCACGCCATCTCCACGGCGGCCGCTTCCAACACTGAGCCACCGAGAGGGTCGAAGCACCGGAACCCGAACCTCTTGTGCCGCAGGTGCGTGTCCGACAGACCCAGAGACCAGACGGAGGCTGCGACGTGCTGCGCCGATACCGCGGCTCCCAGCTGGATAACTATGAGGAGCGCCGCGGCGCTGACGCTCGCAGTCCCGCGGCATGCGCGCTCCAGAGCTGCTGCCGGGTTACATGTCGCTTCCCCGAAAGTTACTAAGTGAACTACGGTGATGATATACGTCAGGGTCAGGCTGGTCGACAGGTCCAGTCGGACGGAGTCCCCAAGCAGTTTGAGCTCCTGGGTGCAGCAGCAGAGCTGGAAGGTGGACGCCGCTTCCAGCATGTAGAGCCGAGGCGCTCCGCGGAGGAGACGCGCGGCGGTGCGGCGAGTCGCCTCACAGAGCAGCACCGCAGCCGCCAGGAGCCCCACGGAAACCCACAGGTCAGTCATGCCGCCTCGAGGACGGGCCCCTACTGAAAGTGGCCCCCCGTTAGCGGAACGGAGCCCAACTTTAACTAGTTTCCGGAGAGTCAAAGTCCGGCAGAGAGACACGTTGTCTCTGTCCTGTCAGTTTCAGCTGTGAAGCCGGAACAAGATTGGCGCTAGTTTCAAAGTAAAAGCAAAAACAACAATTTAATATGGAAATAATAAATCAGACATTTTAGTAGAAATCTTTAAAAGATTAAAACTTTTTTTAAATATATTTTTAAGCAATCTAGAAAATTATATTTTCAGTTTTTACACTATTTGCACCTTTAATTTTTTTAATACATTTTGGAGGTTTTAGTGGCTATAAAGAAAAGTATATACAGCTCTATAATTTGTAAACAAAGCTCTATGAGTTTAGAAAACAGCTGTATAAAATTAATTAAAAATAATTAAAAATAAATAAACGACAGCTCTATAAATTGTAAACAACAAAAAAGCTCCATAACTTGCTTAGAAAACAGCTTTATAATCAAAAAAATAATTAAATAACAGCTCTATAATTTTTAAACAACAAAAAAGCTATATATCAATAACGTTTTTATGAATTGTAAAACAGACAAAAACAAAAAACAGCTTTATAATTTGTAAAAAAAAATTAAAAACAAAGCTTAATTTTGATGGTCCAGTCGGAAGTGCTTGTAAATAGGTTTAAACTGTGTTTTTCTTGATCTTGTTGAGTCCTGTTGGACAACTTCACCAGGAGAATAAAACAGCAGGAAGCTTTTTGACCTACTAGACAACAGAGCTTTGCTACAAATGCAGGATTAATGGATTAAAAGCATGACTAGTTGTGCTCCTTGTTTCTTTTGAAAAGTAAGATTGTAAAAAAAAAGCTAAAGTGGGAGCAGGAGCAATAATGTTTAGCAGATGCTTTCAGTGTATATATGTGACAACGGTGCCAAAAAGTGCTTCTACATGCAATATTTACTGTATACTGTATATATTTACTTGACCTCTAAATGTCACTGCAGGCTATTTTTACCTTAGTAATATAAATAAGAAGAATCAAATCAATCAGAGGCATGTTAGAGTGAGACCTCCTGTTTTTGTTCCCGACAAGATTTTTTAAAATTCAAATAAGGCTTTCTATTATCCGAGCCTGTTTTACAATTTCACAAGGTGAGTGAATATTACATTGTCATCACCGGCACTTTATTGTGTCTAACCGACACATTATATACTGTCTAACATTCATTGGTTTTATACAAAAAAACAACAACTTTGTTTTTGTAATTTATATTTGTTTGTAGTCATTTTCTTTAAATGTTACCATGTAAAATCTGCACATAATCTATATTTTTATCTGGCATTTTAAAATCGAAGTTATAATTCAGTTACTTGAGTAGTTTAAAAAACAAAACAAAAAAGGAAAATACGTGTTTACACATTACTAATTTCTTGGGCAGCTGCTTCTCACATTTATTTTAGTAAAAAACATGTTGAAATACCAATACTCATACTGTAGTGCAGTTTTTGAGTACTTTATCTTCATTGGATCAAGGAAGCTTGTTTACAAATAGGAAATTGGATTTAACAAACTATGCGCTTCTGTATCTGGTTAATTAAAGCATGTTTTTATTCATTCAGTGACATTTCAGATGGTATTTGGAGTAATACTCAAATCAAAAAGTATGGGCCAGTAAATTTACTGTTGGAAGTACTTTGATTTTATTTTCAGCAAGTGATCAAGCAAACAAGTAATTACTACAAACCTCTGCAGCTCTGTGTAGCTCATTATCTAAATTTATACTATTATGTAATATTATAATGGAAAGCTTCTATCAAAACATGATTGTGTAAAATTCGTTTTTTTTTTAAACTTTTGTACAAATTTGTATACATTTTACTGGAATTAGTTCACTGTTTTTTGAAGTGGATGGTCAATAAACCTTTTTGAAGCTTAGGCTGTGTTTTTATAGTCATCCCGATGACTATAAAAACAACAGCCCCAGGTTTTTGTAACCTTTGAGAGGATCCTCACATCATGATACTGCCAACGCCATGTTTCATTAAGGGTGTAGTGTGTTCATGGTGAAGTTAGTTGTACTCGCCTCCTAGCTTTTAGCTCACGAGTCACATTTGCTATTTATCCTTTAGGACATGCAGGAACACTACAGTCATTTTTCCATGCCTTTTTTTTCTCTTGCACTCTTTCATAAAGCCCAGATGTGTGGAGTGCAACATATTCGTCTCTAAAGCTTCCTCCCTGGCCAGTATGAATACTTTAAAATGTTCCTGTTGATTTGAAGATCATTTTGCAGAAACCAAAGCAAATAAGGAACAAAACTAGGTTAGTTCCTAAAAACTTTAAAGCGAATTTAGCTTTAATACTGTGACAGAAGCACACGGCGGCCCGTTCGGTGGTTTTCTTTCTAAAAGCAAAAAACGGGGAAACTTTTATTTCTTATGTAACAGTAATATGGTTTAAAGTGCTAAGATTACAACGTGATATTGAACTTTGCACATCATGCTGTGTGCTTTTTAAAGAGCTTAATTTGTACTTTGACTTGGGGATGTCACATTTCATTCTGACTCAAGCCTTTTCCCTGATTTCCTAGGATAAGCTTACAGTAAACAAGCGGCTTCTTTAGTGAAGCTGACATGTGAATGAACCTGTTTGTGGAGGCTGACGATCCTTTGATCAGGTCAGAAACATTTATTTAGAACATTTTCCCTTGGTCTTCATCTTATCTTCATACTCGAGCAGAGACAAATGGTTTCAGTGTGATTGATCAGCAAAGCAACAGAAATGTTTAAAGATCAACACCTCCAAAGATTCCTACTCATGCTTACTTGTGAGGCAGTTATGCGTCAGGAAGCTGTTTGTTTATAATATCTTGTCAGCAGATTGTAGAACGGCCTGCTACAGCGTAACACACGGGAAATCTTTACGTCAAACCAAAATAAGAGCAATATGAAACTGAATCATTGAAAGTTGTGCAAACAAAATTTTTAAGGGCAACGTTTAAATCAAGCTTGCTCCCAACTTTTTTTGTTTTGTTTAAGACAACCCCAAAAGGCTGGAACATGTCCTAGCAGTTCTTCCAGTTAAACATCTCTTCTGCTTTTGGGTGAGAAAGACCAACTTGTCTCTGCTGTTAATGCTTGAGCCTCCTGAAGAATGTCACTCACCTGTTTTTTTCTTGGACAGAATCAGGCCCTTATCTGCCTCTTATCTATCATCTAAAAGAGAAACTCTTTGAGAAACGTAGCAAACCTGATTAATACACGCTTAGTGGTGAACCTACCTGGTAGACTGTACTCCAAGGAGGTCACAAAAAAAAAACAAGAGGTCAGAAGTCATGATTTGATGATAGGAAAAGGAGGCTCTACAAAATTTGCAGAGGCTAGAACCACTGCTGACCCAAACGGACCTAAATGTTCATCTCTCAATAATCAAGAATTATCCCAAAGTTATAGTTTTTGTTAAATGTTCTGTGGACTCAGAAAAATGCAGAACATTTTGGAAAGAGTGCCTCTCGCTACAAGGTGGTGTGATGGTTTGTAGGGGTGCTTTGTTCAGGACCTGGATGACTTGCCATAACTGATAGAATCAGGGACTAGTACAGAACCCTAAAACCAGTCGTACTTTTGTTGTGCAGCATGACAAAGAAGCAAGGCCAACTCTCAATGACTCTTATCCAGATGCTGCAGTAAGACCTGAAACATGTTGTGTAAAGATCAAGGTATCTGCATAATCATCCTGTAATCATTATCTATAAAGCTTTTTATCACCAGCAATAGCCGAAACAAAGTGCATCAAGATATATAAGCATTAAAAATCAGACGTGAAATACTAAAATAAGGTGACTGAGTTAAGTATGCAACTCTGTAGGTACAACTTAAACCTAATGAAAACAATACAGGACAGTAAAGCAGTAAAACGGATAAAATCTATACCAATAAAAAGAAATTAAAAGGTAATATTGTAATCTTGCCAAAATATTTGTTCTGACTGGAATACTATCCTTCTGAAGTGCCCCAGCTAAATGTCTTATGAGGTAGTTAAAGATTAGCCTGGAAACCTTCCAAATACAAATATTTAAAGCTTATCACGAAAGAGAAACGGTTTATTTTAAACATGGAAAAACCTACCTGGCAGCAAGTTGGACTGCTGTATTCTGCTAATGATATTTCTACTGATGGGAATGGTAAACTGCTTTATTTGAAATTGCTTTATCTTAATACATGCCAGAGTCCTTTCCTAAACCTAAATATGTTTGGGTATAAAAAAAAACTTTAAGTATAGCTGTATTTTTTTAAGTAAAAAGGAAAACCAAAAAAAAGGAATTGGCTTCATATTTTTTTTGTCTAACTTTGAAAACCTTTTCCAAGGATGGAGAATTGCCGATGAGTTGTTCTTGATGCCAAAAATCCTAAAACAAAAAGAAGCATCTAAGAATGGCCAGAAAACGGCCTTATTTCTAAACATGGGAGATATTAATTAATAAGAAGGTAAAGAATTTATAATGTGGGAAGATTTCAATTTGAAACATCGACTCTTATTGACGACACCACTTAACAACACTACATTAACTTTAAAACCTTTCAAAAAAAGACTTAAGGTTTTAGTGTAGAAAAAATATTTTATTTATAGGTAAGCTGCTGTTCATCGCACTTACCTGCAGTTCAGATTTGGCCAAACTGAAGCCAAATCCTCCTGCTTTGGATGCTGATGATGGAATTAAACGAACGTTTAACTGCATCTGCTTAAGAGCTAAGTCTCTCTCTGTCACTCTGTCTCTGTCTCTGTCTATATATATTGTACATTAATCGATTGAAGCCAATGGTTCGTGGTTACCTGCTGTTGTTTTCATTCAGAATCAACCATGACTAACGAAACAGTCTACCTTGTGATTTTGAACTAACCATCTTAAAAAAAGAATAAAAAAACATAAAAATCCAAATCACTGATTGTATAAAACTTATTTTTATAAAGCAGCATCTCTTTAGAATGAAGTCCAGCTGGGCTCCACTGATGGTGTACTTGCATCTCCTTGGCAACAGTTGGGTGACAGAGGAGCACAGTCACCTCCTGACATGAATTTGATAGGCTAATCTGTCACTTCCTCTTTATTTTCAAATCGTTTTTCATATTTACATCTCCCCCCTCACCAACTTCCCCTTATTTCCTTTCCTTCAAAATAATATTTATCAAGTGGAGCATTGCAGTGTAAGCTGCAATGCTCCACTTGATAAATACTGGAAAAATCACTTTGACCCCAATTTTGAGTTGCACAGTGCCGGAACAGGATACGTAAAAAAAAAAAAGCATCTATTTTAACCTAACATCACAAATTAAAAGACGTGATGTTACAGATTCACATGCAGCACTGAGTTGGTTCATTGGCTGATAAACAACCTAATGTTTTTGGAATGCCAGAGTACCCAGAGAGAACCAATGCATGCCAAAAGAGAACATGAAATATTGCATACGGAAATAAAATAAGCTTGCTATTGTTTAGACACTGGACCTTCTTGTTGGCAGGCAACAGTGCTACATCACAGGGAATTGAAGAGGGCTCTGGGGTTAGAGGTCAGCACTTCGGTTTCAATGCAGAGATGCCTTCAGTCTCTACTAGATCAACAACTGAACTTGGCGATCCTTTTTCCTCTTGTGTTGATCTGTCTTAGTTCCTCAGAGAGATCAGACCTTCTGCCGCCTAAATCCAAAACAGTTTAATTTGGCTGATGGGAGGGGATGGAAGTTCACATAAGGCTTGTAGCATGTCTGGTACCACCAACTCTTTTCTAACCTGAAATACTTTAGCTTGTTTGTTTATTTTTTATTTTATTCCCTCCCACTATGTTAATTATGCCAAACTGAGCACATTTAAACCCAGAACGGTGCTGCTAGACCAGGTTGTTGGACTTTTTTCTTTTTACTACTTGTATTTTATTCCCTGGGGTTTCTGTTGTATTTTTTGTAAGGTAAGAGTTTTTGTCTACTATGTATGTGTATATGTAGGTATGTATGTTTGTAGGTAGGTTTATTTTATTATGTATTTTTAGTATATTTGCCACTAATCTCCAAAACAAAATGACAGTAAAGGGGCCGGCCTGTAGAAGTGGCAATCTTGTTTAGATATGCATAAATTTATTGGTATGGTTTCCTGTATTATTTTCCTTTTTTTCCCACCTTTCAGAGCAGATTTCTAGTGTGCTGCCTTTTTTTTTTTCCTGTATCTTTATTTCTCCTCTCTATTCTTATTTATCTCCTGTTATCTTTTTTTTTTTTTATATATATAATTTTCAATTCCAACTTGGTGTCCATTTACATTTGACACAAACCAAAAACAGTTTGTAGTAAGTTTTATACATATAAAATACGGGAGTGTGTGTAGATTTAAGAGTTAAACATGGAAAGCGGTCACTAGTTTTCCCTTGAAACTGAGGTTCACCAGGACCACGCTGTGCCGAAACAACTTCTTTATATGTCCAAAATAAAGTTTATAGTGATTCTTAAATTCATCTAAAGGGGCCCGGCAGGGGGCCCAGCAGGGAGCCCAGCAGGGGGCCCCTTTAGATGCCAGATGTCAAACTATTAAAAGAGCGACGTGTTAATGTTTCGCATGTTTTTTATTAAATAAAAAAGTTTTTCAAATAAAAAAAAATAAAAAAAGCTGATTCTTGTGTTTCTTCCGGTTCTTGCCTCTCATTTCCGTCAGCTTGACTCCTGATCTGCTCCGAGCAGCAGCCGGAGACGGAGCTCTGCACGGCGGGTTGCTGTCTGTCGCTCACCCGGAGCTCGGAGGTGTGAGAACCGGCCTGGAACAAACGGGGTAAAGATAAATACGATGGCTTAGAGGGGGGGGGGGGGGCAAACCATTTAGTCGTCGATTTTGTTTAAGGGTTAATTCTCCTCTTAGCGGATTTGTGCGTCTCCTTTGTGTTTATGAACAAAGCCTGATGCGGTTTTATGCAAAAAATCAGCTTTAAAGATGGGACAAGGCTTCAATAAGCTAAAAAAAA
>JAVLVB010000161.1:1327337-1359628 GCA_032876305.1 Orestias chungarensis | reverse complement strand
TGATGCAACAGGAAGGTTTCTGGGTGGCAAAAGCTGCAGGTTGTCTCATGAGATGGTTGGGTTTTAACAGGATGTGTGTGTAAAAATATATGCATGCAATATTGATCGAAACGGTGCAACCGTGTTTTGCTTGTGTGATGATTAATTATTAATTGTTCATATAAATTTTAATCTAAACTTACCATGCTGGCATTAGAAACCAAAATAAAGAGAGTGTAAACTTTAAAGTATGCAACTTTATTAACCATATAGTTCAACCATATTGAAACAAATTAGCTGAAACATTGAGGAAATAACAAATATTTTAAGACCAATTAAACTGCTGTCAGTAGGTGATGAGCAGGAGGAAAGAGCAAAAGTTGTATTGTCTTATAAATGATCAAAAACTTTGTAATGTTTGCTTCGCTTGTAACGTGTGTTTGCTAATGTAAAGATTTTTTGTTATAAATATTCGCATTAATCTTATATATCATCTAATAATCTTATTATCAGAGAGTTATTAAATGTCACAAGGTTTGACTAAGGAAACCGTTTACACAAAGTGACATTTTCCGGTTTTCTGTTAATTTTAATGGCTTACAGCTAAAGCAAAATGTGTTTTGGAAAAGAGTAATATTGGAAGGTTTAGTGGAAGGAAAAAGTATTTGAAAAAGGCTGACGAACAGCAGGTAAAATCTCACCACGAAGAGGATTGTGAAGCTGAAAAAGCATTCTTGAGTATTTGGAGAGATCAACAAGGAGTGGACTCTAGCTGGAGTCAGATTATCACCACCCTACCAACAAATATCCAGGACATGATTTCCAGCTTTTACATTCGTTATGTTAATCTGCTCCTGATCCATGTCACACTTGAGCTGAGGAAGACAACCAGACTGTTGTTCAGTGATCCAAAATTCCTCATTGGGAGTGACCTGTCATCTGCTGGTTCTGGTCCACTGGATATTCTGAGCTCCAAAGTCAATGCGAGCATCGTAACAGGGAATTTTAGAGCGCTTCATTCTCTCTGCTGCTCACTTCTTTTATGGAGATGCTGATTTCATTTATCCAGCAGGACTTTGTACTGACCCACACTGGCAAAGGTACAAATACCTGCCATGGCCTGAATACCATAGAGAATAAAGAGTAATGTTCATTTAGTGAGATGAAATACCAGAACCAAGATTGCAGATAAACAGAATGACTTTATAAAAGCAACCTGGGCTTCCAGAACACATTGGCAGAAGCCATCCATGTCATGCCGTACTGGAAGTGAAGTGAAGTAATTCATGCAAAAGGACGAACATTTTGGCCAACATTTCTGTATTAAAAAACCTTTACTGGTAAGATGAATGGAATTTTAGAAACAAATATATTTTCTGTTGTTTTAGCTGTAATCAAGAATCCACAGAACAGAGGACTGAACTTTATCCCTCTGGTTTGAATGAACTGAATAAATGGCCTTCGTCAGAAATATTGTAACTGGAGATGAACCTTTATGAGCCGACCCAGTTACAGCAGCTCTTTGTTCCTATGATGGTGGAAAAATGCAGTAAGAATTTGAGCTGTTGTGAGTCAGACTGTACTCCTGTCTCTGGGTAGCTGAAGATCCTGGAAGGCTTATGATAGTTTTTGGATGTGAAAGGAGAAAAAAAACAAAGCTTTAATATTATAGGGATGAAGTTTCAGCTCAAGTTCTGTCTAAATGTTAGTTTGAATCAAGCTACACTTACCTTGGCTTCAGTCTTAGCTGTGAAGGTTTGAAATAAAACATAGCTTCAACTTTCGGTGTTGAACATGGATGTGTATCTAATTTGGGAGGATTGTGTAGGTGATTCTGTTAAAAAGTCCTTTGCAACATTTCTGAAGGATGTTGTCGCGTTTAAAAGTTTTTGTTTTGTTGCGGTTCGAAGGCATGGAACAGTTTATTTGAATGAGCACTGTAGCAGGACAACAAGTGTTTATCTCCACGTTGTTGCTGTATTCTTTTAAAGGGAGGAGAGATGTTTTTTGATTGGTCCCGTGACGGTGGTGGAGCAACGCCAGCGATGTGGTTGTATTTTAAGTTTTAAAAGGTTGTGTGTAGGAATGTACACATGCAGTGTTTTTCTTATGCAATTATTATTGTGACATTTAATTTGTATCCTTATATGTTAAATTTAACCTACTAGCATTAGTGTGCAACTTTATTAACCATGTAGTTAAACTTTACAATCAAAAATAAAGAAATTAACAAAAAATGTGAGCAAGAAAAACAGTTTAAGACTAATTGACTAATTAATAAAATGTCAAGACGGGAAAGGGCGTTACATTTATCTTCTTATAAATGGTCACAAACTTTACCGTGAGCGTCACTTTAGGGCCAAACTTCTTACTGTGCGGCAATGTTGAGGGAAAGAAGAGTTGAAGAGGTAAAACGGTAAGATGTGGTTGAATTATTGCAGCTCAGACTGGGATTAGATTATTCAAACTCTTCTTTGGATGCGTTCAGCTCAGCACTGTCTGCCCTTTACATCAGGCTCAAGTTCTGCAGGGAAAGTCTCAAAAATAATGACAGATACATTTCTCTGGGTCACTCAGCTCGAGGCTCTGGATAAAAACCATCAGGTCTTTTGCTGGTTTGGTGCCAGTTAACATAGAAGTAGCTTTCAAGAACTTCTGGCATTTTAGGACAGCAAAGGTTTTCCGTTTCGTTTGTGAAGATCTGTGGGTTTGCCTACACAGATAAGAACATTTTAAGGGTCCTCTTTTCCTCGTCTGGCAGGTCAGAAGAAAGAGGTTTCACTGGTGTGAGTCTTTATTGGCAATTAGCCTCAAAACCGCTCATCAGCTTGAAGCTTATATCAGTTCCTTGATGTCATCGCGATGGCCTCAAGTGCTATGATGGTTCCTTTTGTAGTGGCAACCTCGGATTGACTTTACCTCCCAGTTCACTGCTTTCCAGTTAACATAATCGGGGAAGTTGGGATTCTAATATTGGAACTCATTTTTTTTGTTTTGTTTGCTCACTTGGAAAACCAACGAAAAACGACGAGAGATCATAATCTTATAAATCAGTGCTGAGAAACTGAAATTAAACTACATTCTTACAGGTAAGAAGAGCCGTCATACTGGATACCAAAGGATTGTAAAGTTTCTCAGACATGCCTAATTGGAAGTGTGACTTCTGAGGGGCGTGTCAAAATAATTGCTGGGAGATGCAGTTTAATCAGTTTGAGAGAATCCGTACTAAAGATGTTGCATTTTATTTTTGTCTCATTTGATCAGTTTAGACGAATGCCAACATTGCATATTAATATTGCTGTTGGGGCCAATACACAATATTTAGACATTCAATATATTTTCCTACTATTTCAACACCCTAAAAAACGACCACAGCTATACACACTGGTTCAATATGTCAACAAATGACTTCCATTATTTCATGCCTCCTCCATACCTGTGACTGTTGATTTCTGCTAGTTTTTGCAGAAGCATTAAATGGAAAAAAAGCTTTAGAAATATATTTTTTATAATTTGCACAAAGAGGGGGGGGGGCGGATTACAGATTAATATTGCAAGTGTTTTGTCTTGAATATTTCTGCTGGTGTTCCTGGTTAGCTTAATTATCTACATCAGCAGGCCTCCTAACTGTTAACCCTAAACTCTGATGTGATCATGAAAAATTCAGCAGTCAAGCACTGTGCGGATATTTAACGGTGTGTCTTCTGCCAGCAGGATGGCGGTGGCGCCGTGATGTACCCAACGATGGCGTCCAGGTTCTCTCAGCACCTGTTTGGCCTTCGTGCTAAGCTGCTGCGGCGCTATGAACACGGGAACTTTGTGAGGTGTCTGTCAGGTCTCTACAGCTGCCGATGGAGACGCTACGAGAGGAGTGGCGGTCAGCCAGGAGACTGGTGCTGCAGCAAGGTCAGAGGGGGGGTCACATTGGTTGCATCTCATTTAAATGCTGATTACACTGGAATGCAGAAGTAATTCATTTTGCACTGGAGTACAAGTCAAAACACAGAAGAACTTCATGGTGCCAAACCATACTTTCATTATCATATATGACATTGTAGACTGAGCAGCCGTGATGTTGTTCCAGGTTCCTGATTAACATTAAAATTTCTGCGTCATTATTGAGAAATTACAAATTATTCCACTTGATTTCTGCAACTTGGACTTGTCTATGTCGGAGTTTCACCCGTATACAGGCAGAGTGTGTGTTTAAGCTTTGCAGCAAGAAGGTCCTTGGTTCAAACCCTGGTCTGGGGTCTTTCTACATGCGGTTTGCATCTTATTCCTGTACATGCATGATTCATCTCCAGGTATTCTGGCGTTCTCTTTCTTTGAAAATGATAAGAAGCACACAGATCCCAGTGTTTAATTTTCGTCTGTAAACCGTTTGGCTGAAGGCTAATGACTCCTCAGATACAAACATTCAGGAATAAACTGTTTGTTTTTATGTAAATGACATGTTTGGATTGTGATGCCCACAGCTGGAAGGAGCCTCCTTCGTCCTGCTGTTTGTGGCTTTCTGTCTGACACTGCTGTTCCTCTACTTCTGGGGCCAAGCAGAAAACGACTACAATGACTTCGACTGGTGGGTGAATTTTGCTGTTTCTACTGGTAAACCTACAGTCCTTGTGCCAAAACATTGCACACCCAGAAGTAGTTTACATATGAACCCGATCAAGGCCAGAAGGGAACAGTTTGTTTTGCAGCACACCTTCACCCTAGCATCCTGGTAAAATATTTTTAATTGTGAATGCCTGGAAATGCTCATTATTGCTTTAAAACTAAAGCAAAGATGTTATTTTTAGAACTTTAAAAACGATGTAAGACAAAAAAATTACACATTTTGACAGAAGCAAAGTTGTTCAATCTGCTTTTTTTCTGGTCCTAAGAAATAAATTCTGTCCAGAGACATTAATTCACTTTTGATGCCCCAAAAAAACCCACTTCTGAAAGAAGTGGGTTTAAAAAGTTTTCTGCAGTTTTAACAATCTATGACCAAATAAACTAAGACCAAAATTAACTAAGATATTGTTTTCTTTAGGCTTATTTTTTTTTACAGCTGATCAAGGAAAGAAGAATTAACATAAACTTGTTGGAGATTTATGAGGATTTTAACCTAAAAAACCTTTTGAACAAGTAATGGATCGATTTTAAAATTGGGGTAAATATTCAAAGTACACGGCTTTCATTGCTTCTCTGCTTCAGTTAAACAGCCCACAGTTTTGTGCTGAATCACAGTCACAGACCCACTCAAAACCCATCTGACCAACTTCCTCACCCACTTCAGGAACACAAACTAATACAAGATGAAAATTATCATTATGCTAGTTTTATTTAAGGAACCAATATATATGTTGAAAAACGACTAACATGACCCAGTACTGATTTTAATGACAATATGTTGTACTTCTTTACTTTGATCAAGCTTCACTTTACAATCCTTCTGATTTTTTGTTTTTTTCCCCTATTGTTTAGATCTATTTGACTTTAATACTAGGGAGGGGATAATGGGATTAAAATCTAAAATCTTTGCTTATTGGGTTCAGACATTTCTGACAAAGTGTGCAATAAAACGTAACTCTTTCCTATCCATGCAAATATTTATTTTATTCATTGGATCTTTTTTTATTTATTCTAATTGTACTTTTACACTGCGTCTAGGTTTTATGTGTTCGTATATATATATATATATATATATAGTTTCCTTCTTTTTCTTTCCCGCTCGGTGGTTCTCTGACTCTTTGCTCACCTGTTGGTTTGAAGGTTTAACTTTGGTCACTTGGGGTTCTGGTTCCCTTGGTCTGTGGTTCTGCTTGTCATCTCTGCAGGCTTCTTCACCTACATTACCGTACTTATGGTGAGGCGCCAACCACACAATCATCCAGGTTGTTTTTTTTTAAAATATTGATCTGATAAACCGGACGCTAATCAAATCTATCATCTTTGTTTATTCTTTTTTTTTCTTTACCAGGTTGTAAAGTATAAGCTGAAAATAAGTTCATATTTATTAGGGATATAGAGTAATATTTTTTTTAATAAAAATGTTTTGATTTGAAATGATTATAAAGAGTAATCCACTTCATAATAAACACAATGCTTAGAGATTTAAACAATTAAAAGCTTTGGTTATCTTTATATTTTCTTGGGGTTGAGGGGAGAGCTGTGTTAAAAGCTAAAACAGGCTTTTATATCTATTGAAAGTAATAACTTGTTGGGGTTGGCAAACACAACCTTACATTAGCAAACCTACACTAGAGCTTTTTTCCCCCATTTCCTACATGCGCAGACAGAATCACGATGCTCCATGAGAGTTTCATGCATTTATCTGGAAAATATAAATTTTTCAGAAACTTAGCAGTAAAACCGAACCAAGACTACCAAAAATAAAAATGTGAGTAAAAGGCAGGACGATGTTTTGATCTACAGTGTCTGTTATTCAGAACTGCATCATTTTCCATGGCTTCTGTTTTACAAGGTTTGTGTTTATTTGCAGCTCTTGGCTGTGTGTTTGCTGTCTGAAGGCCAGAAGCTTCATTTACACTGGAGTCACAAGGTAACTAGACCTTAGATAAATAATTATGTGTCACATTATATTTGAAGCAGAATTTAACGCAAATACTTCTATTTATTTTTATTTTTTAACCGCTTCAGGATAAATTATGAGTATCAAGTAGATTTTGCTTGCAAACTTCATTGAAGTGTTTGTAACCTATAGAAGAAGCAAAGGTTTTGTTAGTTGGAAGCCACTTAACACTGAAGTCCATCATTCTGCATAGGACTGATTATTTCCACACAAGAAATAACGTCAGTTAAAAAGTTTACTGTAGCAAACTCAAGGAAACATGGGTAAACATACATGGGTAAATAAGCCTCATCTTATTTTCTACGAGTCGTAGTGGGGATGTTAATATTGAATTTAAGGAGAGTAGAAAAGGAGGTCTTGTTTGGAAAAGTTGAAGTATAGAGGATCTTCTCTCCTAACGTAAGATGATGGAACCACTTAGGCAGCAGGACATTTAGAGTATTTAGATTATTTAGTGGAGAGCTATGAAAGCTGAAGCTTGACCAAAATTATTTACCAAAAGCTCACAAACGTTGAAGCTGACAAATGACGACAGTCATACAGACACGAGTACGTCTTTGTGTTTAATGGAGATTTTCCCCTCCTTTAAAGATGCATTTTTATCTAAAATGTCAATCTAAGCTAAAACCAAGGTATTCCTTCCCATTTAGTTTGAAAACTACCATGAAGAACAAGATTTGTTGTACGTTCACAATTGCATGTAAAGCTGCTGGGTTGCCTCACTTGTTTGCGTTCAGGTCGGGATACTCATCAGCATGATATTCTCCGTCGGAGCCACTGCCGTTTTGTCTGACCTGTGGGGCGAAGAGTGGACGACGCTGCTGCTTTCCTTCCAGGTGACTTCCTCCTCCAGCAGCTGTGTCGCGTTTCCTCTGTGATTTCCACCACTGACGGCGTTTTGTCATCTAACCAGGTGACGGCGCCATACCTGCACCTTGGCGGCGTTTTGCTGACGACATCGCTGGCCTGGCCCATAGCGCTGCACATCTTTCGCATGAACAGCAGAGGTGAGATACTTGGTTTTTAGTGCACTTGTATAACTTCTGGTTGCCTCAAACATTTTCTCTTAAAGATGAGACACAACTTTCTTTGGGATGCAAATCTGTTGCTAGTTTAAATTTGCATTAGGAGTTGATAATAAATCAGAAATCTCCTTTTTCTGTTTTATATTTGACAACCAAACAAATGAGATGTTTAAATTTTTTTAAATACAAGCATTTATTCCAGTAATCTGGCTCTACTATCGGTTTAATAATGACTTGTTAATCCAATTGACATTTTTTAATGCATTTGTACCTCAGTCTCTAAATAAAATCTATTTTTCCAGGTCTAAATAGAAAACAAAACTAGATTAGAACATTCCTGACTTGGGTTCCTATTGACTAAATGTTTTTTTTTTCCTTGTGTCCCACCTCTCTTCCTTCCTCACATCCTTGTTTCCATACATCCTTCCAGCTTTCCTTTTCTCCTCCATTACCCTACTCGCAAAAGTTCGGGATATTTGGTTGTCGGGTTGAATTTCAGGATGAGCCCAAAATGATTTCAAACCTTAACAGGTGAACTTAATGTGACCTTCTCTCAGCTTTTGAATGCACCTGTCCAACTGTTAAATGTTTCAGTACTTTTTGCACATGTTGCTGTTCTCTAACGAGGAGCTTAAGGGCAAAAGTCACAACAGGTGTTTGATCCTCGAATTGACCAATAAATGTCCTGGTTCAATTACAGCTGGTGTTTAAACATTATCATGTTTTTTCAAAAGTGTAACCCTTCATCAAAGCCATTGGATTTGCACTCAGCTCTGGAGCAAACCTTAATAAAAAGAACCATCCCCCTAAGAAAACGTGTTGGGAAATATTTAGAGAAGCCAAGAGACCCAGGCTAAATCTGCAGAGACACAGAGCTCAGGTGGTATAATCTGTGAACTGGACATCTGCTGGTTTTTATGATAAATTGGTGAGAAGAAAGCCATCATTCAAAGAAAAGCTTAAGAATAGTTGCAGTCTTATAGAGGACGCAGCAAACATGTGGACAAACTGACTAATAATATTTTTGGTCTACATGCAAAAAGCCTCATGTTACAGGAAACTAACACAACAGGGAATATAATTACACATTTATTTTTTCTAAACATAAAGTTAAAAAAAGGTTCTAAACATGTTCAGTTTACTATGAAAATGTTGCAGTCTTTGTTATTGTTTAAAAACACATTTGTTCAGTTTCCTTCATTTGTGATCAATATACCCTACTAACAAAAACGTAGGGATATTTGGCTGTCAGGTTGAATTTCAGGATGAGCCCAAAATGCATTCAAACCTCAACAGGTGAACTTAATGTGACCTTCTCTAAGCTTTTGAATGCACCTGTCCAACTGTTAAATGTTTCAGTACTTATTGCACATGTTCCTTGTCACCAGACAAGCTTTTGGTGGTGGCGGTGTCACAGTGTGGGCAGGTGTGTCCAGTCTGTATAGAACTGCCCTACACTTTGTGAATGGTACAGTGACAAGCCCATACTACCTGAATAACATCATTGATCCAGTGATTGTGCCCCTACATGAACAACAAAGGCCTAATTTCATCTTCATGGACGACAATGCTCCAGCTCATCGGGGTCGCATCATCAGGGAAACGGCTGTTGGAGACTGGTGTACCTCAAATGGAGTGGCCTGCACTTTCTCCAGACCTGAATCCCATTGAAAACCTTTGGGATCAACTGAGTCGCCGTGTAGAGGCTCGAAACAAGAGCACATGACAAGTTATTGAGACGTTGACATTTTTTGTAGTGGTGTACACACCATTGTTGCCAACTTTTGTTTCAACATATTGTTTGAGATGAGGAAATCATCAGTGCATCCTTCTTCATAAATGTCCTACTTTCGTGATATGATATCACTGTAGCGGGAACTTTTTTAATTTTCCACAAATTTCACCCGAGAGCCAAATATCCCTAACTTTTTGTGAGTAGTGTATGTCCAATTCTCTCGTGTTCTACTTAAATATTAATTTTTTCTTTCTCCTGTTTTTGTCCATCCTCCTTCATATCTTCTTCCTACTGCCAATAATCTTTTGTGGTGTTTTTTTTTCCTTTTTCTTTTTTCTTCTTCCTCGTCTTACTTCTCTCCTTTCCTTGGTTTCTTCTATCCTACCTCCTTTCCTTGTGTCCTTTTTTAAAAGTAACTGTTTAGTCACATTTTGTACAAATTGGGGTATTTTAATGGTACAGCGAGAAGAACATTTCCAATAAAGAGTGTCTGATGTTCATATCAGTCACAATAAGCAGGTGTTGCTTATTAAACAATAAATAAAACAGGATTCTTCTACACCAAGACAATAAATTGTTATTTTTAACATATTTCAAGCCAGAAGTTTGGACTTATGATTATATTTTTTCATTGGGTGCAGTTTGAAAACTGGATGCTTGATTTTTTTTTTTTTCTGTTCCAGTGAGGAAGGGACTGATCGTGGCTCTGTACCTGGTCATCCTTTTTACTCTCTACCTGGTGCCTCTCGGGTTATACTCTCCTTGCATCAAAGAGAAAGGGACCCTGGGCCCGGCTCCGGCGCTGATCGGCCACAGAGGAGCACCGATGGTGAGCAGAGTCTCAACAAACATGCTGCTCACTCATCAATTAAGTACCGGTTTTATGTTAATTCAGGCAGATTAATTAAAATGGACAAGTTGAACAATTGATTGAATGAATGAATTATGATTTGCGAGTTTTTCTTCCAGTCAAAATAAAGAAACAATGAGAAAGGACTGAGCTACTGGAAGTTACCGGAAACTGAAATGTTTTTCTATGTCTGATGAAAGAGCAGCACTTTTGCTGGTACCTGAAAAGATCCTGCATGACTTCATATTTTTGTAAAAAGTAAAAGTTCTTGATGTTTTTTCTTCTTCAAATAAGAAGGTAAAACTTGTAGATTTATCAGTTAAATGTTTCAGATTTCCTTTATTTCTGGCGTTTTAATGATTGTGGCTTACAGATTAGGAAAACCCAGGACAGGATTATAAATCATACATTAATTTCTTGCCACTCATGTTAAGGCTCCTTTAGTGCTGCGAAGCATGGACCAGATACGTCTGTGGTTCTTCTGAGCTGTTCAGGAAGGCCAGGTTGTTTTGGTAAAGATCTTTATTAAAGCCTATTGACAATATTCAGCATTTTCTCCGAGGACAGTTTTATGAAGCTTGTCAGCAGAGGAAGCACTAAGTGCTCATGGATGTCCTGTTAGAGCACGGGTGCCCACACTTTGAGTTTGCGAGCTAGCTAAAAGATAACCCTATCTAAGCGAATGAACCACCCCTCCTCCGAAAAAATGCACAAGGCCTATACAGTTTATATTATTTTACTTTGAGCAACATGGATTATGGGCTTTCCACTCCTCTTCCAGACTGTGGTACCTTGATTTCCAAAATAAAATGCAAACTTGACTTTGATCCGAGAAGATGACTTTTGAACCCAGGTGAGCCAATGTTGTCTTCAACCTCTATTCACTCCTTGTGAAGTTCCCACAAACTCTAGAATAAATTCTACTTGACCATTTTTCTGACGATGGTGGTTATCCCTGTTGCTGGTGCGTGTTTACAAAAACTTTTTCTTCCACTCAACCTCTTACGAATATGCTTGCACACAGCACTTTGTGATAATCTGGTTTATTTAGCAATGATCTTTTGTGGCTTCTCTTTCTTGTGAAGAGTGTAAAGTCCGCAGTCTTCGCCCTGATTGTCTTGCCCATTAAATTATACCCATTACAGAACATTTATTAATTAGAAAAGCATTTTGTTTTTAATCAATCCCACATAATGTTCTAATTTCATGATAGATTTTGGGGTTTTCATAGTCTTTCTCTTATATTTATCATAGTTATAAGAAATAAAGGCTTTAAATATTTCTGTTTAATGATTTGTTAGTTTAACAGATTGAATATGAACCGTTTTCGTAATGATTTAACTTTTTTTTGTTGTTGTAACTATTTATGTGAATCCAAGTGTGCAAATGTGGCCATGTTTCTGTCAAACTATCGCTCTGAACCTGCATGTGTTTTTGAATCATGACAGAACTGTTTAGACGATGTTTCTGAGTCATTTAAATATTTACACTGAGCTACTGCAGCCGGCTGGATCTGATGGATCTGGTTCTGTGCAGCTCGCTCCAGAAAACACACTGATGTCTTTTGAGAAGGCGGTAGAAGCCGGAGTCGACGGTCTGGAGACGGACGTTGCCATCAGGTCGGTTCGTGTGGCGCTGAAAGCCAAACATGCTTCAGCTTCACTGAGTAAAAACATCCCGTAGCGTAAACTACAACCATCAGCCTGGAATAAATGATTATTGTGCATGCAGCTACCTTTGGTCTTCACAGAGGCCGTCTCTGTCTTCTTGCGGTTGGTTGCAGTTATGATGGCGTGCCTTTCCTCATGCACGACCACAACCTCCAACGCACAACCAACGTCCGTGAGGTTTTTCCCAACCGGACCAACACGCCTGCAGCCATGTTCGCCTGGAGTGAGCTGGAGAGCCTGAACGCTGGGTCCTGGTTTCTATCTGTGAGTTTTCACACACTCAAAAGGCTCCTGAAGGTTTCAGTGTGTAAGAATCATCCTTGAACTTTAGAAACTATGGACATGACTGGCTGCGGTAGGTTATAATTTATGACATCACCTCTAGTAATGTGGGTTTTGGTGACTATAGATGCTTAAAAGCTGCTCTTCATTAATTATATAGAGGTGTTGATGACATAACTGCCCATAATGCACTTAATATGACTCTAGTCTGCTTCAAACATTGCCTCCCTCTGGTCAACTTGTGTAAGAGGAGAGAAAAGCAGAGCATGAGGATATCTAGTCAGTCCTTCCATAGGTTATTTCAAAACACAATATCCATACACAATGAATAATTACTAATATAAATATTTACGTTTTGAAGTAAAGACTCTATTTTAATAAAAAAACTACTATAAATATGTGCGTCTGTTAAAGTGAACATCATACATCACTACTTGATTCCCTTCATATTCCTCACTAGTTACTGTGAGTTGTTTGTTCTTGAAAATACTTTAGCAGATGTGAAGTTTGTGCAGTAAAGTCATAATGGAAAAAAACTTCTATCCTATGTGTAGGTGTTCTATTATGTTTACTTACGAGTTGTTGTACAGGAATTACTTTCTTTTCTAGAAACCTTATTTTAAGGCTTTTCTGCTCATCCTTACAAGGCGTGCTGTGCTAATCAGTATGGAGTGAGGGAAAAAATGGAGGCAGTACTAAATGACTCCCAGTTTGTAATTCAAAGTCAAACTGGGACATGTTGACCACATTCTGCTCACAACAGAATCTAGAGCAGCTCTGAAGGCAAATGGAAAAGTCATTGATCAGTGTGTTGTTGCAGTAATAATTGAGCATTGATTTATTTACTTATTTTTTCTCTTTTGATCCCTTGTAGCAAAATCCCTTTGGAACTGCTGGTTCCCTGGGACAGCAGGAGCAACAGCGAGCAGGAAACCAGTCGGTCTGCAGCCTGCAGGACTTCCTGCAGCTCGCAGGTCAGACGCATAAGCTGGTGATCTTTGACCTGTACCGTCCACCCTTCGGGCACCCGTACAGTAACAGCTGGATCCAGCGCACACTGGACCACCTCTACAATGTGTCGTCCCTCCGGTCATCACAGGTAAAACCTTTGACCTTTATAAACAGACATGCATGGTTGATTCATTCACTGGAACCAGTTTAATATGTGTGTTTAGGTGCTGTGGCTTCCGTCTGATCAGAGATCTTGGGTCCATCAAACGGATCCAGACCTCCAACAGACGTCAGGGAGTCGCCTCCCTCTAGAGGAGCTGCAGCGTAACAACATCGTCAAACTCAATCTGCCCTACAGCTCCATGTCAGCTGAGCTTATCAGGTTGGGTTTTTTTGATTTTTATATACGGAGAAAGAGTGTCTCATGAACCTGGGGTGATGGAGTTGGCTTTTTGCTACCAACCCTGCGGCTGTTTTCACTTGCAGGGAGTACGCAGCTGTAAACATCAGCACAAACCTGTACGTGATCAGCCAGCCGTGGCTCTACTCTCTAGCCTGGTGCACCGGGGTCCAATCGGTCACCACCAACGCCCCCCAGCTGCTCCGGACCATGAACTCCCCACTGCTCCTCATGGTGGGTCTGTATGTAGCTCTGTAGCAGCTAAGCCCACATTTATAAAAATATTTCTAGGAGTGATTTTAAATATGCTACGTTTTAATTTATCCATTAAAACTGTTTTGAAGTACTGTTTACCATGAAAAAGTATCCATAGAAATTAAAAGATCCTGCTTAAAACAAACTAAACCCTGTTTCAGTTTTATGGTTTTACATGTTTTCCGTTTAAACTGCTTTAGTTATTCAATGAAATTAAATGAAAAAGCCTTGTGTGGGGAAACCACCATTCAGCAGCCTGTAGAAAAACTTTCGGCAAGTTTATGCCCGTTTTTTCAGGTTGTTGAGGTTAACAGAAATATCTTTTTTTCAGTCATGTTGAGGTCAAAACCTGGACTGGAAAAGTTGCAATAATTGATGTTCTGTTATGACCTAGCTTGCGGTGTTGAGATTATTGTCCTGCTGATGACCCGTTTGTGTCAAAACTTCACATTCGACTCTTGAATGGTTGTATGTACAGAGCTGATCATGGTGGACTCTTTGTTTGGTGCACATGTCCTCTGGCTGCAACACAAGCCCAAATCCTCATCCCTGGACCATTGCGGTTGTTAGTTGGTACGAGGTGATAATGTTGTTTACTCCATTTCTCCATCATTCTCATCTGTTCAACTAGAATTCTTGTTCTTCATTTCATTTATACAAGTCAGGGTGAGAGGATTTGCAGTGGAGGATCCCAAAAAAAAAGTAATGCTTTGACAGTTGCAGATCAGAGTCAATTACATTTTATGTGAAGTATATATTGTATCCCATCTAATGCTTAACTTGGTTTGCCTGACAACAGTTCTCTTAAGTGTGTATGTATATATATATATATATATATATTTATTTATATTTTGTTAACTTAATACATGGTCCTTTTCATGCACCAACTACGCTTAAACAAATTCTTTGCATGTCCAAAAACATCCTTTGCGATAAAGATATTTAAGATTCCTAAATACTTTCACAACCTGGTAAACAACAGAGTGTGTTTCTTCTCACAACCACAAAAAATGCACAAAAACTCACAGTAAAAAATGTTAATATTTAGGCAAGTCTGTGTTTGCCTTGTTCTGAAATCTCCTGTAAAACCCAATGTTGAAAAATTCAAATAACACTTCTCTGTCCTCCTTTCTCAGAGTCCAGAAGAATACAACGTGATGTGGATTTTGACGGATGTTGTCTCCTTCATCTTGGTCATCATCATCTTTTACTTTCACAGGTAAACCCTTGCGTAGGTTGGGTTTAATTACCTAACTGTATCTTGAGAAGACAGATTAAAATAAAAGGGTTTTTGTTTCTAACATTGAGGTGGCGGGAACTAGGACTTGCTTTCTGTGTGGACCGAGAAATAAAGCAAGAAAACTACAGCCAAAATAACACAGGTAACCATGGCAGATATAGACAATAGAAGGATGCTTAAAAATGTTTTTAATAGGAGTGCAATTAACACTAAAACCTTTTTTTCTTTACTTACTGTATAGTGAGTTAAAACAAAATGTATTTTAAATGTTACATGGCATTTTGATTCCACATTTTCTGTCTAATCCTTAGAGATTGGAAACATCTGGTCCATGTCCAGTTCAGAGAAGATGCTCAACCTGGCAACCCCGACTGAGCCTTCTGGACAGAGCTGATCGCCAGGTTTCTGCCACATACTGCAACCCAATCACTTTAATGGCAATACTTCTGTACAAACATCAGATATTCTCAGGTTAAATTCCTTTCAATGATTTTTACTTTGATCCTTATAATTGTGACTGGTAAGAAACTAGCCTGTGTAAATTAAATAAATTTATATCTGTAGCAGCTGGATTTTTTGACTGGATTAATTTTCACACTGATAAAAACAGAACTGAAGCAGGTTTACTTGTCTAGATATTTTTATTGAGTCAATGAAAATTAAATGCTGCAAGTATCATTTCTGCATGGATGAAACAGCCAGGGAACTACTTGTAGCCTCAACTACATGGTTTTTAGTACAACTGCATGACTCAGCTTTTTTCAAAATGTACATTTAATTAGAGCTACATAAAGTAGATGACTGGTTTTAATGCAGTAATTTACTTTAAGGCTACATTTAATTATTTTTCAGCTAAAGGTTTAAAAAAAACCTCAATGGGAGGTAATGAGTATTTACAATTTTAAAAATGAAATTAAGTCTTTAAGGTAAATTTTACAGCATCAATTCTGCTAAAATCAGTTTAACCTACTTGGTTAAGAAAAGATTTTAAAATAAAATACAGCAGTCTTGGGTGATATATAAACAAACAAGATCAGAACGTTAATGTTGCGGTATTTCAGCTTAAAGGCACAAGGAACATTACATTTTGACTTTTGTGCTAAAATTATGTATTTTGTAACGGACAATAATGTCATTTTAAGTACAGAACAAAGTGGTGTACAATTGTGAGGTGGAGAGACAATCAGATTTACTGGAAAGCATCTGAACATGATTGAACACATTAATCTACTTTGCACTAAATCAGGGGAAACCAAGTCTAATTCTCTCTCAATTCGCTAACATGCGGGTATGCACATAATTGTTGCAGAACGGTAGCTCTCAGTGCATAAAAGCCGACCCTGCAGGAAAACTATCCCCACCTTATAATGCCGCCACATTCGTGTTTCACAGTGATGGCTTGTGTCATGTGGATGCACAATGATGACACTTGAACACTCCTGGCATAATTCTTCCCACATCATCACTTGTTTATTTGGTCTGTCTCAAACTAAGACATTGAGGTTTTGTAGTTCAATTGCAACAATGTGTGATAATTTTTGTATACATAATAGTTTAACGTAGGTGACGTGCTCAGTGACTTTTCTGAAGTAGTGATTTTTAAAGGCAAACGGTGAGTGATTAAGACAGTACAGATAAATTAAAGGTAGGTTTTACTTCATACAGATGGTGGCCCGATCACTTGCTGTTGCCTCTGGAGGTTCGCTGCTTGGTCATTGTGGTCAGCATCTGACTGATGTAAGAGGTCAGGAGGTCATCCATCTTGTAGCCCTGGAGTTTGAGGATAGACACAAGGTTTGCTGGGATGTTGAACTATGAACTGATGCAGGTTCTTCTCTGAGCCAGTTAGGAAAAATCTCCCCTTCCGTTATCTTGAATTAAGCAGTCATCCCTAACCTTTATCTGCTGCTACTAAACGCAAAATGAAAGTAAGTTTTCAAGCAAAATATCCAGACGATGGTTTTGTTTTCAGCATTTTAGTTCTGTTTCTATTAATCCTGCATGAAATCAGAACCATTTATGTTGATTCACAATTAAGTGGAAACAACGTATAACCTCAGAAATAATTTGTCAAGTTGTTGCATTACTAATTTCCTAAAAACATAGACCCACTTTCCATGTTTTGCAATGATGGTGCGGGTGAAAAGCTGAAACAGACTGCTTGTGTTGGAGTGAGGGTTTAGGACTCTCCTTGCTAAATTTTTGCAGCAACTTCTATAATTGAACATGCTCACCAGTGATGTCTCGCAGAGCAGCTTGCTGCCTCGAACCAGGTTCCCGATGGTGATGTGGAAGTACGTGTTGCCGCTGCTCCAGTTGGAGATCTTGGTAAATGGATGCATGGTCAGGATGTCCTGCAGGACGGCAGATTAGCACAGATCAGCACTTGCTCCACTAGTTTGTAAAGATCATTAGGAATAAAACTCAGTATTCACCTTAGTTTTTGGTTCAATCAGACTAACTCCGTGTTTATTGATTGCAATCAGGAGAGTTTCTGGATAGTTTGGATCCGTTGTTTGCTGTAGAAACCAAACTTGTCAACAAAGCTGCTACATACAGCAGAAAAAAGCTGTCTAAATATGTTTGGGCTTTAATTAAAGCATTTTGTCCCTCGACACCCTTACCTTAACTTCAAAGAAGGCGGAGCCAAACGTCGGCCACTTGTAAATGATTTTTAAGAAGGACAGTTTGGCGTCTTCAGGCAATTTTCCCGATTGTTTGTTGAAGAGCGTCATGATAGACTGAAGAGGAAAGAATACTAAAATTTAATAAAAATAATCTCAGGTTTACCAGGAAAGACTTTAATAACTCCTTAAAATCTGACAACTCCTTTAACGCTACGCAAGTTAATACAAAAAAAAGTTTCCACATAATTTCATTTAAGGGGAAAATCAATCTGGCCTCAGGTAAACAAAAATTGTTCCATAAACCTAACAACCGATTTTTCCACCATGCTGCCAATAGAGAGTTTTTACATTGATGTTGAGTATTCCTGCTCCAAACATTGACTGTAACTCACTGTACCTCCTTTTGTTTTTGGAGGCATGTGGAAGTGATCTTGCTCAGTTTAGCTCTGGATTGTGGCTTGAGTTAAAGGTTACAGATGATCAGACCCGTCAGGATTTTCTGCAAGTGAGCAGAATTCCTGATTTGATAACTTTACAAATTTTGCTTCTCAAATGCTTAACTGTCTTTAATACCAAATGGGACACACGCACTAGGAAGAAGCAATTTTGCCTTAATAGTCCGATTGCAGATCTGGTTAAACATCTTTTTCCTGCCAAAATTTGATAGTTCGAAAACTGCATTTTATATTATTGCCGGTTACGTGTGTCTCATATAGAGATTTTTCAACTCAGCATGTGGGGGGGGGCAACTAATTCCGATCTTCAAAATGAAACAGGATTTCTGTCTTGTCATCTTTGCTGTCAAAACTAAACCTGGTCTTATATCCGTTTCTCTGCTCTGCTTACCCTCTTCCAGTCATCTGGGGAGAGAAGTCTGATCTGGTCCTGAGGGACGATGTCCTTCAGGATCATATGAATATTCTGGAAATGAGATTTATCTTCCTCAAACTTCACCCTGTAGATCAGAGCGGCCAGCTGGTGCACCTCCTCCCTCGAGCACTTGTGGTAACCACGAAGATATTTGGGCAGCTCCTGCATACAAAGTCACTTTTTGTTTTAAATGCAATTATTAGATTTTTGTTATTAAAACGTTTAATAAAAACCACGTTTACAAGGATTTCTTTAAGACAGGATGACTTTAGTGTCAACGTGAGTTTTACTGCAGTTTTTGGTGTTGTTAGATCTGCGGTTTCTAAACTGGTGCAGTTTATGCGACAAATCATTTACACTTTTAGTTTAGAACAATGTGTAACAAATCAACAACTCTGCCCAAGACAAATCTGTATAAAGTATAGAATATACCTGATCTATTGGTCCTATTTCTGGAACAGAGCGATAAGAAAACAAAAGTAAGTAAATGTTAAAAAAATAAACCGTCAAAAACCAGAAACTATTTGATAAAATACTGAGATTTCAGGAGTCATGCTCAGATGAATTTGTTTGTATTAGGGGAAGAAGAGGCTTGACTGATGCAGACCAGCATTTAATAAGTTCATCCTCATCCTGCAATAAATACTTTAAAACTGCTCCCTGACCTCTGACCTTCGAGGAGCAGTCCACCACTTTCTGGCTGAGAATTATAATCTCAGGTATTAATGCACATACAACTGTCAGTAAGGAAGGAAATATTGTAGCAAGAAGTTGTGACTGAATCAAAAGAGGGAGGAAAACCGCAAAGGAAAAAGGAAGTTAAATCTACAGTCTTCATCATTTTCATTCTTTTTCAGAAATAGAAATCCCTAAAATCAAATAGCATGCAACTAACAGAATCTAAAGGAAGCGTGAAGAGTTTCATCTGTCACTTTATTTTCTTTAAAACCATTTTGGTTTGATTAATCAGAGTAAAAGCAAAAACTTAATCAAGGATGTCTGAATAGAGGTTAAAATTTTTATTTTTACATCTTAACACCCAAGAGAGAGATTAGATACATGAATTATGTTTAATGTCTGCTTGAAACTTTTCTTAAGACTTATAAAAATCACCTGGTAATAGTGGAAGATGGAGTCTGCCATGGAGTCTTTGCCCGGCACCGTGTTAGTCCACAGCTTCTTCATGAAGAACACCTGGTAGGTCAGTGAAGGCATCACACCTGTAGAGCCTTCAAAGAGTCGCAGAGGGAAAGAATCAGTGATGCACAAACAATTGGAGCTTTAGAGACGAGAGCAGCCTTTAAGGGTCTTTACCATGTCTCGCTTTTTTGATCCAGTCAGTCAGATGCCTCACGAAGTCGAAGAAAAAGTCTCCGTCTGGAACGCTGATCACCTGGGGAAACCATAAAGTAAGTGAAATTCTCCAGTTTTGGTTAATAACACACATCAGGCTTAGAAGTGATATTTTTATACACTCAACCGTGGGCCAGGGCTCCTTTTGCATATATTACTGCATCAGTAAGGTGTAGCATGGAGGAGACCAGCCTGCGGGTCTGGTGAGGTGTTCAGGAAGCTCGGGATGGTTTGTTAGAGACCTTTAGTTCATCTGTACTCTAGTGTCTCACCTTCCTCTTGATATACTCTGTGGTTTAAATAGACCCAGTATCCTTGCCCATCATGTGCAGTACCCCCATGGCCATTTCGGTACCTTTGTCTGTGTAAACAAGTGTCAAGTCTTGGTGGAGAATAAAATCAGCATCTCCATAAAGCCTGGCAGCATTAGGAAAACGTGCTCTCAAATGTCCTAGTAAATGGCTGAATTTACATTAGACTTTAGAAAACCCAGCAAACCAGAACCAGCAGATGACCTGGTAACCAGGCGTGTGGAAAACCTCAATCTGGACTTCAATCAGTTTGGTTCTGAGCCTCTCTTGACTTTGGGACAAATTAAATACAAACTTTACATTATTCTGAAAGGAGAAACAGTCTAGTTCAGGTTGTTCTTTGTCCAGGTAAAAGGCTTGTAGCCCATTTGAGGATACATCTGAACCAAGTGGGTGCTTTGACACTATTTTGCTCCCCCAAATTATTGCAAGGATTTTGCTAAAAAAATCATCCTGTGCACTTTTTCTTTCCACTCAACTTTCTATGTGTGCGCTATAATATGCTAATAAATCTATGTATCTGTTGGCCATAATGATCAAAATGAGAAGAAAAAGGTTCACTTTAAAATCCGTTATATACATTTTTCCCATAATATTTAATTTTGAGATAAACTGTATCCTCACCTTATCTGTGATCTTTACAAAGAGACTGAAGCCCTCAGAGGATTTGAGCATCAGACGTCCAGAGATGTTGTGGCAGAAATCCTTAGCTTTGGTGCTCGACTCCACTTCAAACACCTGAGAGCAGAAAAAAATTTAAAAAAACAAACAAAAAAAGGGGACAATGTACAAAAGCTCAGTCAGAATATAGCGGTTTTAAAACAGCAGTGGAGATTAACAGCATTTTAAAATAACCTTGTAGAAGACAAGCTTTGAAAAAAAATATATGCTGTTTTCACTGAAAGCTTTTTTGTTAGAAGAATTAGCTTTTTATTTGTCTTCAAAGACCAACAGGTCAGGTTTTCTTTTAACACCCGGCAAACGTTTTTAACCAGAGCCGTCTCACACCTCGTCCGAGTTGTCAGGGAAGTAAACCTTGTGGAAAATCTGAGTGGTCTTGTGCTGGATGGCCTCCACTTCCACCAGGTGAGGGGGATACTTTCTCGATCCATTTCTGCAGTTAATCAAAACAGAGAAGAGATATGAAGAAACCCAGAAAAACAACAGGGACGGTTGAAAGAGCGGCGATGTGTTACCGCAGTGCTTTCTGCAGCCGCTGCATGCAGTCTGGAGCGAGCAGGTAGTGTTTCTTAGCCTGGAGGAATTTCTGGACGTGAGGCAGCAGGTTGTTACTGGGAGGAAACAAACCAGTGCAGAGCCACAGAAGCTCCCAGCCCTTCTCTTCACTGTACCTGCACAGGGACGCACCGACAGAGTGAGACAGCTGAAGTGACAGAAGAGATTAAACTGCTGCATGTTGTAGCAGACGTACTTGATGTGATTGTCAGTGAGTTGTTTAAGAATCTGACAGTAGACTTCATCCTTGAGCGGCTCCGCCTTCAGCGCGGCCTCAAATATCTGATCGGTAAGCTCGTTCACGGATCGCACACGTTTGGACGGGTAGTCGTCCATATATTTCATTGCAGGTAGGGAGGCAGTTAAGGAAATCTTTCACTCATAAGTGTCAGGTAAAGAGGTGTTTTATTGGATGTAAAAACTCAACACCTGTTAAAATACTACCCCCCCCCCCCCTTTTTGCTATAATAAATCCACATTTGATGTGAGAGAGATTGTGCAAAACTTAACTTTTAGAAAATATAAAAAAAATTTAAAAACACCTGATTGTCTTAAATTAAATAAAAGCGTAAGAAACTGGTGGTACTGAACTGAAGTTCACTGTCCGTGTACCATTTAACAGTCAGAAAAAAGCACAGGAAAGTGAAAACATCCAGCAGTTATTGGAGAATATAATGGAAAAACAGAAGAAAAAAAGCTCAAACTGTATATTCCTCTAAATCTGACTAGACTAGACAAAACTAGCTGGATTGACGCTTTAATAGGCTGGAAGCAACAGTGAAGGAGTTATTAATAGGTGCTGGATGTGTTTCTAAATGTGACAATGATCTCCTGTTTTTCCATACTTGTAATTAAGATGAACATTTTCTTCCAAAGGGAAGCTCCGGGCACTGATACTATCCAGATGCTAAATGTTGCAGTGAAAGAAGAGAGGAAGAAGAAAATCTCATTGCAACGATAGAGCAATATCTTCTGACATTTATGGTTTATTCCAAATAGACTTAATGCTGAATTTAATGAAACATTTTAGGCTATAGATTTGTGGTTTTTTTTGTTATGTAGATTTTCTACCTTTTTTTATTCCAACAGATTTGCTCTCTGTTCATTCAAATAATACATTAGACACTAAAAGCAAAACACTATTTCCCATTAAAAAACAGTAAAACTGTTTATGCTGGATGTTACTGTCGTTTTTACATTCGGATGTAAAAGTGTAATAAAAACCTTGAAACGGCTAAAAGAATCCCATCAGAATGGGGGGGAAGATGCAATTAAATATCAGAAATAAAAAGGATATCCATGAAGGCAAGAAGGGCCTCCTGGGAGAGCTCATCGTGAGCCAGGACTTTCTTCAGCAGAGGCTGTTTGAGAGGTTCTCTAACGCAGCTCCACAGACGCTCCTTTCCTCGAGGTTTGGACATCATCACTCGGCTCAGAGTACTCTTCGGAGGAGGCCTGGACAGCAGAGAGTTAACGGCCATCGTTCTCCTGCTCTGACACGTTCTCTCTGACAAGGATTTAGTCGGGCGGGTACCTGAAGTGATCGTAGGAGAACTCCTCCAGTGTGTAGGCTTTTGATTTGTCTTTCTCAGAGAGGCTCATCTGAGATGAACTGAGAGATTCTCTCCTCTGATCAGGAGTCATCGTCACCAGAGCCTGAAAACAAGCAACAGTTTAAATGAACACGACGAATGAGTGAGATGTAAACAGAGGAAGACAATCACCAAGAATTGTGTACTTTTTTTGCATTATGTACACAGGGTGAATTTTAGAAGTAAACCAAATAGACATTTGGCACTTTTATTCAAATTCTCATGCTAAAATAAAGAAAAACTTTAGGTGTCCAGCAAGGTGCAGGTCAGCTTTTCAGCTCCACATAATGTTGCCACAAGTGCAGAGCTGACTAAACATCTGTAGCAGGAGGAAGGAAGAGCACAAGACTCGGGATTGTTCCGAATGTTCAGTAAATCTGGAGATCCTTCACTCACTTAGGATGGAGCCAATAGTGAGAACATGCCAGGTTGTTGGACCACAGAAACAACTTTACCACAAGCTGGTAAATCATGAACTTAATCCAGAAAGGATGATTAATTTAAATTTACTTTTTTAGAAGAAATGGAACCATGATTTTTTTATATATAATAAAATATTTTAACTTAAACTAAAGTAACATATAATTGCCACATATTAAATAGCAACAATAAACTAAACCAGATCCAACCAATTATTGTTATATGACCACAATACCAAAGTTCAGTCATTAAAAACAGTTCATCATCTGATTGCTCTTACCACGATGTCGTACTGCGGCCTAGTGATGGTTGGCAGGACGTAGACGCAGTCGGCAGGGAAGTCTCCTCTCTGCTTGGTCCTGTCGTTGATGCCGTGAGCCCAACCAGAGTTCATCACGTGCTGTCCGTCATGCTCGTCCAGAATGATCAGATCCCCCTTACAGAAACTTAGGAAGGTGGAGTCCGCGCCAGCTGTAGGATGGAGGTGAAAGTGAGAGTCACAGCTCTGTTCACAAGCAAACAGCTTTCCTCTCAGACCACCACTGATGCTCACCAGGGTTTGGACAGTCTAGCAGTACCACCACATATTTAGACCTCTTCCTTAGACCTTCGAGGAAGGTGACTACCAGGTCCCGGATGTCCTCTGCGTTGTTGGAGGTGAAAGTGTACTCGTCTCCTTTAATGGTGGCCAATGTGAAACTCTGACCCTGCAGTTTACCTCCCCTGAAAAAGGGGTTTATTATAAACAGTATACAAAAAAATGACATTTTTTCAACTAAACCACATTCTAGTTTCATTTTTCATTAAATTCACAATTTTTTCTCTTACCTGCTGCTGGACACGGCTGTGATCTCGGGGAAGGACAGCTCCAGAAGGACCTGCTCCTGTTCGTCCACAAAGTAAACGCCAGTCCAGTTCACCGCCACGATGACATCGTTCTTTGGCAGGCTGGGCCCTGTCACAGACAGTTACAGCAGTTTAAAATGGTAAAAACACCCCTCTTCTTTGTAAAGGGTAGCTGAAAATTAAGTTAACATTCCCACCTGAGAACTTAAAGGCCTCGTAGAAGCGAGAGAAGAGTAAAGGCCACTTTGATCGAGCGAATTCCACGACATCTTCCCTCACCTTCTGAGTGGTCAGCCTCCTTTTGTGATGCAGTCCCTGCAGGACGAGACGTAGCAAGTCAATTTCACTTAAACGCAAAAAAAAAAAAAAAAAAAGTGTTATTTTGAGTCGCCGCTACATCTGGAACCTTCTTGTGAGCAATGATGATGAGCTGAGCCCACTTCTCTGCACTCTTAGTTGCAGTAATTTCTTTGTCGGGAATGTAGGACGGGATGAGACTGAGCAGGCGCTCCTGGAGAATCTCACAGCCGTAATCCACAAAGTACTGCTGAGACGCCAGCTCTGCCAGATCCTCCTCCTGCAAATTATTTACAGGATTTACATCCAGAGCCACAGAGTCCTGATCTGAACCTGATAGAAGACCTTAAAGATACATTTGGAGCAGATACTAGGAGCCTGGTCCCCTCTTCCACCTAATCGACTTGTCATAGTTTAACACAAACATGTGGGCCTGCTAAAGAGTATGTCCATGTATTTTAAATATATGCATTCAGCACTTAATCTGGGCTCCATTTGCACAAATTACTGGATCAATGGAGCCTCGGTGAGACGTTCCTGGCGCTTAATTGGTGTTATAAGTGACTTTTTTCTTTTCATTAATATGCTTGAATATATCACTTTGCGTTTTAGGCATTGACCTTTCTCTGCTTATTCTCTTCGGAGAGAATCTTAAAAAAAGTGTCGCCCTCCAAGACTGTTGGTCAAAAGATTTCTGTATTAAAATCATGTTTTTTGATCACGTTTTCCACAAAATTTAATCTCGAGCGTTTAACAGTTATGACGCATAAAAAAAACATGTTATACGTTGTAATTAATCTATATAATACATTTTGGGGAAGTCCAACCAATCAAGCTTCATCATGGATGTGCCGGCTGCTCACCTTCTCACAGCGGTACTCTCCAAACTTCACTCCTCTGACGATCTGCTGGTAAATGAGGTTTGTGGAGACATAGTCCTCAGTGGGGTCATGCCAGGGGCTGAAGATCTCCTTCCTGAAGAACAGCCTCCATGGGGCGTTCCTCTCCTGGGCCCCCTGCTCCTTGGCGTACTGCTCGCACTGTGAGATGGCGTCCATAACCTGGTCGCTGCCACTGCCCAGAGAAGACACCTGAAGGAGACAGGTGGCCATCAGAGACTGCAGAATGTCAGGGGGAATAGCTTTGTGTGGGCGCTCTGATTGTACCTTGTCAAACAGGGCGATATACAGAGAGAAGCCGAAGCGATCGCGCAGGTTGATCTTGTTGGCCAGAGCGTTGCAAAGCTCGAAGGCCGTGGTGGCAGAGTCCGCCAGCAGCGTCTTCGTGGTGCCGTCCATGAAGGTCACAGGCAGCATGATTGGCTTCTTAGACTTGGTGGCCTAAAACAAAACAAAACTTGCTCATTAATACCTGCTTAGACGGCAATTAATAATTTAAAGGAGGAAGAGGAAATCGTCTTTTCCATGAATCATAGAGGTCAAGGATAACTTTCCAGACTCCAACGGCTTCCTGCTTAGCTTTACTTTATGGCCAGGCGGAGATTTAAAGCAATGCAGCAAAAGCAAAGGAGGTGGGTTAGCAGATTAGCCGTTACTCAGGACAAATTGTGGATTATAGACTCTGCTGCCTGAATATTGAGCTTTCAGCATGTCATGACAGTTATACAGCAAGAATACTCAGTCTAAGGCCACTTATAATTTGTTCTTACACTGATTACTATTTGAAATCCTTTCAAACCACATTCCCGACTGAAGATACTTGGATGTTTGAAAAACTGTCGCTTGGCTCTCTGATTGTTGCGAACAAAAAGCAAGAAGACATCAACCAGCTTAATCATAAATCTATTGTAATAAATAACCTGATACCTTAATATCTGGTCATAGCTCACATTATTATTGGATTTAGCTGCACCTTTCTTCAGTTGAGCTTTTCAGACTATTAACATTTTAATAGCATGAAAGTGAGTCACCTACAGCAGTGACCATGAGGGTCTATACCTGAAGCTCCAGCCAGGATGGTGGCTGTGTTCGTGTGCGGTTCACAAACGTCCTCCTCAGCCTCTCTTCACAGTACGGAGCGTAGCCGGGAGGACCGTTCTTCAAAAACGTTCGTAAATACTGACAACACAACACAAACAGGAGGATATAATACATTTTTCTCTGCTTATTTTTATTTTTTTCTACAATTCCCATTTAAATCACTGAAGCAAAAGCAACATTTTAAGCTCTGTGAATTTCTCCCTCACTTACAACATAAATAGTCCAAACTGTTAAGATGTGTGCTATTTCTGAGAAAAGACAAATAAATGTATTTTCAATGAACATTATTTTGTTTCTGTTACCTGGTGGGGGGTTGGAAGACACATTTATGACATTATGTTTTTAAAAGTGTAACCCTTCATCAAAGCCATTGGATTTGCACTCAGCTCTGGAGCAAACCTTAATAAAAAGAACCATCCGCCTAAGAAAACGTGTTGGGCAATAATTAGAGAAGCCAAGGGACCCAGGCTAAATCTGCAGAGACACAGAACTCAAGTGGTATAATCTGTGAACCGGACATCTGCTGGTTTTTATGATAAATTGTTGAGAAGAAAGCCATCATTCAAAGAAAAGCTTAAGAATAGTTGCAGTCTTATAGAGGACGCAGCAAAAATGTGGACAAACTGACTAATAATATTTTTGGTCTACATGGAAAAAGCCTCATGTTACAGGAAACTACCACAACAGGGAATATAATTACACATTTATTTTTTCTAAACATAAAGTTAAAAAAAGGTTCTAAACATGTTCAGTTTACTATGAAAATGTTGCAGTCTTTGTTATTGTTTAAAAACACATTTGTTCAGTTTCCTTCATTTGTGATCAATATACCTTACTAACAAAAAGTTAGGGATATTTGGCCCGCGGGTTCAATTTCAGGATGAGCCCAAAATGCATTCAAACCTTAACAGTGAACTTAATCTGCGTCTGCGTGTTAGATGACCTGCAAGGATACCTGAGCACAGCAGCAGGCACAGGTGACATCGTCTTGCATGGGCCAGGGAGCATTTACACTGGACGAGGGACCAGTGGGCCTCAGTGATGTTCTCTGATGAAAGTCGATTCACGTTGAGCAGAAATGATGGCCGCCAACAATGTTGGAGACGTCAAGGAGAGCGCTACGCATCAGTCACCCGAAAGCCAAATTCCCTAACTTTTTGTGAGTAGTGTATTTCTCTGATTCTGTAATTTTGTTCTTTTAAAAGTTTCTTTTTTCTTTCTTTTTTGAGAAAAAAATAACGTAAAACCAAAAGTAAATTAACCAAATGAGTGACTCTGCTTATTTTTAACAAATACATTGTAGGGAACTTTAGATCTCCTTTTTTTTATTTTAAACAATACATTTAATAAAGGAAAAAAGCATTCCAAACCAACTTGGCCTATTGTTACAATAGGCAAAAATAATAGATTTTAAATCTACTGGGATTTTTTTTTTTGTAAAATTTAACCAGTCTTGTAAAATATTAATAAAAAAAGATCACTTGTATAGAAGCTGTCTGACAACTTGAAGTAATCCAAAATACTTTAAAAAATAATACATCAAACCCTGATGTAGAGGAAAAACCAAGTCAACAGATATGACATTAAGTCACTGACAACAATCAGACATTATTCACAAATGAAGAAAACATAAACCTTTCCGAGAGTTGCTGAACTCATCAAGGCGGTCAAAATAAAAAAAATAAAAAAATCTGAAACTCTGCGGGCCTAATCTGATTTAACTATTTTTAGAGACTTGGCAGAAATGGGTTCCATATGACGTAACTTTTTGGGCATTTTTGGCCCTAATTGAACGCAAGTTGACAGGAAAGAGGCAGACATGCAGTAAATGCCTGACGGTTGGGAATCGAACCAAGGACTATATGGTTCATCGACCTACTAAGTTAAAATAACTAGTTTTGTTTTTATACAATTAAATTTCCTGTAACCAGAGTTCATGTTTTTCACATTAAATAACAACAACATTAAAATAGGAGGGGAATTATTTCCCTTTCTGACTCTTAAACTGTCTTACTTTGACGAACTTCTCGGAGGGAGCGAAGCAGCCGACGCAAAGAGACAGCAGGATCCATCCTCGGGCATGGCTGCTTTTGGATGGGTTCTGGGTGAGCTGTTTGCAGATCTGACAGTAGATCTCGTCCCTGAAACAGAGGAGCAGGTTAAGATGACAACACAGACATAAGCAGTGTCTGACTTGAATTGGATTTTAGCAAAATTAAAACCATCCAGTTTCCTCCTGAAGGTCTGAGAGCTCAGAGTGGTGCAGCTCTAAATACTCTGAACTGATTTGTTATGATTAAATTGTCTCTATATGAAATTCATATAAAGAAAAATGTAGCTTTAATGTTTACCAGTTACTGTAGATAAAGAAAAAATGTTTTAGAACTCTTTAAATATTCTAAACTGGAGTAATGCCGTTTAATTAGGGTAAATGCAAATATTTAGAAATGTAACGCGAAAACTTGTATATCACAATTACTATACTAAAGCACGTCTGGCCAAGTTTTACATCAGTATTTCTCCTGCCTGTGATAGATGTCAGCATTCTCCAGCCGATCTGATCCACACCATCTGGCTTTGTCCTCAGCGTTCTAACTATTGGTCCAAAGTTTTTGCAATTCTTTCTGACATTTTTGACAGGAAATTGGAGCTTGACCCCTTGACTGCTTTGCTTGGAGTTGCACCCCCACAGTCCACCCTGTCCTCTTTTCAAAAATCTTCCTTGGTTTTTTTGACTCTTGGCACGGAGAGTAATTATAATAAAATGGAAGTCGCCTCAAGCTCCATCATATGTTCATTGGCTTCGAGATACACTGTATTTCATTAAACTTGAGAAAATCCGTTTTAATTTAAGGGGCCTTCTGCGAGATTTTTGGGTTTGTGGAGCACCTTGTTAAGAACCCTCAGAAAGATTGATTTCCCTAATATTCCAGACTGATAAAGTGGTACGTAGCTGATCTTTATTATTAAAAAATATTATTATCAATGTCTTTTTTTTCATCTTCCTTCTTTAGTTTGACTGATATACTGACAGAAGTATCCCCTGGCATCTGAATTATTTTTTTTTAATGTATTTTTTAATTTTTTTTATATTTTTTAATTTTCTTCTTGTTTTTGAGTATGTTTGTATGGATGAGGGAAAGAGATTTACATATATTCACTACTGTGTTCCTTTTTATATTATTTTTTTGATATATTTGTAATATTTACTGTATTTTATGTGGGTATCATTGGGTTTGTTCTAGCCCAATTATGTTTGTATGTTAAAGGTACACTGTTAACTATATCACTATTGCATTGCCTTTACATTGTACCTCATGTTAAAGCAGAAATAAAGTTTGGAAGCAAAAAGAAATGTAACGCGACAAGCATCCAACACGCACAGAACTAATAGATTAAAAATCCATAATCGGTTAAAGGATCTACAGACATTTACCGAACACAACAGCTAATGTTCTGTCCACAGCCCAGTTTCCTCATGTATTTGCAGCTGGATACAACTCCAGAAAAAGAGGCGTAGCCATTTTGATTAACAGAAATGTAATTTTTGATATCAACAGTAGAACTGCAGACCCAGAAGGCAGATTTATGACAATTAATATACTTATTCATGATATGAAGTTATGTATTGCTAATGTATATGGTCTCAATGTTGATGATCCACCTTCTAGGAATTGGAGATTTAATACATCATTACTTAAAGACCTTGACTTTACTAATTTCTTTAGAAAAGAATGGTCTACGTATTTGGAAAATAATGATCAGCCTGGTATATTAGCCTGCACTCTCTGGGAAGCTGGAAAATCTGGAATGCGAGGCAAAATAATCAATTTTTCTTCAAATAAGAAAAAGAAGGAGAATTCAAGAATTATAGTAGAACTTAAAATTAAACAGTTAGAGAATGCCTACGGTGCCTCTCAAGAAGAACACTTATTAAACAAAATAAGGAAAGCCAAACTGGAAATGAATGAAATATTAGATAAGGAAACACAGTTTATGTTTCAAAGACTTCGTTTGGAGACTTTTGAACATGGTAACAAATCTGGAAAATTTCTAACAAACCAATTAAAAATGAATAAAGAGAAAGCAACTATCACGTCTATCAGAGATTTAACAGGATCTGTTACCCATGATCCTGATGCAATCAACTATGTTTTCATGAAACCAATTAAAAATGAATAAAGAGAAAGCAACTATCACGTCTATCAGAGACTCAACAGTATCTGTTACCCATGATCCTGATGCAATCAACTATGTTTTCATGAATTTTTACAAAGACTTATACTCATCAAGCAATGAGCCATCAGATATAAAACTTGAAGAATTTTTTCTCGACATCAATCTTCCAAAATTACAAGAACAGGTCAAGATGTTAGACTCTCCTCTTTCAGTTGGTGAGCTCCATGAAGCCCTACTGCAGTTTTCTGATTATAAAGCTCCAGGACCAGATGGTTTCCCAGGTGAGTTCTACAAGGAATTTTGGACTATACTAGCACCAATATTCTAAATGATGATATCTGAAATCAAAGAGAAAAACAAAGTTCCCTCAAATATGAATTCTGCTAATATTATTTTGCTCCAGAAACCAGGGAAAGACCCTACACTCCCATCCAGTTACTATCCAATATTCTTGATAAATGTAGATCTCAAGATATTCTCAAAAGCTTTTGCAAGAAGACTGAAAAATGTAGCACCTCTTTTAATACATCCAGATCAAACAGGCTTCATAAAGGGAAGACAGTCTTCCACTAATATGCGCAGACTAATTAATAGTATAGACTATTCTACTATCAATAACCTGGAAGACGTTATTGTTTCATTAGAAGCAGAAAAAGCATTTGATCGCGTAAAATGGAAATTCCTGTTCACAGTACTAGGCAAATTTGGGTTAGATTCATTATTTATGAACCGGATGAGAATTCTGTGTAGCTCTCCAAATGCTTGTGTTCGAACCAATGATCAAAATTCTCCAATCTTTAGTCTGCAGAGAGGCACCAGACAAGGGTGTCCACTTTCCCCTTCACTTTTTGCACTATTTATCGAATCCCTAGGAGCTGCGATCAGAGAAAGCAGAGATATAAAAGCCATTCAGTCCAAAAATATTGAACATAAGATAAGTCTATATGCGGATGATTTATTTCTTTCCTCCAGAACCCACAGGTCTCCCTAACTAAGACTATTGCAATAATGAACAAATTCTCTGCACTTTCTGCTATCTCAATTAACTGGTCAAAATCTATTGCTCTGCCAGTTAATTGCAGACCTCAGTATATATCAACTAATATGCTGAAGTTCAGAAAAATTAGATACCTGGGAATAAACATCTCGCCCAGGCTCTGAGAGCTGACAAAGCTAAATCCCATTCAACTTTTACAACTAATAGAAGACGATCTTACAAGGTGGAATCCCCTGCCTATATCACTCATGGGCAGAGTAGGCACCATAAAGATGATGGTCCTTCCTAAAGTAATTTACTTAATTTCAATGATTCCCACAAGGCCATCCTCTACTTGGTTTAGGTCACTAGACTCCTCTATCTCCAAATATTTATAGAAAAAAAACCCAGCCTTAAAACACTACAATTAGAATTACCAAACTTTCAGCTACCATTTTCTAGCTATTAGATTGCAATTCATCTCACGTTGGTTTAAAAGTAACCCACGAGATGAAGAGTGGATGGATATAGAACAAACATTGTGAAATCTGTGATTTACTATTTATTAGCACGAGCATTAAACATCATAAATGCTTTAAAAGCATCAACATTAGCAC
>JAVLVB010000161.1:1253932-1327237 GCA_032876305.1 Orestias chungarensis | reverse complement strand
AAAAATAAAATAAATGTAACGCAACAAAGTAAATTATGCAACTGTAGAATCAATGTAAAAATAAAATGTATATATAAAAAAATGTTGTCAAGTCCATCCTCAAACATTTGTTCCTATTTGACCTTAATCAAGTAAATATCCTAACATCACAACTCATTATTATTATGAACGGGGGAATAAACACAGAAATGCAATAATCTATTTTTGCTCATCAGTAATCGGATCTGAAAGGTACCAGGTCAATAACCTGATTAGTTTTGATCATGAGAAGTAGCTCCTCACTTCATGGCTAAAGCAGAGCTTCACAACCCTATCATTATAAGTACTTATTATCCTAAACATGCTAGAGTCAATACCGTAACGTTCTACAGGGTCTGAGTGGATCCAATCCTTTCATAGCTCCCATAATAGTAACTTAGCTTTTTGAGTTGCTTTTCTACAAAATGTTTGGGAACGTGAGAAAGTAGGCAGCAAATAAAGTGATGGAGAGTGAGGAAGATCACCTTTAAAACCAACAGCACATGACAGATGCATAATTTTGCTGTTAATCTGTAGGATTCCTATAGGGAAAGGAAGACAAAGCCGAAGTCTAGGAAATTATAGAAAAATTAAATCTGTGAAAACCGGATTTACTTCTTTAAAAAAGTTCTTGATCCTGTTTGTAAGCAAAACATACAAAAAAAGAGGGGTAGCTAAAAGCCTTTTGCATGGTCCACTGATATACAGGCAATTTAAAAATGTTAAAGCTAATCTGATAATTTATTCTGAGTCGGACGTTGCATTCATTGCCTCATTCTGGATCAAATCGGGGTTTAAAGAATATAATTCCAACCTCAAATCGAACTGGGGGTACGTACTGATGACGCCAAGGCTTTGAATCTAGACAGCAAACCTGAGGGTCGGCCGCAAGATGCCGTTTCCAATGATGAAGTGAAGCTTCTCCAGGTTGGAGGTGGGTCGATCCTCCAGCATGCTGTTCCCGTCGAGGCCGTAGTCCACGCCCTCCGTCAGCCGCCTGGTGACCTGCCGCACAGGTTAGAAAGGAAAATACTTTACAGCCTAAGGGGCCTGTAGGTAAGGATGAACAAGATTTTGCTCTTACTAATATAAGCCTTACCTCCTCTGTTATCTTTGACTTCCTCTTAAGAGTTAGAGACACCAGTTTATGTCTGATGCTGTTCCTCTTCTGGGTTTCTATGGAGCTGTTCTGTAGAGAAAACAAATGGATAAACCAAGCATTGATTCAAATGTTGGCGGTATTGATCAGCACCATCTTACCTCTGCCTCTACCTGCAGCTCCTGGAGCTCCCTCTTGTAGGTTTTCTTGCCGAGGGTTTCGTAGATCTTGGTCATGACTGGAATCTTCTCGCTGCCGTCATTGAGGACCATCTGGCACTTTGGCTCTGGGAGGTCGCCCATGAACCTCAACACAGTGATCCACACAGCTAAGGCGGCCTGGAAAATACACAAGTGATTTAGTTGGATGTCTTTTGACTTTCTAGGAACATCCCAGGGAGAGGGACACAGGCTGAGCAGAAACATCAGTCATACCAGAATCCTCACAATATTTAACAGAAATGTAGTGGAGTGTATTGATGTTCTGCATGCAAGTCTGGGACTTCAGACACAAAAATGCAAAAACAGTACGCACTGAAGCATCTTTACCTTGTTTTCAGGGTTTATTTCCAAATTGCTACAGAAACTGGACTCTGGGGACTCAGAATCTTCACATACAGCATATTTTCCTCCTACTAAACCTTCCATAACATTCTTGTATAAAGCATTCTAAAGTGAATAATGTGTGTCCGTGTATTATTTTATTTTTTTGTAAACTGATTTGCTTATGATTTATTTATGATTTGAATGAAATTTGTTTTTGTAAAGTGACTTGAGACCACATATGTTGTAAACCCGGGCCAAATAAATAAACTGATTGTTGGTTCTTGACTTTCTTCCCCATTGGAGGCGACCCCACTAACAACATGCATCTTTAATTTTATCCATTCAGAACATGGAGTTGAATGCGAAGTTTGGTGCTCACCAGCTGGTCTCCTTCGTCCTCGTGAAACAGGAGAGGTTGCTTCAGCGGCCGTCTGATGTAGCTGTGAGTGGAAAGGCCCTGGAAGTAGGTGGCGGCGAACTTGGAGAACTTGTACTCTGAGAGGTCTTCCTCCTCCTCCTCGGGTAACGGCGGAGCTTCACCCAGCATCTGCTCTTCTGCTTCCTCGCCGCGAGGTATATGTTCCAAATCCTAAGACAAAACATAAACATGCTCATTTCATTCATTTATTTTTAATGTTAGAGGACGTCTATCATTTTTGTCACATATAGTTAACTATATAATTCTGTCCTTGGAAACATCTAACCTGTCAAAGAATATTCGAGTATTAATGAGGTAAACTTATTCCTTTTATTCTGTGGAAATGTAATTTTCCAGACACAAATTTACAACTTTTTGATATCATTTACTTTTAATGAAAGCATTTCCTCTGTGAACTTCTATTTTTTCCTTTATATACAGCAGCTTTAATACATCTTAATTATATTATATCATTTAAAATTTTATAAAGTTTCTGAAAAATACTGATAAAACACTGATATAAGTTTCATTTTTTGTGCCATCTGGTTTCCTGCTTTTTACAGTGATGCCCGTCTACGCCCTTAAAATGAAGTTTAAAGCATTTTCTCAGTCAATAAAGAGCATCAATGTTTAGAGTTAAAACTTTAAAAATAAACAGTTTGCAATAAAACAAATTAGTACTTTACAGAATAAAACCAACAGTGTTTGGAATAAAAAAACAACCAAAATTTTAAACTAAAGGAAGCTGCATTCACTTTTTTGTTAATCCGATAGGATTTTTTAAGCTCAACAGCTACAATTAATATAGTTGCATCTTTGTAAGAAAATTTTTTTTTATTTCCACAACTTACCCGACATTAAAATGTATTTTTATGCAACTCGTCTGAGGATGTCTGAGCCCCAGTTTGTCCTAGAGCTCCACATCTGTGTTCACTTAACTAATCAGCCTCTTTACTTGCTTAAGTTTCACTTCACACTCTAGTAACATGGTGGGATTCACTCTGCTTATTTATTTATTTTAGTAATGGTTTAATATTTACTTTTTCAAAGCGTTTTTAATTAACTTCCATCTTAACTGTTTGCATGCAAGTGATTGTTTCTTTCTAATCTTTAGGACTCACCTGCAGAGAGGTTCTTTTTTTACCTGCAGCATCACAAAAGGAAGTGAATCTACAGGTCACACAGTTAACAATCATAGCATCAGATTCCCTAGTCAGGCTGTGATTTTAATATTTTAAATTCATGACCAACCCTTCATAAAACCAGCATTTATAAACTTCACTTAGAGGTAAAAATGATCAGGTTCACTGCAACAACTCAGAACAACAACCTGTGAGAAGTCAAAAGGTTTTTGGACAATTGAATTGGTAAATTTTAGATCTTACTTAAAGATCATGTTTGCACGTATTGATTTTGCTTGTTTGTGAAGCATTTTTTCTGGATACTTCACCTTGCTCTAGCTTTCTTTTCGTTTCTTGATCTGACAGAAGAGTGCAGATGTTACTGACAAACCATAATCTGGCACCGCATGACATACAAGGAAATTTAAGCGGCTTTGCACATGGTCCCTTTTATAGTGAATGTTAGATTCCTGGCCCATGCCAGAAACAATTGATTCATTGCTTTGGTTGATATTTTTGATGATGTTTCAGGGAGGAGAAACATTCTTTCTTTTTGCTGCCAAACAGAAAAAGTTATGATGTTACATTTCTTGGCTTAAAGAAAAACCACATACTTCAAATCCAGTTGGAGCTTGTCCGTCCAGGTTTGGTAGTGGCCCCGAGTCCCCGAGGAAACCAAACATACGGTCCACCATGTCTGAGTGGTCAACAGGCTGCTCCTTCTCTCTCTCCATCTGATCCAACAGCTCCTTTTTCCTCCTTGCCTCGTCCCTCCCCTCCTTCTCCCACTGCTCCTGCTGCTGTGCCAGCTGGAAGAGCCGTTCCTGGTGCTTCCTCTCGGCCTCCACCTTGGCTCGCCGGACCGTCATCTGGTTCCGCAGCTGCTCCTCCTCGGCCAGGCGCTGGCGTTCGGCTTCTAGGCGCCGCTGCCGCTTTAAAGTGAAAGAACAAGAAGATTGATTCACAGAGGCAGACATTTTTGTTTAGAGCAAGAGTTGAACAAAGGAGAGCAAAGTTAAAAGATTCCAACCAGACGAGGGTCAGAAGAACTGTTGATGAGGTTTGGGACGAACACAATAGCAGAACTTCATTTCTATAGTTATGTAAAAACTAAACCAAGTTCACAATCAATTCAAATCTCAAAGAAAATTTTTTTAATTTCACCTTATCTCTTCAAAAAAATAAAATAAACAACTCCCTTTTTGTTGCTTATTTTTTTCTACTTCTTCAATATTTAATATGACTAATATTTAGAATATTTTCATCACAATATTTATGGATTTATCATAAATATCTATATTTGATCAATTGTTTTTGCAGCAACCGAACCACCTAATAATTATCATGTAATTATAGAAGTTTAATAAAAAGAAACAACAAAAGGTTCATAAACACTTCCATTTTCTTTACAAAAGAAATCAACTGTTATATTAAATGTTTGTACAATTTAAACTTGTTGTAATATGTATATTTTTTTTTTTTTTAAGCTCAGTGTAGTTGATTTAACTTGAGGGGAAGTGTTAGAGCAGCGCTGATATTAATTAAACAAACATTAAAATCGTAAATCTTAACCTTTTTTTTAAAACAAACTTTTATTAGTTTCACAAAACACAAACAGAACAGCAGACTCATTTAAGGCCAATAAATAGGATTAACTCTACTTTCTGACATTATTTTTCAAGGAGCAACACATGAAGATGATGAAGCTGAAATACAATTAAACAATGTGGAAAACAAAACCCTAAAAGAATATAATTACAACCTCAACAAATTAGGAGGCAGCTTGTTAATGGATGTGAAACAGCTCTATGATCAACATTGCTTTCATTAACAAAACAGAGCCAGCCAAATGCATAAGCAAACTAAGCTTAAGGCCACCAAGCCTACAGCTTTTGTTTGTTGTCAATTTTTCAAGAATAAGGCAAATTTTTAAAATGCTCCACTGTTTGAAATACTAATTTATTATAATTACACCTAAATCCATTAAAATAAACATTTAAAATAAAAAGGGTTTATCACATGTAAATAAATAAAGTAAAAACCTTTAATCCTGTGTTCTAAACGCTAAACAATAACTACATTAAAAACCCTCAATTGTTGAACTGTTTTTGTGTTGCTCATTCCTGAATCCGAAAGGAACTCGGACGCTCTGATGCCTCAGAAGTGTAGGAAGTCTGCAGCTGGATACTTTTAAATCAGGAACCATGTATCGCAGAGATTTCATAATGACCGGCTATGCTAACACGAAGATTGTCCCCATTTCATGGATCACACTAATCTCTATCAGATATAAAAAAAATTACAGCGCCAGTTATGAAGGCTGTGGCTTTACAGAATCAAACATGCAGAGGCACAAATGTATTTGTTCTCCACATAGTTTGAGGCAAATAAAACTTTACAATGCACTTTATGGACACTTTCAGAGTTTTATGAATTATTTTTGAAAATTAAAAAAAGTGGGTAAAATAAGCTTTATGAAACCAAAATGAATCTTTTTCTTTAATGCTCTTTAATGTGTGTCATTAAAGAACATTTCTCAGGATATGAATTAAAGCTCTTTATCTGATTTTACCATATAAACCTGTATATCTTGGAAGGATTAGGTGATTCCTTTTATTCTGGTTTAAGACATTTTTACTCTTTAAAAATAAAAAATAAAATGTATACCAAGTTACAAGAAGTTACAAAATATAACCAGCTCTATTATACCCCTTGTTCTGGAATTTTTTTGCAAAAGAAAGGAGACACTGATCAGCAAGAATTAGAAGAACTCTTGGCAACAATATTCATCCAAAACTAAACAAACAAAAAATCAACTTCCAGGAATCAAGCAAATTTAAATCAATCAAAGTATTATTTGGCTGATAAATACTGTAAAAGGTAACATTTACACAGGCCTCTTCATCTTATGGTTTGATGCTCGGATATCAAAGGTAACCAGTGCCAGACGTGAACAGATTTATTACAGGGCATTCCCTCATACAAACATCGTTTTTATCCGTGCCTCTTGGTCTCTCCTCACAAGCAGTCTCCCTCTCTTTCTGACACATCAATGAGATGTAGGTAGCAGTAGTAAACATCATAACCATTTACCTCAGCCCTGACCCGCTGGCAGAGGCGCCTGGCTAACATGCCTCTGGCGTAGGCCTGAAGGGTCAAAACGGCTTGGAGACGTTTCCAGAAGGTCTGTCGAATGAGGAAGCCTCGGCAGTGGGCTTGGATGAGAGTGATGCGGCAGCGAGTGATCCGGTAGCTTCTGTAGTACTTCCTAGACCTGCAGACCGCCTGCAGGCGAATGAAGCCGGATTTCATCTGAAGAAGAAATATTTATTCTACCATCATTTATTTTTCGTAAAACTTTTGAGAACCAGTAAGTGATCAATCGAGAATTGAGATAAAGTATCTGAGAGTTAAAATGACTCACAATTTGGTAATTTTTCCTACTCCTGTAACCCCTCCACACCTTCTGAATAAAAAGCACAGCACTCCTGAGTCGGAGAAAGTTTGTCCTGCAAAAGAGACAGAAATTACATGTTGAACCACAACTTTGAAATGTCCAACAAGAACTTTTTAACAGGAATCCAGAGATATTTCAGCGATATACAGATTTTCGAGCCTTCTAAAAGTTAATAGAAATGTCCCACAAGTCTCAGATTAGATGGTATCTGCCCCAAGCTGGCAACAAATGCTTTCAGAACCATTAAAAACCAATACTTATTAGCTTTTTAGGATATTCTTAGTAAAAATAATCTTATTCCTATTTTGTAAAGAGAAGGGAAACATGCATTTTGTGCCCCTAAAGTCCTGAGAAGTAAAAAAAAAAAAATAAAATTTCGTCTTATTTATATATTACCTCGCTTTTAGTCCACGTACTGATTTCTGAATGAGGATAACTTTATCAGTAATGGCTTTATCTCTCTCAATCTCCAGCTGCATGTCATGGTGGTCCTGAAAGGAGAACACATAGCAGCAAATAAAGACACAATATAAATCACTTTTTAATGGAGAAAATAAAGCAATTCCTGTATCACATTGCAAATAACACTATACTTATTTATAATAAATCTTAAACAACATTGTCAATGCATTAACTTGCTTAACTGTAATTTTATCTTACAAAACAAAATGTTAGACCAACCTTTAAGAAAATCTTAGTTTTTCCAATCTCCCAGTCTTCCTGTTTTCCCAGCCGGGCTGAGACTATCTGCTGACAGGTTCCCTTCAGATCCTCCTGAATGGGGAAAAAAAATCCTGCATTAGGGAAATGTTTTAATAACAGAAAAAGTAAATTAAAGGCTAATGTCATAGATGCTAGAACACTGACTTATCGATGCAACAGTGTACACAAAGATGGGATAAAACACAAAGAAGATAGGAAACAAAGGAGATTATGCTGTTTACCTGTATGTGGGCAGGTTTGATTCCAGGCATCAGGACTCGATATCGATCCACGAATTCGCCAAAGCTGTACCTGATGGGGTAACCTGCTCTCCTGATCCGGATGGTCTCCATCATACCAGAATAACGCAGTTGGCGAATACACAGCTCTCTGTCAAATAACTGAGAAAATAACACAGAAACATATCACTAATCACGAGCAACACTTTAGCCAGGATGTAAAAGGTCCATTAATTTGTACTTCTGAAGATAATTACAACATGCTGGATATCAGCCTTGCACGTTGCTTTTTATGAACCACTGCTGTAATAGCCGAGGACTTAAACTATGACAACAGCACAATAGTTACCTGCAGAGACTCACCATTGCTTTTTTGAATTCGTTGGGTTTAATGCAGCGAACAAAGAACGGCTGGCACACGCTAAGCGTCCTCATCAGCATCTCGAGGGAACGTTTAAACTGGCTGCTCAGAGTTGGAGAACGCTTTCTTGTTTCCACACCCTAAAAATACAATGGCACAAAAAATTATAAAGGACATGTGAATTAGATACACTATTGACTTTACTACAATTTTAACACAACGGCTAATAAAAAGGGATACGAGCATTGCAACCCACTGCACACACAAATTACAGAACAGTATCTGTGGGATTCGATAAAGTAATGCAAGATTGGAATATAAAAAAGTTTGTATAAATTAAAAAACATCAACCAAAGAAAAATTACAACAGAGTAAAAAAAGTACATTTAAATCTATCTAAAGTGACTGAATCTGACAGTGGTTGTAGAGGGGTTTGATGTATTGTGCAGCCATTTTCATCAACCTTTACAGTAACATATTAAAATGTAATACAGATGTGAATCTGTACTCACCCCTTGGATGTTTAATCCTTTTCCTGTTTTTTTTTTTTTAACAAATCAGTCACAACTAAAATAATGTGACTTTTTTTGACAGAAACATTTCCAAATAAATTTCTTGCACTTTCACTTTTTTTTAAACATTTAAAATAGTTAATAATGACTGTTTTTTTAAAAACAATAAAAGGATATAAACTCAAATGGGGTGAAACATTGTTGCATGCACTCTATCAGTGAAGCATTAAAGATCCTTAGAAATGCGTCAGTTTGCATGCATATACACACACATTTGAAATTCTAACCAAAAAAAAAAGTACGACACGTCTTTCCCATTTCATCACACAGGGCTGAAATTATCTTTTATTCCAAATGCAATTGTAAATTGCAATCTTTACAAAGCTCTCAGAATCTCATGAATCTGAATGTACTCTTAAGTGTGCTCAATAACTATAATACTCTAAAGTAGAGGGCGGTAACAAACAACCATTATATCAACAAAACAATTGACCTGATCATTGGTAATAAAAGAATTTAAAAAAACTATGGGGGTTTAAAAAATAAAAATAAAATACAGGAGTTATCTGCCCCTCAAGGAAAATAAAGACACATCTTCCATTAATGTTCTGGTGAGAGATCTCTTTATTCTTTTTTAAATATATTTTATTCCCTCTCCTCTTTCAAGTGTACAGTGTATAACAATATAATGAAACTTTAGTAAAAACTATACATCTCTCTGTAAAAAGCTAAAAATACTGGCGCATGCTTCTACTTCTTTGTACCGTTCCACATCTTGGTGGTTCATCTATATCCTGATTTTCCACGCCTACCTTAGTATTTAAGCTCCTAGGTTACATTGTTCCTTGCTTGATTCCTTTGGTCCTTCACAAAACCTCAACATGACATTAAATTCCTGTTTGTTTACTCGTATATTCTTTAAGATATATTAGCTATTAAATTTGTGGATACTGATTAGATAAATGTTGATTCTGCTACAAATTGGATCAAATAATAGTGTGGCTCTAAGAAACAATACACTTTAAAGACACTGATATATTCCTTTTTATAAGGTTTGTCATTTAATTTCCCTGAAGAAAGATACTCCTTCAAGACAATTTTGAGAATAAAGAAACATTTTTTAGAATTGCAACCTAAGAGTGGGGAGGGAGACTGCTAGTCACGCTGCTGAACTTTGGATACAGTTAAGCACAGACAGACACCAATGTTTGTTCATGTTACCTTGGGGGTGGGGGTGCTGGGCTGCTGATAGCCACAGAGAAACTGATGTTTAACGTAAAAACAGAAGAGATAGAAGAGTGAGAGGAGGTCTGAGATTAAGAACTTCACCAGGAAAAAGCAACCCAGAAAGTAACTTGGCCTCACCATGGCAACATCAGCCTGGAAGATCTGCTTGATGAACTTGTTCCTGGACGAGTGGACGAGTTGAATGATGTCGGTGTGGAGGCTGTCGCGGTTTTTTTCCAGAAATCCTGAGACATAAAAGAGGAGACAATCTTGAAAAAATACAAGTCTGTAAATTTAGTAAAGATTTGCGGATAAATATGTTCCAAACATAGTGATCACTGTTTGTCTGGTTGATTGTCCTTTTTGTTTGTGGCCTCACTTGCTGATTCCAATATTGACGAAATTCAGATTTTATATTTTAAGCAGATTCAAAGGTGGAGGTAATTCTTGTACCCGTACATCAAAAAAGTGTGTCATAGTATATTTTGATGCGTTTATAGCAAATAGTTTCAATGGGACTAGTCAGCGTTTGGTATGCCAACTAGTTAACCATTCATAGGACTGTATGACAAGGATAGGCCGAAGTATAAAACTGATTTTTTTAAGCTGCAAACTTCATGCTTTCACCCAATTTTCACATACATGGGATTTTCCATTCAATAAGATGCACTTGTTTTTTTTTTGTTTCAATAAAATCAACTGATTATGATTTCAATAATAAAGTTACCTCTGGACTCGTAATGCACAACTCCAGCAAAGTGCTGGATGCCAAACTGGGTTTCATAGCTGTTTTTAGGAGGGATGTAGTTGGTGTTGAGCTTGTGCTGTGAGTTGAGTTTGTACAACATCGTAGCATCGGTCCCCTGACAAAGGACGAAGGACAACAAGAGGTTTTTAGGATCCTAACACCACATTTATTGATATAAAGTAACAATTATGTCAGTCGTACTTTTGGGAACTTGCTCTCTTCATCGATGAGGGAGATGATGTTCATGGGTTTGTTGGCAATCATGTCCAGAGCGTCCTGGTTATCTGTGAACTCAATGTGCTGCCAGTTGATGTCCTCCAGGTTGTACTCCTCCTGCTCCAGTTTGAAGACGTGCTGAACGAAGAACTGCTGTAGGTTCTCGTTGGCAAAGTTGATGCACAGCTGCTCAAAGCTACGGGCAGACAGGATGTTCTAGAAACACTTGAACAGAAATGACCTCAAGAGGCATCTCATCACACCTCAAAAAATAAAAAATATGGGGTCATCACCTGTTGACAACAAAGTTCTCAAAGCCGAAGATGTCCAGCAGTCCGAGGGATCTTCTTATGACACTACTTTCACAAGAAGGAGGTCGGTATATGGCTGCATTAATTTTACCCACTATCCACACAAACAGCCTCCCGTAGATCCCCTAGATGATGAAGAGCAATGTCATAAAAACATACAAATTCACATAATAATCTTTTAATTATGACATTTTTTACCATTGTTCCCCTGATGAGCCAGAAATGTGCCACACTAGCCTCCAGAGTTATATATTTACAAGCTTTATGAGGGGACATTGGGACCTTTTTGTAGGACTATAGAGCAACTGAACTAAAGCTTGTGGGTCTCACTAAAGAACAAATACAAGTTGTACAGCTTTGTGTAGCATGAACACCCACATACACAGTAATTAATATTCATATTGAACTGATTTACCTTTTTTTCAGGCTGCAATCATAAATCTGTATCATATGTACCAAACAACTGCAGCTCTGTTTTATATCTGAACAGACGGGTAATGAAGTTTTTCTAAACGGCAACAAGGTTTGTAGCTGAGAAGTAGTCACTAGTATTAGATAAAAAAAGCAACTACAGTCAAAATCCGGCAACCAAACCAATTAGCTTAAACTCTGCCCATAATATAACATATTAAACACCAACACTGACCGTTTTTGAAGTTGTTATAGTATGTATAATCTGTCTATCCAGGCATTGACTCTGCCTGCTAATCACTTTATTCATGGAAAGAAGTCCTAAAATTTTTTAGTCAGTTCTACATTATTTACACCTATTTACATTTTAGAACATTTTCAAGTCAAACTAACGTTAAAGATTGAATATGTTGACTATGTTTGTTTACTGCCGACCAAAGAAGGAAAAATCATGGTCTTTAATAATTACTTGACTGAAGCATACTAAAAACGTACAGAACTGTGTGAGACATTACCGATAAGAACAAACATTTAATTACTATGACCTCAAAGACTCGGCTGACGGCAGCACAGATAGGCATAAATAGTGTAAAAAGCAGTTAATAATAAATACCTTGACAAAGGCATCCCTGACATCCAGGCCTTGTTCCACACTCAGAGGTGTGGTGACGCTTTCACCTCGGGTGATGAGGGTTCGAGTGGTCAAACACACCATCACGTCCTTCGACTCCACCTACATCACACAACCATGCAAATTATACAGGTTTTTCTAAAACAGAGAAATTCTTTGTCGTCTGTGCCTACTCCATTTAGTGTGGCTAGTATTTCTTTCTTTCTTATTTGAACATAGTTTTTAAAGAAATTGAAAAACCATATAGAACTTGGCATTTGTTTCTATTTTTGTCATAGAGTGAGATTTTTGTGACCAGACATACCATAACGTAACATGTAAATACTGTGTATCTACAGTATATAGCCAGTATTCCTAAAGTGGTACAAACCTCCATGAGTGACGCAGCAGTCACCAGGTCAGGAGATCTCACGACCACGCAGGCGTCCAGATTGTCATAAGTACGAGCTGCAGGAAATCAAAATATGCTTTGAAAACCTTCTCGTATCCAGAAGTATTGAATGCAGTGCATTTATCCACCCTCAAATCGCAGGTTGCCCATATGCAGGATTGCAGCCAGCAGCTTGGAAATCTCCAGGTTCTCTGTCTCGCTGAACATCAGGACCTTCATGGCGGAAAGGATGCTAGAATAATCAGCGAGGTCGTCACGGCCATCGCATTCAGTACAGTTACCCTGGAAACAGGAAGACAGGCCATTGTCAAAGTTCTTGGTCAAATCAATGTTAAAAGCTTAAGTATGGGGTAACCAAAGGCTTGGTTTCCCTGCATATACAGGAAAACAGGAGAACAAAATGCCAACTGTAATGTACAGAGGTGGCGTTAGAGTTGGTATCGGGGAGAAACTGGTGTACAGACCATCGTGAGGAAATAACATTAGTTACATATTGCAGCATTATCTAAAGATATCACCCAGGAAGTTAAAGGTTGGGTGTAAATGGACAGTGTACAGCCAAAATGGTTACAGGAATACAAAGAGACTATATTGGAGAGGCCATCAAGAAGGCAGAGCTGAAAAGGTGTATATGAGCAAACTATTGAGAGCCGCTTTAAGAAGGGACATTGAGTTATAAGATTTAAAATATGATTCAACCAAAATCTGGGAAAATGTGTGTACAGTGGCTTTTTATTAAAATGTTCCACGTTGTCATACATTACAACCACAAAAAAATAAATTATGAACTTTTCGTTTTATTATGTGTACAAAAAAAAAGTTTAAGAATTTTTTGTTTTGTTTATATCTTACAATAAAATTCTAATGAAATATTATTATTAATGTATTTGTGGTTGTAATATGACAGATATGAAAAATTACAAAGGGGTTGAATTCTTTTGTACGCCACTGCAAACTGTTGAATTGAAATAAGGTTAAAACATTTAATATCCGGTATCGCTGGTCTTACCGTGGTGAGGTAGCAGTAATCTCTGGCCAGACCCAGACCCAGTTTAGCCTTCATCTCCGGACCCATGCCTTTCAACATACAGTAGAATATGTGGTAGTTCCTCTCATCGTGAGCCTGCAGGTACAAGAAACTGATTAAAACGGAATACTCAGGATGAGACCGGCACTATTTATGTTGAATCTTCCTTTTTTTGTGTGTTTATTGTTCATGCGGATAAAAATGTTCTGCTTAAAATTATCCTTTTTAAAGTGATGCTAAACATCTGTAATCTAAATATATAGACAACAAGAATATTTTGCACAGTTGAGTCGGCATTTAGTAGCAACACTAAAAAGAGCAGAGTGAGAACTACTACTTTCTCCAAGGACACAACTATGCAGCTGAAGTGGATGAGATTTAGAAAAGTAAAGTTATTTTATTCTCTTTTTTCTTTCCGTATAAGCCTGAACAGAATGGAGACCTAACAAAAGTCATGAAATATGCTCTTTTATGCTATAGCTATAATATTACATTGACATCAAAAGACATCGCCCAGGTACGATGCTTGTTGTCTGTATGTAATATAGATTTTTATATGGTGGTCTTTTTCCACTGACTCCAGTAAGTTGTAAATTAATTTTGCTTTATGAACCTATCGAGAGTGGACTTCTTCCTTTCACTTAACCTTCCGTAATTGCACTTTGCATTCACCTACCAGTTCCTTTAGCAGTGACTTTGACTTGTATGACATGTCAAGTCAGTGTTCTTCCTCATGATTGTGAATGTAATAAGATGGTAATCACAAAACATTTATTCGTTAAAAATCTGTTTTTGAACGTAAAGTTGTCGTTTACATTTTATCTTCCCATTATATCTAAGTCAAGTCTAAAATATTTCAGTTTTCTAGGTCATAACTTATAAATAAAGAATGTAAAATGTTTATCTATTATATTTTATATATTTTTAAATGTTATATTTTGAAGGACATCTTGGTTTTTTATTGAATATTAAAGCACTATACAAAACCCATCAGGGAAAACTACCATTTAAATCAGACTAAAACTATAGTGTTGTGAATGTGAACAGAACGGTGGGAGAAGCTGACTTCTCACCTGTCGACAGACGCGAGACTTCTCCAGCAGGTACTGCTCTATTTTGGCCCCTTCAATGGCCCCCCGTTTGTTGAAGTGGATGTCTATGTACTTCCCAAAGCGACTGGAGTTGTCATTACGGATCGTCTTGGCGTTTCCAAAAGCTAAACAATTACAATTGTTAAGCAACTATTGTAATTAACAATTATTGTATTTAATTTCAACTTCCTCTTATAGCAACCTGAAAAGTCCAAAAATAGGTAAAAAATGTACTTAGAGATTTAAGATTTGAGTTGGAGAAGTTGGGCTTGAAACAGAAACATGAGCAGATTAATGCAGACCTTCTAGGATGGGAGTGGCTTCCAGGACCTGCTGCTCTATCCAGGAATGCTGACCGCTGATGGCTGCCAGGAACTGCAGAATCAGCTTCGTGCTCTCGGTTTTCCCGGCTCCGGATTCACCACTGTCACACATAAAACTGAGAACTGTCTCCGTGTTTTACACAAGACAAGAGGAACCTGACCCATAGTAACTTTGTTTAAACATGAATTGTTTTCAAGGTGTAAATGATTGCACTGCATGTGTTATAAAAAAAATTAAAAGGTAGGCATTTAATGTGACCTTATGATTGGACACAGGCTGTGGTTGGTGACCAGAAAACACAAGATCAGTTATTCAAATTAGTTTTCTATTGCACATATTTTCAAAAAGATTGAGGTCAAAGCTACTCCATACACCACAAAAGAGAAATGATTGTTCCTAACAGCAGCTTCTGAAAGAAGAACACAGATGATACAGTCGGGAGGCTGCATTAGTCTGCCTTTGTTTAAAATATCCCAAGATAGACTTTTTGTTTCTTTCAAAATAGATCTCAAATTGAAACATGGGTGAAAACGGGGCCAAAGTGAAAAAAATACTTTTAAAACCATCTGGAAGAGCTGGGCTAAATATCTTACAGATAACATAAAATAAACACATGAAAACTCAGCTCAGTAACAGCAAAACGTAAAGAAATGGGAGCTGGTCTGAAATAATGCGGGCATCTGAAATGCACCTGATGATGCAGCACTGGTCCTTGTTGTTCCTCTGCATGTTAAAATAGCAGCTGTCTGCGATGGCGAAAATGTGTGGCGGCATTTCTCCGATCTTCCTGTTGGTGTAGAGACGGATATGGTCCGGCGTGTAGATGGGAAGCACCTGATAGGGGTTCACTGCCACCAGGATCGAGCCTGTGTAGGTCTGTAAAAGCAGATTCAGAGACTGTTTTTAACATGTTTTTATTCTGAGATCCTGACTTCAGGTAAATTAACTCGCACTAATCATAAAAAAATCACAAAAAATGAATAAACCAAAAATTTGAAGAAAGATATTTTAATATCAAAAAAATTTAAGCCATTGCAGTACATATATAGATGGCCCTAGAAAAAAACCCAAAGGGTTTTAAACAGCAGGGATTCTTAGGACAATAAAAAATCTGATTGAAATAAAGTTAAAGTAAAGTAAACATTTTTAAGTTGGGACAAACAAAGAAAATGAAAGTTGGGTTTATTTAATACAAGTATAGAAAATTATCTGACCTAACTAAAAACATATAAATGCTCTGAAGTGAAAAATATGTGCCAGGAAAAACTACAAACTCTGTGGAAATAAAATTAATTTGATATTTGAAAAAATCACAGTTAACTGAGATCGGTTGCTTATTTGAGAAAAACATTTTTTTAAAGAATTTCTCTCAATTAGACCCTTTCAAGTTGCGAAAATCGGACATGGAGTTCCTCAAATATCAGCCTTTGGAACTCTATGGTTTCACCTCCAAGTTAAATTCACATGAAGCACAAATCTTACATTTTTTTAAATCCACTGATGTTTAACAAAGCCAGAGTGACCATAACAACAGGCCACAATATAAAACTAACACCACAAAAACAAAGAGAACAAGGAGCAACGAAAAATACGGAGAGCCCAGAGATCAGCTATAACTTACCCTAACAATTTAAACTAATCTTTGCATTGTTAAAACCTATTAAACCACAAGACACCGCAAATGTTTTTGATTAGGATTATTCTCGTGTTGCAGCAAACTAACATAGATGACATGTTCGTTGTAGCGGATGAGAAGGTTGCGGAGGATGCCGGCTTCGTTCAGGTCACCCAGTCGGATCATGTCCTCTACGCCATGGATGGACGTTGGATGCATCGGTTTGATGTTAGTGGCATTCTGAGGGAAGATCCAGTGTTCCTTTGCAGAGAAGGGGGAAAGAGGAAATAAATCAGTGGTGAAATTGAACTAAAGATTATACTTATGATATTTTTTCTAACTTGAAATCTATATGGATGAAGATTATTTTAGTTGATCCCTAAATTACTTGTTTTCATCTGTACTCCACTCTAGAAAACCGCTTTACCGCTAAACTAGGGGAGTAACTTGAGCAGTTTTCACAAACCGTGCATTATTTTTCAGACTCACCTGGCCTTCATCGTCCAGAACCTGGATCTGACCGGTGTCGCAGAGTTTCACCACTGCTCCAACAGGGACGTCAAACTCCCGACCCGTCTTAAGGTCCAACCACACATAGTCCCCCTGCATCAGAGGAAAAAAACACAACTACGTTTAGATGTTAGGGTTCAGGAGAAAAAAACAATACTGAGCAAGAAAAACAAAATCATTATTAGAAAAGCCAAAAAAAGTGTAATCAGTGTAAATGTTGCTTTTAGAACAAAAAATTTAATTGCAAATTCTTGCTTTTTTATCAACCTTTCCCCTGCATTGATATAATTTTTACAAACATATTCATATATCTGCCAATCAATTAATTAAAATCCCTGATCTATTTTCTACTGAAAAAATTAAAGATATTTGGGTTAGGAATTTTATGTATTTTTATTTTTTAAAGCAACCGTAAAGTATTTGCAGTAGTGTTCTGCCTGAAGGAAGACTGCATTTCCCATGTGGACCAACGCATAGCGTCGTAAAATCCTGATCTCCTGGTTGCCTGCAGTTGGATTAAAGTACATTTCTTCTGTCATTGGCTGTGAAGGATGAATATCGATGAGGTAATGAATCCAATTGTGGTGAAAAAATGTCATATAATGATATTAAAGAATAAGAAATGAGGGAAGTGACGTATGCAGTAAAGCAGTCAGCACATTTGTAGTTGTTTTGCGTGGCAGGGTTCCTGCCACCCTCCTCAAAGTTGCTTAGTGCCGTTGAAAGCGATACAGACCCCCTCTGGCCATGACAGGGGTGTTATCGTGTCATTAATCACAAAAGTTATTAAAATATTTTATGAAGGTTTAAAAAATACTGTGTGTTGGTTAAATGATGTACAAAGAAGTACTGAGACAAACTAACCATACTATTAAGAAATAGGCCTGTGCTCACTCTAGTTATATAAAATAAAATATCTTTATTAAAGAACCCCAAGTACTTTATAATTAAAACATTTTAAGCTCAGAGAAGATCGTGGATGACATCCAGTGTCTAAACCTGGCTAACAGAGCGCAAAAAAGGAACATAATGCTGAAGCCAATGAAAAATATTAAGCAAGAAAACCTGATGGGGATTTTTTATCATGTAACCCGCTCTTGTTGAATAACCCGGAAGTAGCACAGTCACCTACTTTTCTAGTGCCAGCTGACTGAATGGGAGGATTTAGTCATAAGAAAGGCTTGAAAACACGACCACCTCAGGCCAAATGGGCCATGACATAACATTAAGAAGGCATGCAACACTGAGTAAATTTTAACTTTAGACCAAACACAGTGGGTTAATTAATTTATCGTAAAATTCAGAAAGAAACTAATTCTACAAATTCAACAGGTATTTAGGCATAATCCATAAAAACTCGGATATATTTGCGAAAGAAAAGGAAAAAAATACTATTATATTTGATTCATATTTAAGTTGTAGTGCTGAAGTTACAAGAAGTAAAGTGATGAAATGAGTGCCTAAACCGAAGTTTATTGCTCTTTAGCAAAATATCATACACTCAATTTAAAACAAAAAGAGAAGTAATAGAAATATATAGTAATATAAATTTTAGATCTTGCGAGAATCTGACATAACTGAAACAGCCAGAGCTTGTTTAAAAAGTGTTTGCTAGTTTTAATTATTTAGGATGAAAACAGAATCTAGGACACTGCTATCTTTTGGTAACTTTGGAGGAAAAGTAAATTTAAATAATTGATCTTAATGTTTATCATTATAATGCTCACAGCTTTATTAGCTTATATATAAAGTTGTATTCAATAAATCTGAACATGATTGAAAGATCAATTTGTTTCAATAACTTTATCACTTTGTAAAACACATTATATAGATTATTTACACTCAAATCCATATATTATTTACTTCTGTTAACTATAAGGATTTTCCGCCATGAGCTTAATGAAAAGTGTGTTTAATTCCTCCATTTTATAATGCATTCAATGCGACTGTGTTTAAATTTAAAACAATAAATAAAAACATTTTTGATGTATTTTTGCACTCAATGAAAGGTGAACCTGTGAAAGGCTCCAATTATAATTACGCTGAATCAATCTAATGAGGAGTATGATTACCATATTAAAGCAGATAGACTTTAAATTATTGCCAAATTTTACTAAAGATGTTCACCTCTAAGGATGAATGCATCCAGACATAATTAATTTATATTAAAATGGTCTCACATGCTGCTATGAATATCAACTCTGAATTATTGGTAATTTCAACCTGAGAGATTTGGATTAAAGATTTTCAAGAAGGTTTTGTTGGCGTCTCCTGCTGAAAAGGGAAATTAGCAGGAGGATTATTTCAGTGAACCTGGACTGCAGTGAGATAAACTCACCAAATAAAACATAAAGGGCAGATGGAAATTGAGCAGAAAGTACAAAATTGGACAGCAGGCGGTTTCATTTTCTTCTGAGGAGTTGTTGTGTTAGCTATCTCGACTCCTTCGTGGTTCCAATAGTAAACCATCCTCATATATTTCATTTATGGGGCTTCTTTTCATCTAAGGGAGTAGGGATATTCTCAGTTGTTCTCAAAAACACCATAAACAAACTTTAACAAGAAAACATATTAGTATTTCGTAAGGATGCTGGCTAAAGCTGGTAAGATAGTGTAATCATCAACAGCGACCAAATAGTGAGGAAATGCATGTAAACTTTTGATAAGAAGTTTCAAACATTATTTTACGTCATTATTGTGGCATTTAGCAAATACGAATAATTTTGGTTATTTTAACATAACCCAAAAAAAGGGAGGTTTAATTTGATTTAATCTGTTTATGTAAACTTTCACTTTCAACTGTATTATTATTTCAAAAATGGCAAAAATGGAGGGCTGCACAGTGGAACAGTGGGTAGCACTATTGCCATGCAGCAAGAAGGCTTTGTGTTCAATTCCACCTTGGGTCTTTCTGCAAGGAGTTTGCATGTTCTCCCGGTGCATTTGTGGGTTCTCTCCGGGTACTCCTCCCACAGTCCAAAAACATGACTGTTAGGCTGATTGGGCACTCTAAACTGTCCTTAGGTGTGAGGGTGTGTTTGAGCGGTTGTTTGTCCTGTACGTCTCTGTGTTGCCCTGTGATGAACTGGCGAACTTGCCTCTTGCCTATTGTTAGCTGGAGATAGGCGCCAGCAGACCTACCCGAGCCAATAGAGAAAAGGATGTACAGAAAATGGGGGGAATGGCAAAAATGGAGCGTAAAGCAGAGAAACAGGTAAAGCAACAAATATCAACCCGGTCCTACCTGCTGCAGAATGACCATGGTTCAGTTACGAGTCTAGCAGTGAACATCAGAACTCACTGTGTGAATGAGACCTGCAAAGAAAATAAAAACAATGAAATATGTAAAACAACTGGGCCAACAGAAAGAGTTTTTCATTATAACCAATCAGCTGCTGACAAGAAAGCAGAGCACTAACTGATTTCTCAAGTCATAACTACAGCATATGCTGCACCCAAAGGAACAGTGTTGAGTTTAGGGCTTTAGGTTTTACTGCCTGGATGATTAATAGGTCAGATACAATAAAATATTAATATGAAAAAAATGGATTGACCTGAAAAGGAGAGAAAAGCAGGTGAAGTTTAATGAATGGCACCAATAAATGATCTAATACTGGCTGGAATATTGCTGTATATCTCCACATGGCCACTACCAACCACAAAACTCTATTGGATAAGACAAACCAGTGCAGGGAGGGGGAGGGGTTTGTGCTGGTCGACGCTGTTAAAGGCTTATTCAGATTCTTGGAGCTAATCCTATGGATTAAGTACCAGCCACAGTTGTTGCAGTTATGACTGCTGAATCACTTAGTGGCCCCGTTGAGTCGTCCTTCTTTTGTTTCCTTTGTTTGCAGCGATGCCGCGGTGGCATACAGCCAAAAAAGAGAAGAACTTTAGGAAATAATCCTGCCATATTCTTCAGACTTTATGTAATAAAGTTTGTATGTTTGTGACACTAGTCTCCAGGCTGAGATCTGCTAAAGTTGTTACTTTGGTGCTAAAAAACTAAAGATTAGTATTAATAGTACCTTTTTTTAAGGGGGGGGGGGGGGGTAAAATTTATCAGAGAAATATACTTCTTTAAGAGCTTAAGTATTGCAGATAATACTTGTATTAAAGGGAGGGGGTTAAATAGGCTTTAACATATATTTGGTAATTTAAGGTTTAAATATTTAGGAATTCAAATAATTTGGATGTTTTTTGTTTTTTTATAAATTAAGTTCTTGAAATCCGAAATGGGGAGCTGTAGTTTTTTTTAGTTTACATTAACTCATTCTTAATTATTAGCTTGGACAGAACATCTTATGAGCTGCAGGGAACCATTTCAACCTCAATCTCTAACACAGACATATGGATCTGATTCTATCCCAAACCTTTAATCACAACTCAAATTAGACCAATTACAACCCAACAGGAAAGGATCTTGTAGATTAACCTATAAATCCCTAAAGCACATCCAGATCCAACTGAAGGCTTTCATAGAATCAACTGAGGAAAATGTTTAAATCACAAATCTTAGGTTCTACTTAAATAAATAGGAAGTTTTCACAGTATGTAACAACATAGCTTCAAACTTTATGGTATTTTATTGGCATTTTATTGAAGCCAAAGTTGGAGGAAAGAGGTCTTATATAATTCAGAAATGACTGGAATTATGGCTTTAAGGATTTATCACAGACAAAACAACTAAATTAATCTTAAATATAGATTTGGACCAAACCGTTAAGAGTTTTAAAACTGAACAGTAAACATCTAAAGTGTGTTTTAAAATGAACGGGCAGGAAGTTTAAAGGTATCGGTCCAAAGGTATGAAATTAACTGGATCAACTTTTTTGTTACATTTAAATCTTAATTGAAAAAATAAGTTTTGATTTATTTCTTTGTAACATAACTTCAAATTCAGAGCTCTAATAACAAGGATGGCATTTTCACCAAACAAGATGTTTTAGACCTTTTGTTCACTCAAAAACAATACATATTGCTTTAACCACTATTTTACCGCAGAGATACACTCAAGAGTTTTGAATGTCACTGTGTGACTTGTTTCAGAGATGCATAAATCTGAGAGCATAACAGAGGAAAGACATGTGCTTCCCTAGTTTTTCCAGTTATCTGAAATATAACCTTAACTTTAAATTTAGTCTTAGATCAGTTTATTTTTGATTAAAAAACAAACTTTTCTTGATTGATATTTAAAAACCGGGTTAGTTATTTAAGCTGAGGTTGTGAAATCTGATGTTTTTCGAATTCTGTTCTGCACTCTGCAAACAATATTTGATTACGAAAACTGCATCAGTTTTTTGGCTTCTTTGTAATGCTTTATTAGAAACACAGGGAAAACACTTTAGTCATACAAAACATATAATGTTCATTAGAGGCTTTTGTTTCTATTTTTTAAAGCTTTTACATTTATAAATCCAGTGTTATAAAGCAATTTCAAACTTACAGTTATTGCTTTATACATGCTCAAAGCATAATACAGATTCCTTTATAGTAAAGTCTCAAGCCTCATCAAGGATTTTTATCAAGTCTGCCTTTATCTTCAATGTCCTCCAGTTGTTTAGTTAACAGTTCTTTACAGCCTGGAAAAATATCAATGCAGACTAATAATGATCATATGTTATTTAAATAATCTGTCTAAAGCCCCCAGGTTTCCTGGATTATGATATTGTGAAACTATAAAACTACTCTTACTCCTATTAAGTTAGAGTAAAACAAGGAAATCAAATTTTATAGTCAAGAGTTTGTTGAACATCTGTGGGCGCCTTCATAACCCCACCGTCAGTCTAAGGTTTTTTCAGAGAAAAATCTCCGTGCTGGCTGAGCATGCTCTCTTCTCCATCCCCTTGATGAGCTGCACATAAAGAGCTGTGGACCAGATACTCATCGCCTGAGTGTTTGTTACTCCCGGTAACGTATTGTTCTCAGCGCCAGTTTCTAGTCTCTAGCTCTTAGCTTTATTACCAATGTTTTAAGTCTCAAGTTTCTCTAGTGTTCCTCTCATGCCTCCAGTGTTAATCAGCTTTCGTGTTTTTCCGTGCCTCCAGCAATTACCTTTGTGCTCACCTTCAGGATCCAAGACTTTACCAGTGCTCACGTTCTCCTGCAAGATTACCCCGCCTCTTTTCAGTCATCCCGGTCCCTCAACCTCCTGCGGCGAAGCTCGGTCTGATCGCTCAGCCATCATCGCACTTCGTGGACAACCTACACTTCAATAACAATCAAATTGGAAAAACCTCAGCTCACTCACCTCTCCATGGCGTCATCCATCCACTCTACAAGTAAGATCTCTCCTTTCATCTTCACAATTCGCCCGCATCACCTCACGTGTTCTGACTTCACCTCCAGAAGTCTCCGGCCTCCCACGTCGCTCCTGCCGGTTCCCGTGTTCCTGCCGATTCCCGTGACCTCCCGTGTTTCCTGCCAAATCCCCTCCAGAAGACCACTTACACTCACCTTCAATAAACTGTGTAACTTTGAACTCCTGAGAGTCCTGTGATTATGTGGGTCAAGTGCTTAAATAACTTGACAGAACACTTAGGTCAAGCTGACCCACAAGAGGCTCTCAGGAGGGTTATTTCTGAACAATCATCCATGATTCACACTCACGAGACCGTTCTCTGATCCCTATCAGAATAACAAACAACAACTAACCAAACTCTAGATCGCATTACTCACCTGCTCCAGAATCTTAATCCCAGAACCACCGATCACAGTCCTCCACAGTACGAGGGCGCTGCTGCCTATCTCCTGCCATCACCTCCAGTTCCGCCCCGTCCTGTTCACAGAGGGGTATCAGTTCCAGTTCCGGAGAGATATACCGGGGAGGCTGGCAGCTGCGGTGCTTTCATTTTCCAGTGTTCCATGGTTTTTGCCTTCTCTCCACACACTTTCATCGATGATGATGCCAAGATAGCGTTTGTTATCGGTCAGCTGTCCGGTAAGGCACTTAAGTGGGCGGAGGCCCGTTTTCGTAGATATCCTGAGTTCGGGCTCTCCTACCAAGAATTTAGCTTTCAGTCATGAAACTGACCACCTAACTCTATCTCGCAGATTCCTAAAATTAAGACAAGGCTCTAGATCTGTAGCAGAGTTCTCGATTGAATTTAGGACCCACGCCGCATGTTTAGGCTGGGATCCAGATGCTTTAAAGGCTTACTTTTCTCAAGCCCTTAACGATCCTTTACAGGATGAACTGGCCATCTTAGATGAGCCTCCCTCTCTCGACAAGTTTATTGCTTTAGCAACCAGAAATGATGGTCGTCTGAGAGAAAGAAACCGGTTGAGAGCTTACAGTAGAACAACTGCTAATCAGACCTCCGTTGTTAATCAGCCATCTCCTCCACATTCTGAACCTAACCCAAGACCTTCTTCTGAGCCCTGCAGACCCTCGCCACCAGAACCGGAACCCATGCAGGTTCGACGAACCAGGCTCACCCGGAGGAACAGCAAAGGAGGATGCAGTCTAGGGAGTGTATTTACTACAGCACTCCCGGTCACTACATAGCCTTCTCTCCACAACTGAAGAAGAAGGAGAAGCTCCCCGAGGGGGTCTGCCTGTGAACCCGAGGCCACAGGTGGACCAAGTTGTCCCGTCCAGTCTGCCTGGTCTTCTTATTCATACCACACTCATTAACAACCAAGACACCATTCAACTTTCAGTGGTCGTGGACTCTGGTTGTGAGCAATCGCTCATTGCGTCATCCCTCGTTGACCAACTACAGATCTCCATCACTTCTCTGGACGTCCCTCTTTGTGTCGCTGCCCTGGATAGCCGACTTCTCCCACAAGTAACTCACATTACACAACCTCTCGAACTCATAATCTCTGGCAACCACAAGGAACTTAGATCTTTCTATGTTTTCTTATCATCCCAACCCAATATCACTCTAGGATTCGACTGGCTTCAGACCCATAACCCAACCATAGACTGGAAGGAGTGCACTATCAACTCCTGGTCTGCTAACTGCCTCTCCTCCTGTCTCCAGGCTGCCGTTCCTCATAGCCCGCCCCAGGAGGATAGTTCCATCGATTTTTAGGATCTCAGTAATGTTCCAGAGGAATATGCAGACCTAAAACAGGTATTTAACAAAAAGCCTGCTCTCTGCCACCTCATCGACCATATGATTGCACCATAGACCTGCTGCCCGGAGCTCCCCTGCCATCTACTCGCCTATACAATATTTCCCTAAAAGAACTAGAGTCGATGGAGCCCTACATTAGTGAGTCCCTCGCCGCTGGCATCATCAGGTCCTCCTCGTCTCCACTTGGGGCGGGTTTCTTCTTCGTATCTAAGAAAGGTGGTTCGCTCCGGCTGCGCATTGATTACCTAGGTCTCAACAACATAAACATCAAAAACAAGTACCCTCTCCCACTCATCACTGCCGCATTCGAGTCATTACACCAAGCCACAATCTTCACAAAACCGGACCTACGCAACGCTTATCACTTAGTCCGTGTACGCCAAGGAGATGAGTGGAAAACAGCCTTTAAAACACCACTTGGACATTTCAAATACTTGGTTATGCTGTTTGGTCTCTGTAATGCTCCCTCTGTTTTCCAGGCTCTAATTCATGATGTTCTCCGTGATTTTCTAAACCTTTTTGTTTTTGTCTATTTATACAACATCCTCATTTTTTCCAAGAACCGCACAGAACACCTTTCATTCGTCACACAAGTCCACCAACGCCTCCTCCAGAACCGACTATTTGTGAAAGCTGAGAATTGTGAGTTTCACGAACCGTCAATAACTTTCCTTGGTTTTATTTTTGAGAGCGGGCAGATCCCAGCAAATCCTTCAAAGATTCTTTTCGTCACCAGCTGGCCTACACTCGAAAATTGAAAACAGCTTCAACGATTCCTTGGGTTTGCCAATTTTTACCGCCGTTTCATTAAAAACTACAGCCAGACAGCCGCCCCATTAACATCTCCACCAAGTCTGTTCAATCTGTGCACGCAACAAGCCTAACCATAGACCTCCCTCCGGACTCGTTCAACACCTGGACATTCCCAAACGACCATGGTCACACATCGCTCGCAACCTAGTCAACACCTGTGCGGGAACCGCCTCACCTACGACCAGATCCGGCCACCAATACTGTAATAGTAGAAAAAGCTCCTGTACTCTCTTAGCACTATGCAGGGTTTATGCAGGGGTTTTTCTCCCTGCTTATCTACCTACTATCCTACCAGACAGGTAGTGCCATTGTTATCATGTCTGATCTGAGATACTGACCTTGTTTTAATCTGAATAATTTTAAATCACCTACAAAGACTGTAGCTTTATCAATTAAAACAAAATTGGACCGGGATAGTATATTGTAGGTGAAAGAGTTTTCTTTTGGCAAACGGCACTAAGATGGCATTGACAAAACCTAAGAAATGCAAAATGAATATTATTGATCACAGGAAGACTCTTAAATCTGGAGGTTTTAAAAGAGCCATTTCACACCCATAGTTTGTTCACTTCAGTCTGAATCGGTTATTGAGTTTGTTGACTCGTAATATATATACAAAAATCTAAATCAGGATGGGATAGCCAAAAACAGATTCAGCAGATGCTGAGAGAAACTGCAGCTGTTTTTCTCTGAACTCTGGTGAGATTACTGTCTTCAGATCCACACAACTTCAGATCCACACAACTAAACTACACTTTTTCTTCCTCTTACTCTTCATAGCTGAAGAACTGTCGGGTTTTTCCTTTTACATTTAAACTGCAGTCTGAAAATGTCACAACTTCCTTCAGTCTCCTAATCAGCACAGCTTGAAGTTGGTCTTGATTATAAGCACTGTATTAATGACTTCAGCTAGATGGACATCTTCAAGTTAAAGAACACTTGCAGGAAAATAGTCAGTAGAGCAAACTACAGAATAATCTTTTAGTGTATCTGCGTGCAATTAAATTGACAACAAATCAGTCTCCTCAAAGTGAATTTCAGACCAATATACACATTTACAAAACTTATTAGCAAACACAAGACTTATTGGACTTTATTAACAGGATTTTTTTCACTAACCTTAGAATTGGGCTAATGGACCTTGCAGTAACTATTTCTAGCATGAAGGACCCTGAAGGAGGGACACATGGGATAGAGAAGCTACCATTGCTGCTGGCAAGCTTCTCCATAAGCCTGCTCCCAGATATCATGCCTGTCAATGTAATTCTCATCAAACCTTCTCACGCTATCAAGAACAGCCGTGAGCCCACTACACTCTTAACATGTCACCAGAAGACCTTACAAAGCAGATCTGTTGGATTTTTGGCTCCACAAAGTGAGCATGGTCCAAAGTGAAGGAGCTTTACCTCGATTCACTTACCTCAAAACAAATGTTGGGAAGATAATTGTGTCAAATACCGTGTGGTGGGGTGGTTTTGCTTTGCACTAAATCGTTTTTTTTTTTGTTGAATTATGCTTCAAACAGGTTAAACTTCAACAACATAGCATTTTTAACAATTTTCCTACGTTTTGTTTAGACAAAGTGTTTAATAAATTAGCAGTTTTTTTTAAATATACTGCTCTGCTAATTGGGATTTGGTCTGAAGATGCATCTTATTGTTACACAGTTAAAAACAAAACAGGAATTTCAAGGCATTTGAAACAAACAGCAAATCACTTAATCATCACAGCTCACAAGACCCAAAGTCAACCTGCTAGACGATTTACACACAGAGGCCAAGAGCTTGTTAAAGCTGCTGGCCCTTAATCTGTCTATGGTCTGCATTGTTATTCTAACAAGTATATGCGCTTCATACGTATCACTCACATGGCAGGGATTCAGAGGCAACCTTGGGTGTGACACTTTCATCATTAGCCAAGAACCTGACTCCTTTCCATTAAGACAGATGAGGTTCAGTGTCTGAAACAGAGGGGACTGGTTAAAAAGGTTGGTACCTTTCCCTCTGGTGCATGAATAAATCAGACATTTACAAAACATGAATAGGAAAATGATCCACCATTAACCAAACCAGTTGACCTTAATTACACTTTGAACAGCTGTCGTTCTTAAGTTTAAAGCGCTTTACATGACCTCTGAGGAGGCTTATATGCTGTGCATCTGCACCTCTAAATTCCATGGTGATGTGAGCTGCATTAAACGTCAGCTCTAGTTTACAGAAAAATTTCTAACAAGACCGAAACTTCACATCTAAAGACTTCAAAAAATGTAATGCCTAGATTTACTCTGCAGGGGGGCCAGTATCCCAAAACACCTTTTGGATGTTTCTCTGCTTCAACATGCAAATTTATAAAATTATTTGTTAACAAGCATGACTAAAAAGAAGTAAACTACCTACTGCTGTTTCACTATTTGATTAAGGCAAGTGGCAACTTTTGGATGCATCCTGGCTGCAACATATCTAATCAACTAATTGATAGGCAAGTCATCAGGCTTTGCAGCGACCAGTCAGTCAGTTGATTTTTGAGCTTTACGAACCTGAGGCATTTTTAAAAGTAACAGTTGACACCAGCCTTTAAGGACTGAAGTTTGCTTGGAGATTTCTATCTTTTAGCACGTCTAACTTGAATTAATGGCTCCATATGAGCATATCAGCAGAATTTGTTAACTTTACCATTTAAATCAGTTGTGATGGAGCAAGGAAATCCTTTTAAAAAAAAGGCATTTTCAAACTTTTTAGGGTTCTACACACCAAAAAGATCACTTGCAATATGCACCAGCCAGACCCTTAATGGGCAAAAAGCAAAACCACTTAATTTACTGTTTTGCTATATTATTTTTTAGAAAGCAGTTTTCATTTTAAAGTAACTTTTAGATTTATAAAACAGTATACTAGGCCTAAAGGGTGACACATAAAATGTGATGACAAAGGGCAGAATTGTTGTTTTATTTTTGTATAAGTGCAACAATGTTTAGTTATAGAGACTGCTACAACATTTTCCAACCTCAAGGCTAGCAGCCTCTATAAAAGCTGTATTTTCATCTGTAAAGTTTGTTTACTACAATCCCTGTAATCAAAAGTAAAACTATCATCAATTGCCAGTAAAACAGGAAAAACAACTACATAGTAACTACATAGTGTGAGATTCTGTAATGCTATTACTCGTTCATTGCTGTATTGTTTAAGTAAAGCTTGTATAGATTTATGTACGAGTGATAAAACCTTGCTGTATATAGAGCACCTAAACGTTTAGTCAACATCTAAAAGCAAAAATCTGTAACAGTCTCGTGAAGCTGGTAAGAAAATTGTGTAGTGTCAAATGGGTGAGTAGGTGAAGCTTAACAGCAATGCTAAAAATTTGTGTCCAACTTTAACAAAATAACAACACCATAAGCTGGAGTAAATATTGAGAAAAATAGAATATATCCATACTTTTACTTCTGCATGTGGTGCATGTAGAAATAAAGCTACAGTTTTCTCCTCAGACAGGGATTTAGCAGAAGGAAAGTATTTAAATTGAAAGAAAGATTGTTAATGAAAACAGTCTAAACTCCATCTTATTTTTTCACTGAATGAATTCTTGGACTGGCAAATAGAAAAGCCATAACCAAAGGATTATTTCTTAAAACCAGCAGCTGTAAATAAATATTTTTGATTGATAAAACCTGGAGAGGGCTACACTTTACATACTGTTTCTTTAAGGTCATATAACGGCTGCTTAAGTTGTGGCCCAGGACAAAGTGAGCAATAAGAGGCTTTAGTCTAAATCTACAGAAGAGCAGCCACACTGTGGCCTGGCTGCAGACTAATTCTTAACCCACGTTCACCTGCCACCCTTACCTCACAGCCGTCTTTGTAAGAACTCTGTTCCTTCGTCCCGGTTTCTGTCCAGTATCTTTTGCTTCCTGCAATGTATTGGTAAATACTCCACAGTATGATTAAAGAAAGACACAAAAAACAACCAGGTGGATATTAAATTTACTTGTGTTGCTCCAGTCTCTTGCTTTGTTATCCACTTCTATCATTAAAAAATCTATCTAACAAGCTTCTCCTCAGGGGGTTACTGTGGCTCCAGTCTCCTGCAGGCAGTTCAACTGTTTGAAGCCCAATTCCAGCTTGATTTCTGGGTCAGCCGCGGAGATCTCCGGAGTCTCTTTGCTGGATCTCATTCATGGCTGCTGATCCTGATTAGCTCGGAGGTGGAGCCTGCAGGGGAGAGAAACAGACCAGTCAGGTGGTGCAGAGGGAGGTGGGCGAACTAATTATTTGTGTAACAGTATTCTAAATTTTTAATTTATATAAATAGAAAAAATGTTAAAAATAGACCTGAACAATGAGGACCGCTTTAGAATAGAATAGATACTTTATTGGCCTCAAGGGGAAATTCCTTACTTGTAGACAAGGTGTTAAATATTAATAATGCTATTTAACTATAAGCTGTAAAATGTATAAATAATTGAAATATGACTGAATATAAATAAAATAATTAGCATGTACCAGGATACAGCAGTAAAATAAATCTAGAAATAAGTCCAGAGAGATTTAGATTAAGTCACTAAGATTTGGGCATTGTAAAATCTGGTGGCTACTGGTAGAAATGGGGCTCTGTGGTGCATTTAGGCTTTATAAGTCTCTGGTTAAAGGTGGTTCAGCTCATCATGAAGTGGATGAGAGTCATTGTCCAAGACAACCTTCACCTTGGACCAGAAACTTGTCTCTGATAACACTATTAGGGAGCGTCACTCCAAAGACACTACTGGCCTTGCAGATGAGTCTGTTCAGTCCTATGGTGTCTTCCACCCTCAACCTGTTGCCAAAGCGTACAGAATAGCACCGGTAACCACAGACTCAGAGCATTCTGAGAATAGATCAGCATATGTTGAAAGGCCTTTAGAAACCAGAGGGAAATTTAGCCCTTTCTGCAAAGAGCATTAGTGTTCTTAATCCAGTCCAATTTATAATCGATGTAAAGTACCAGATATTTATATTCCTGCACAATTTGACCCCCTGGACGGTAACAGGGATTACTGGCATCCTGGTCCTGCTCCCCAGATCTACCATCTGTGTCTTTGTCACTGGATTTAATACTGCATAGGTTTAAGGTAATTAAATGTATGGCCGAAAAATATATAAATCATGAAGCAAACTCACTTTTTTAAGGTATACAATAGTTGTATCTTAGATGTAATTCTCCCACCAGTGTTAAAAAACTACCGTTATGTTAATTTGAAACAATCTATGTTAATTTCATTGTACAATGTGTATAATGACAATAAAAGGCATTCTGTTCTATTCTATTCTATATATTCCTCTATTGTTATGTCTTTGTAGTATGGGACCATTCAAATGTTGGAATGCTGCTGAAATAAATAAAGATGTTGCAATCTGGTGACTTCGAATGCTTTTTCTAGCAAGCAAAATTATGTCTAATTGGTCAGATCAACCAATGACAAGAATCTTAGGACCTAATTTTAACCATGAGAACTGCAAACTGATGGAAAATGGACTAAACTTGTGTAGCATTTTATCAAGTCCAGAGGACCCCAAAGCGCTTCACACTACATTCAGTCATTCACCAATTAGTGTACCCAAACGTACTGGCGATGGAGAGCTCCTGCATTTTAGCAACAGCTACCCTGTGGTACTCCGTCGGAAGTGAGGCAGCCATGCACTGGTATATTTACAGGCAGGTGGTATTTATATAGGAAAAGTGTAAATGAGCAAAAGCAACAAGAACTGGAGGATTTGAATATACTCTCTGGTGACCAAATATATCACAGATATCAGGCCAGTAAAATTTCTATTAATATGTTTGAATGTTTTGACATTTTTAGGTAAATTAGCAATTAGTTTTAGTGGCTTAGTTAACTTTCTCATTTGTTTTGTCCAGGTTAAACCTGGCCTAATATAATATTTCTTTATCAAAGTTCCTGTTTTCTGAATTTAAAGGTCTAATCTTTTTTGGAGCTTCCTCGGATGAGCCAGCTCTGTCATATACAAAAAAATAATAATAATGAAGAAACCAGAATATGTTTTGTAGTTTTATTTCAAAGTCATGCCACAAGTTGACATTACATACAAAAGAAAAAAAAAAAGAATTTAAATTGTAGCTATAAAAGAACCACAGTGTAACCGAGGATCAAATTCAGCTAACACGTAATAGAAAATGAAAAGTAAAGCTCACACTGAAAATAACGCACTGACAAGCACACGGTACAGAACATACAGCACTGCTCTCTGATTCGTAGCTATCAGTAAACATATCAGTTGGGAACCCAATTTAAAGAGGTTATACAAAATTAACAAGCTTAGAAAATATTGATAAAAGGTACTTGTTACAAAGACGGTAGCATCTCCTAGAAGAGTCACCATGCAGTAGAAAGTCCAGCCTCGAGTCGATAAACATTGGCAGAAAAAGTATGAGAGAAATCACAAGATCGTTCCTTGAGTGGACAAGTCCCAATGTCAGGTCTTTCTTTTGTAATGGACATCTTAACTGATCAAATTAGGATGCGGTCCACATGAATCGGTCAGTTGAGAAACCACATGTTTTCCCTCTGGGATCTACATCAACACATGCAGTGGGAAATTTGATGCGACTTTTAAATCCATCAGTCTAGCAATCGAGTGGCCACAAGGAGATTTAAAGCTGAAACCAACACACTTTCGGTTTCTTTAATAGGATTTTTATTGGTTTGATCATAAAATGAGAGAATTTACAGATTCTCCTTTCACTGAACTCATCTACCGATGAATGACTTGCAGAATTAGCCCCATATAAAGTGAAGCAACTCAACCTTAACAGTCTTGTTTTATAACATAAATGTTTGAAATCATGCCATCATGTTTGCCCGAGTGGTTTTAAAGGTCCCATTAAAAGTCCAAACACTGCTTCAAACTAATTACCTAAAATCAAGGTATACTAGTTTTTCCTTTGTAATCATGTATTTTGAGGAATTATAGAGAAAGTCATATAAATTCTGAAATGTAATGAATTATTTTATCTAACGGTATTTTTAATTTTGTAAAACCTTCGCATTGATCCGTTTCAGGTAATTTAGGTTCTATTCCACTTTGAGATGACTTATGACCCAGAAACAAAAGTGAACTACAGCTGGTAGATATAATTTATCAGACTAAAAAAAACATGTTTTTCATAGCAAAATTAACTTAAAAAACTTAAAATCATCTGTTGACCATAAATCAGTTCGTTTTGATGAATCAGAGATAGGAAATATCTCAAGGTCAGATTTGAAATGTCAACGCAGCAAGAATCCAATTAAAACTAGAACTACCCTTAAAAATGCTGTGTTTTCTAAAGACTTACTTCTTAAGAATTTAAGTCACAAACCTATTAAATTAGGGACATTTAGCTGTGATTCGTGTTTGGAAAGGATTGCATGGTACATCTGATGAAGTCTAATTGGGCATTTATAAATAACATATAGCACAAGAAATTCTCTTAAATCAAAACAATGCCTATGTGACTTTTACAACATCTGGTTTTCCGTTACTGCATTCAAGTCATTTTGGCCAGAGACACCGTAGGCTAAGGCCTAAACCCCTTAAACTGAAGGAATATTCTGACAAACTGGAAAATGTCGTAATTGGCCTCACTATACCTGTACCGTAAATTATCTCAACTCCAGTTACACAGCTCACACACTCATGAAGAACTAGAAACCAATTCAACATTACTACAAGAAAAAATCCTTATGATCACCAAAAGCAAAACTGCAATTTCCTCCATTCTGCTGCTTTTAACTGTGGAGTTATTAATATTCCAAGATCCCTAAATATGAACTTCAGTATCTGACACCAATATGTTAGCAGTAGATATTTCAAGTATATCTAAGAGTAGAAGCTCAGCTTCCAAGGAATGGATTGGTTTGTCCACCAAATCCGATGCTCAACTGGTTGGGTTGAGATCTGAAGAATTTGGAGGTCGAGTAAAAGCATTTATGAATTGTATCATGATATTACACAGTTTGGTGTCGTGTCTTTTCTATTTGAAAGGTTCACTCGTGCAACTATCAATTACCCATTGACTACCATATTAACAGGGAGCACCTCAAAAACTGCTTAAAAGTCCTATTTTACTAGTTTGGACAACAAATATACCTTAATAGCCACTAATACATGCAGGTATAGCTTTACCTCAGAAGCTACTCTCTACAGTCTTCCCTTTCTATCCTCTTGGGGGTTCAGCCAATCAGTACCGAAGAAAATTAAGCGTACTTCTGGATTGGCTGCTTTACAAACACCAGCCAATTGTGTGTTTTATACCATTGCAACCGTCTTCTGAAGGCCATTTTTAAAAATAGATTTATTGTTGATATGCCCTCAAAATAAAATCTGCAAATTTTACACATCAATATGTAGTCAAGTTCCGCAGAGAATAAAATACTGAAGAGAGGCTGGGAGGGGATCCACTGTGATGTATTCCACCTGGGGGGACTTCTGTACAGCGTTGGTGCTTTTGCAAATTAAGCTACTTCTACAAATATGTTTCAGAGTTAGGAGCAAACCTGCAGGTGGAAACAGTATGACAGGCAGCAATGTGCTGGTTTGTCAACTGTCCACTCAAATTCTCAGTTCTAACAGGGTGTAAAATGGATCTTTACAATGAAGTTGCAAGTGCAGTCAGAGTGGGCGACAACTTCTGTGGATCACAGAGAAACTTAAACCCTGAACCCATCAAACGAATCATTATATATGGGACTAATACCAGAGTTCTGCACCAAACCAAATCTATTCGACTGCGGAAGATTGTAAGTGGCTCAAACTACTCAATATATCGTATATCAAGGCAAGCATGATGTATGTTATATTTTTATTTATTTTTCATTACTCGCAAAAAAGTGCAACAGATAAAATGTTACACTAATCATTTATCTCAAATTTCCAGTAGAAAGGAGAACATCTGCATCATAGGCTTCCAGTTCAGTGAATAATTCACCTGTGTTCCTCTTGACTAGCAAGGACCTACAAAGAACTAATCTTGGTGTGCGTTGGAACAAGGATCCAAGCACCTACTGAGTTGTTGCTACTTTTATATACGTACTGCAATATGCAGGTTATGCATACAAAAGGAAATTGGACACGGTTTAAATGCATGCCAGTGTGCAACAAAGGCATTTAATTTACACCCAGTATGTTTATCAAAGTAGCAACAATGGATCATGTTTGCCAACTGCCTGTGGAGCAAAATCAACGCTCCTGTCATTCGAGATAAAACAAGCAGATCTTAAAGCGTTTTTTATTGTTTTTATGCTACATGCACGGCCGTTTTGTAATCAATATAAAAAAAGTTACTGCTTGTTCAAAAACTTTTTGCTTCCTATGAAACATCTTCTAACCTGCCTTGGCATTGCCATGCAGAAAAATGCTTACATATGCTGGAGACTGAAGCAATATAGCAACTATCGAAAAACACGCTTCAGGTCCCAAAGCTGAAGTCAAGCTCGGATAGTTCAGTAGCTGGAGGGTATTTCTGTGTGTGTGTGTGTGTGTGTGTGTGTGTGTGTGTGTGTGTGTGTGTGTGTGTTGTAGTAAACAGTGAAAGCCGTAACACTTTTGGAAAAAAAATTCACATTATGCAATAACTAGTTGTAACACAGCATCGCAGTGAGGATCTACATATGGTATAAAAACCAAAAAAAGGCGGACAACAAAAACAGAGAGCAAAACATTTCTGAAAAATTTTCGTAACAAAGATGGTTGAAACTCACAGTTTGTAAGACGCAGCGAAATGTAACAGGCCACTGGTCTTTTTGGCACTGCTGTGGCAAATCATCTTAAAGAAATATGACTAATAGTTATGATGGCTGTGGTGGCTACATAAGCAGAATGCTTAAAGGCTTATAGACATTGTCTCAAGGTAAAATTTATCTTATGCAGGGAAAAATACTTGTTTTGTAATAAAAAACAAAGTCAATGAATACATTGGCATAGTTTATGAGACACCGTCAAACTGTTGTCCTTGTATTTCGTCCCAACAAAAAAACAACATCTGACTCAGTCCTCTTCTGCTTAGCTGGCTGTTTACCATTCACATTTCATCATCCTGAACACAAATCTCAAATATCAGAGTTTAGTACCTGCACCAGCTGAATATGAAATTAAATCAAACTTGTCCTGAAATTCTTTAACCTGCTGTTCTTAGTCATATCCCTCACAAACAGTCATCAACACAACAGAAACACACAAAAACACATTAAATGCTAAGCCAAATGAGTCCATGTGAGACATAAGTGCGAAGCATTGGTTGATTTTATACGCTTGGGGGAGAGAAATGTTGGGGTCCGTGTGAGCAACACACATTTATTTATTGAGATAAAATGAACTGGGTAACTGAGAGTAACAAGAAGAATTGATAGAGTTATGTTTAAGGCGACCCTACTTGTGCTTTCTTTATGTTTGTGATTGAGTCAGAAAACTGAACATGCAGCTGCCTAAATTTCAGCACATAAGCTTGCAACATCTAAAGCATTTCAAGGATCCTCAGGTACTTTTTAAACCCAGTTATGAACTGGGTTTTGAACTCATTCTTATTCAGGACAAAAAGATTTTTCACTTCAAAACAGTATTTTCTGTTAAAAATCGCAAAAAAACAACAAAAAATAAATACAACTTAGAAAAAACTAACAGTACTGTAGACAGCCTAGACATGGACCAGGACCAGTTGGTTTAGCAGAACTTGGCAGCCTGACAGGAAATAATTCGACCACATAATACAATAGTGTGGCATTAAAATATACTTAGGACAGATTGACTAACAACATTTTTTTTAGTTCTTGTGGTATTTTCAGCTGTGACAAGGAAAACTCTGCCGGACAACAAGGCGTCGCCAAACCTGTAAAAATCATTCAAAATAAATGTAATCATTTCAAATAGTTGTTTTAGTAGCATATTTGCTGGATGTTTCATTTAAGTACCATCAAGTAGTTATGTCTTAACTAAGGACTTCTCCGATCTACTAGATTCAGATCGATAATATTATTTTTTAACATTAGATGATAAAATATATAAATAAAACATGTTTGACATTTGGCACAACTGATTTCTCACCACAAACTCTCTATTCATTCCCCACTACATTGTTTGCAGTTGATTTGGATTCGCAACAAAGTACCAACCAGGAGGTAAAGTTACAATGCAGTGGGAAAGTATTCAACCCCTTAATTTATCTTGTTTTTAGATAATCAAATAAATTTCCATATCAGACAAAGACAACAAAAAGATGAATAACAAAGTCCAGATTATAATAATTAAAAACAATTCAAATCAACCTGACCAGAATTACAAAATATATAATTTGCTTTTGTTTAATCATGAATTAAGTGTTTAATACCTTGGCATGTTTTACTGCCTGTAGAAACAAAATATCCACTAAACGGGATCAGTCCGACAACATGAAGCTGGACTTCAGAAGACCACAAAAGGGAAACAAAAATTTGTATTTATATGTATAAAATTAAAGAACAGATAAGTAAAAAATATCCAAACCCCCATAACATACTAGTTAAGACAGGTTTAAGTAAGGAAACATGTCAAATAGGATGAATGATGAGGCTCCTCTGAGACATAATGTGGTGGAAATAATCACGGCTTCCACCTCCAATAGTCTGATGAAGGAGGAGGGGACGGTTGATTTTTGGTGGTTGTGTATTGAGGTGTCTGCGGTTTGCCAAACATATGTTTTGTTTGGCTGAGGACATAAGCGGCAGGGCAGCGATGGCATTGGTCCAGATCTTCTGTTGTCATTTAAGGTGATGTTGGATGGAGGCGACCGGTGTTTGGAGTTTATCAAATGGGGGAAAATAAAGGTGTTGGTACAACAATGAAGCCTCGAACGTTAGATTTTACAGCAAGACATTGTTCCAAAGAACATCCTTTTAGAGCATCTCTGAGTGCTTCAAAACCAAAGCCACAAAACCTTCTTGCAAACCTTAAATAGGCTGTTTATACTTTAGCTTCCTGCCAAGGTTGCAATGAGCAGTAGGTTTAGGGGGAATGTCTTTTTCACACTGGCCCAGGCTGGTTTGATCAGCTTTTACTGAAGAGTTTAATAAATAATTAATAAATTAAAATACATTAATATCTCAAGTTTTCTGTCTGATATTGAACTTAGATTGATGATCAGAAACATTTAAGTCTGAGATCTGTAAGGAGACAAATATTTTACCAGTGAGTTACATAACTATAGTTTAGGCTCCAGGGCTTTTGTACAAGGAACGTTTTAACAGTACTTTAAGTGAGATTAGTGGGTTTTTGCCCCCCCTCGTCTTTTATTAATAAAATCTAAACTAACATTCCAGTGCTCGGTTCTACAGTTTCAAATACTGGTCGTTTGCGGGCCAACGTGCCTGCGCAGCTCCCACTTTCTGCCAGAGTGAAAACAATAACGAGCACAGAGAAGATAAGTAGCACCTAGAAAGTCATCAACAGCTGCTGCTAATTTTCACAGATGCTAGAAGCGTTATAAATACATTACCATAATACTAGACATAGCACTTTTTAAACCTTCTTGATATGATCCGTACAAGATGAGGTGCACCAGGCGTCGACATGCCGACTCTTTAAAAACTAACGTTTTCGTGAGGCTCCAGATAGAAAGAATAAGTAGATATAGTGATAACTCAGCAGTACAATACAAGGCCATGAACATATTGAAAAATAAGTCATGCACAAACCATTTCTTGCAATGCTGTATATAAAACAGGGTTCCTTCACATTGTTCATGTCAGAACTCCAACTCTATTCGATTATAATATGCAAACCTGTTGGTACGTTTTTCCCACTTTTCCCAAATATCACAATTCAACATGAATATATGATTGATTTCTCCTGTGGTCAGGCTTTAAATATGGAACATGTAAAAAAAAAACACAGATGAGGAGAATGGCAGTAAAATGATGGCAGAAGAAAGGATGGTTCTTTCCTTTCTTAGTTAAGAAGGGAAGGGGAGAACTAAAAGAGAAAAGCAAGGAAGAAAAGAAACTTTGAAAGATTCAATACAGGAAGGTGAAAATCTACAAAGAAACAAAGGACTGAATGAAAGAAGGAAGAGCAAGTGAAACAAGAAAGGAAGATACAAAGGACAAAAAAGAGAGAAGAAAGAAAAGAAGGAAACTTTCAAAGACAGAGGATAGAAAGGAACAACTCTACAAAAGAAGGAAGGAAGGAAGACAAAGAAAGGAAGGCTCAATAATAAGAAGAGGGATGAAGAAAGTCAAACAGGATGCTGGTTGGACAGTTGGATAAACTTTAAAAAAACATTTGTTTTCTTCTGTTTTTCTTAAATCAGACAACAAAAACTACATTTCAGATTTTTCCAGCTGCCCAGCAACACGGACAAAAATGGAAGAGACCAGATTAAATACCTCCATGTGTGAGCATTCCAGTAATAAACAGAGAAATGGAGATCAGTTGCCTCAGTAGCCTTACATTCAAAGGAAATGCATTGTTGGTAGATCAAAGTTTGAATTCTAACTTCTAATACTAAAAGAAATTAAAACACAAAAAAACAAAACAAAAAAAAAAACGGCAGCAATCCATAAAACTCAGACTGCATTTTAGAATCAACAAAAATAACACATTACAAAAAGAATGAAAAGCTCACACTGTGTGACCACACGATTGGTGCAGAAAGTGTCAGGGTTAACAAGAGAGGTTACATTTGCACCACTTGTCTGTTCAAAATGCAAAAAGCAAACAAACAAACAAAAAAAACATGTGAAATCATCAGTTGATCCATGCAGCTTTCCTGCGTCGGAGGCAAAGCCAAGACCGAGATGATGGCACAAGTTGTTTGGCAGAACGTCCCATCTAATAAAAACCTCCTTCTGTTGTCTTTAAAACGAATTAAAGTGCAAGGTGTGGGTTTTTCCCCTAAACAACTGCTTTTTTTCTGCTCACACCTTTTTCCAAAGAAATACGTCGTCCAGATGCAAACAGGGTCGACGGATTTGCAATCACCCACATCTGAAGCAAAGCTGAAGGAAGCGAGTCGCACACAGTTTTTCAGTCACAAACGTCAAGCCAGCTCTGTGCCGGCAGCAGGCATACAGCCGCTGTCTCCTACGAGTGTTTCGGGTCGACCCGTAGGACTCTTGCCGAAGGAAGCGTCAGGCAGTGATGTCACCAATAAGAGATGGTGTGGCACAGAGGGTGGTGGTTTGTGGCTAGGCTCAGGCCGGGCCAGGCCAGGTGGTTCCAAACAGGACGCAGAGAGCAAAGGGCCTGGCTCGTCTTTGGTCCCATAAAGCACTTGGTTTATGTCAAGCTGAATCTTTGCACTCCAATGGGGGAAAAGGGAGAGGACGACACGATCGGGGACCCCAGTTGCTAAGCTACGACTGGATAAATGTGCAGCATGGGCAGAAACCTTTTCGAGCCATGCAAGATTAGATCGTCCAGAGCAACCGGAGGCAAGCGTTTTTTCAAAGGGAGTTTAGGAAGGCAGAAGTGACGGGAGACGGGAGGTGACACTTCACACGTAAGCGCGCACACACTAAGCTCTTGGCAGAGGGAGGAAATAGCTGCTGTTTGCTCCACTTTGTAAAGTTCAGGCTGTGGCATGCTCTCTAAAGCACCTGCAACCTGACGAGGCGTCTGGGCGGTCTGGCTGGGTGGGAGGGGTTTAAGCACTGACGGGAGAGAGGAAACACGTCGAGGGGGGGGGGCAGACACTGAAAAAGGTTTTGACAGGACCTACCCCCACCCTCATCTCCTTAAACAGTATAGACTGACTCAGCCTTAAGGCATTGCAGAGCCCTTGAAAAGATTGGCACATGCATGGAGAGTGCAGACCTGTGTGCATATGTGTCATCTGTCTACATGTATGGGTTATACGTCAAATAAAATAAACAAAATGAGGGAAAGTCAATCAGAGCGGCAAAAATAGTCTTATTTTTCTCTTACCTGAAATTCAGTTCATATTTTGCCTTCAAAACCTGCAGAGAGGCCCACTTTTAGATAATATGACATGAAATAACATCCTATTCTAAAAGCAATTTGTCAAAAGATAACTCATGAATTTTGATTGTTATCATTGGCACGTTGTACCTACATGTGTAGAAGCAGGCATAAAAAACAAACTTCCTGAACAAAAGGCTGAATAGCAAAAAATAAACAAAAGCAGGAAGGAAAAGGACACAGTGAGCTCAGAAAGATTTTTTCCCGGATTCTCATTGGCGTTAACAAGCTCGTCAGATGTTAGTAAGCGTGGTGGATGTTAAGAGGCGCACAGTGAGCATGCCGGGGATGTCGTTGTCCTGGTGGCTGCCCTTGTCGCGCAGGTGAAGCGTGTGCTGCTCCTGCCGCTCGTTGGGCTCGCTGAACAGGATCACCTGTCCCAGGAAGGTGTCCATGATCATGTTCTTGTTGTAGATCTGAGCGCCACTCGCGGGGGGAACGCACATCCATGAACAAAAGGTGGGAAACGGGGAAAGAAGAGGGTAATAGAGGAAAGAATGTGAACATGGGTGACCAAAGGAAAGAAAAAAATAAAGGGGTTGGACAATGAAACTGAAACACCTGGTTTTAGACCACAATCATTCATTAGTATGGTGTAGGGCCTCCTTTTGCGGCTAATACAGCATCAATTCATCTTGGGAATAAAATATACTAGTCCGGCACAGTGGTCAGAGGGATTTTAAGCCCTTTTTCTTGCAGGAAAGTGGCCAGGTCACGACTTGATGGTGATGGAGGAAAACATTTCCTGACGCTCCTCCAAAACACGTGGGAGATGTTCAACTTCACTTTCATGTTCATCAAACCATCTTTAACCAGTCCTGCTGTGTGTATTGGTGCATTGTCATCCTGATAGAAGGCACCGCCTTCAGGATACAACTTTTGAACCATTGGATGCAGATGGACCTCAAGAATGGTTTAGTAGTCCTTGGTACTGACGTGTCCATCTAGCATAAGTATTGGGCCAAGGTAATGGCGTGATATGGCAGCCCAAACCGTCACTGATCCACCCCCATGCTTCACTCTGGGCATGCAACAGTGTGGGTGGTACGCTTCTTTGGGGCTTATGCACACCGTAACTCTCCTGGATGTGAGGAAACCAATAAAGGTGGAAGATTTGGGCTCCTTGCATTGAGCCAACTTTTGGCAGTGGCACAAGTTACCAAAGGTTTGGCTACAGCACCCTGTATATTGACCCTGTGGAGCTTCCGACGGACAGTTTTGCTATAAACAGGAGAGTTTAGGTGAACATTCAATTCTGCCGTGGTTTTATGTTTTTTGGATACAACCCGGGTCAGCACACGAACATCCCTTTCAGGCTGCTTTCTCTTTTGTCCACAGTTAATCCTGTTGGATGTGGTTTGTTCTTCTTGGAGGTATACTGACATTACCCTGGATACCGTCGCTCTTCAAGACTTGCTGTCTCGGTCACAGATGCGCCAGCAAGACATGAACCAACAATTGGTCCTCATTTGAACTCTGGTATGTCACCCATCTTGTGCATTGCAGTATTTTGAGCAAAACTGTGCTCTTACCATGATAATTGGACCTTTACACTTAGCTCTTAGTGGTACAATGTGCAAATAAAGGCCACTAGGCTGCTCCAATTCACCCATGAAACCTCCAACACTAAAATGACAGGTGTTTCAGTTTCATTGTCCAATCCCTGTAAGTTGCAGAGACTTGCAGACGAATGTTATAGGCAAGCTTTTTAAATGTTGTCCGGTTACAGCAACTGGGACTTTAGTTATAACCTTACACATGCAGATAAAGCCAGAGGTTTGCGCACACTGAATAGACACATCTGTATTTATTTACTGTGACGTTAAATCAGAAAAATGTTTCATTTTTTACCTAATTTAGAACTACTAAAATCTTTTTCTATAAATAATTACTAAATAAACAGTAGCCAACTACACACAAGACCTCCTTTGGCTTTCTCTTTGCAGAGTGCAGGAATCACAGGTTTGGGTCCTTTGTAGTGTATCCCAATTACATAAAGCCCAATAACATATATGGAAGTTTCTGGAGGCTACAGGACAGATTGTAAAGCAGTTGAAGGGATGTCAATACTTTTGCGCTGAGCGGCTCTACCAAAGAATCGGTTTACTCTTCTGATTGTAATACAAGCGTCAGAATTTCACGGTCCATATTGAGTGCAATATTAAATTACTTCTGATAAATCCCCCTACATATACCGCCTTGTGCTTGGATAATCAATCAGTTATGGATGTTTTGCAAATTTCCTCTGGAGCAATATTCTTGTGCTATATAATCTCACAGTGAGAGATGATAGCGGGAAGCAGGGTTGAATAGGAAGGATAGAAACATTCATCTTAGTTAGAAATGTGCTGAAAAAGTGCAGCAAATAAGTCAGTCAACATGCAGGAATAATTATATCTTAAAATTTGTCTCCCGAAAAGCAAAATGAGTCAAAATGACTACATTTAATGTGTACTATTAAGGCCCTATGGCCTCTCACATACTTATTAGTCTTACATTGCTTTGCTTTATCTCAAAATGATTTATAAATATATTTTTTTATCCGTATGGCCACATGCTTCATTGGCCCATATTAAATCTGAAGATCAATGAAAACCAAACCTGTCCTTCTGTCATGATTTTTTGATCATGAAAGTTTTAAGTTGCACATTGGTGCCAGATTATTGGAGCGATGTGCTACTCTTCAGCAGCATCATCATTATTATTATAAACCGGCTCGTTGTTCAATTGGTGCAGATGCAGCGGTGACAGCTCACCTCAAAGTGGATGGCTTCCTTGGGCTTTTTGCGATAAAACAGGCCTTTAATGTCGAAGTTTGGGCAACGTGTGTCTTTCTGAACTGGTGAACGAACCCTCTCTCCTTCACAAGTGATTATCACATAAGAATCCACAGCTGCAAGAAGAAAAGTCAGGAAATAAATAAAATACACGATTGGACACAGATAAAACTCTCTATACGTTCTTTATTTTTCGCTGAAAATAACCATGAAGCTGCCATCACTACATTATGTGTCCCAGTAAGGATGGGGTTAGCATAGTGAACAGTTTTAAGACATTACATTTTTATTTTGTATTTATTACTATGTTATTTTGTTTCTCCTGGTTGAAAAATCTCTATTTTCATTTTGGGGAAGTTTGAGCAGCCCATCTATGTGATTTAGAAAAGTGGCCAGATCCAGATCATTCTCCAAAAAGGATTCTAATTCTAAATAATAGGGACAGTAGAGCTTTTGGATATATTCAAAGTGCAACAATGGTCGATGGTAGAGTAGCGTTGGGATATCGGTCTCTGCAACATTTGTGCGCTTTAGTATCGACAGAATACATCACAGACCGTGTCCCTCCCCTTATGACCTTCTAATGATGGCTGCTTCAAGGATGATAACCCATCATGTTGCAAAGATTGGATCATCTTAAACCGGTTTCTTGACTTTCAAAATGCTCTCCAGACTCACCAGCTTGTGATAAAACAGATTCCCTCTATGGGAAGTGCTAAAGTATGATGCTATCAATTTTACACGTTATTGACTCTATAAAGAATTCTGAAAGGTCTGAAGGCAAAAGAGGATCAAACCTGGTTCTAATAACAATATTCACAAAAACGTGGTCAAACTTGATGTGAAATATATATTTTTGTTATAAGCTTGACCACCATTACTTCAAACCGAGTTAAAAGCCAGTTAAAATTAAAGTTTTACTCAAACTTTCTGATTGATTAATTTAAAAATGATTCCACAGCTTTGAGCCAGTCACGGAAAAATATGACGTTTTTTCTTTGTCTTTGAAACAACCTGACAGAAATAACTGGGATGCAATTTTTCCTTAGGAAAGAGAGGAGAACTACACATAATGGTCAAAAGCTTTAAACAAGATTCAGTCTAAGAGGAGCTGGAGTCATTTTGCAAAACATAGTTTATTGTTTGACTACACTTGCTAAACTGGACTGAAATGGAGTTTTTCTCTAAAGCACTTTAACATTAACGGCTTCAAATACACTGCAGATTTTTTATTTAAAGGCATGACAATGCTACTATTAAGCCCAGGTTTTCTGTTAAGATCAGTGAAAGAAAAGGTTTAAAACCTGCAGCCAGGAGGCGCTGTGGTACCTTTTGCTTAGTTGAATGGAGCAGTCCATGTCCACGATTTATTTTTTACAGCTTGTACACGTGCAGATAAAAAGCAGTCAGACTCAAGCTGGAGGTCTTACCTCCGTTGGTGTCCTGTCCCTGCAGTCCCTCAGCGCTCACTACATGGACCTGAGTCACCAGCTGAGGGTAGCCACACATCCCTGTCCAACAAGTCTGAGGGGGCTCGTCCAAATTCAGCTCTCTGCGTAGAGAGGGCGTTTATTAACACAGAGGCATGAACCCGTAGATACTTCTTCATGAAAGACAGTTTCTGTTAGTGCTTACTGGGGAGAGCAACAAAGCTATTTTCCACATTTCATGAGCTTTTACTTGATTTCATTTTTTAAAATGATGTACCCACTCTCCTGGAGAGGTCAGCTTCCGGTGACATCTTTATCTCGGCCTACCAGTTGAGCGAAGAAAGCACTTCTAATCATCATCATTAACAGTTGTGTCCAACCTTCTAAGAATAATTAACTTCAACAACAAAAGAAACACTCACACAAGTGGAAAAGTTGTTTGCAGGAAAACATATTACGTTTTTCATTGCCATTGTCGTTTTTTCTTTCAAAAGGTTTGGTTAATGGATTCAACTTCTAATAAATGTCAATTTTTCATAGCTTCTGTTTAATGATTACTCTGATAAAATCTGACATTTTATGAGAGCTAAAGGTTTTCCCAAGAGGTTAAGGTCAGTGTTTGCACATGTGCTGATAATTTTGTTGTGGATAGATGAAGCACTAGATCACGTGTTGCTCACCTGGGGATTTTAGTGAATGGGTGATGGAGGAAGGTTTACTTTTTGCTGACCGCCTTAAGTAAGTATGCTTTTTGTCTTTGATCATGGTTTAAACCTGCGGATCGGGTTTTTATGCTTTTTTGGACACTGTTCTGCCTTGGACATTGACAGTACTGACAAAATAAAACCATCTTAACTGCATGTCGCGTCAACAAGGATTCCCCTATTCAACCGCTCAGCGACCTTGTTTTGATAGTCGCTAAAAAATAAGTAATCTGGTAGTTTAAACTTGTACAAATGCAACTAGCGGAACACATCTTAAGACTTAACTAACCCTAACTAAGGTGTGCTTTACATGATTTTCTCTTTATTATATCAATCAATAAATCAATCAAAGGGAAATTAAATAATACAGTCAAGACTAAAAGGAAAGTAAAACCCTGTTTCAATGATATGAGGATGTCATAAAAATAATCTAGCTATTGTACAAAAACACATTCATTGTTTATTCAACTTAGACCTGAAGATTTAATAGTATCCTCATAATTAGAAGAATAATAATCAAACAGTAATACCATTCAGCTTTTTGACTTTTACAGCTTCTAACATCACTCTAGAGCACTACTGTATTAGATTGGGTTCTGTGTTTCAGTGACTGAAAGGCAAATTGGCCAGAATCATTACCCATTTTCACAATGTTTTCGGTTCCTTTAAAAAAAACAACAACTTGAAACTGAAGCTGTTATGCCATGTTAATTTTAGAGAACAGAGCTTTGCATCAAGCATTTTTCAAAGATTTTTCTGTTATTTAACAATTACCCTGTCAGTAACTTAAAGACATAAATTGACAACTAATGCTTGTAAAACCTGAGATAGAGTTGATCTGACATTGGCCGTGTGACCTAAAGTTGGTGCTTTAAATACTTTCTACTTAAAAATAAAATGTATCTTTGTGAATTGATGGACTTTAAACAACTTAAAACTATTTGATTCCATTCCCAGATTAATGGGCAGCAACAGTTACTTCCCAAAGGTAATCAACATTGTTTTTTATTCTTAGTAATGCGAGAACCCACATCTGGATGCAACAAAAACTACTGGTGATGACCATTTAGGAATATTTAACTGGCAGCATCTACTGCTCCTTCCTCCCTTAAATCCTAGTGAAACTGCAAGGGAGGAGTTAGTTCTCCTCACCATTCTTGCTTTAAGGTTGAGTATTTTACACCATTGAGGTAGATATCCCGCTGACATGTATTGGTCACCCTCCACATCGTATAATTACTTGCAGTCAGAAGGCACATCAGTGAAGACCCGGAGCAGAAATTCTCCCTGCTGCCCAGGGTCAAAGGTTGAGGGGATGATGACGTATCGACCTTCCTTAAGCTCCTTCCTGAGGAAGACGCACCGTGAGTTGATGTAGATGGAGCCTGCTACTTTCTGCTGAGCGGTGTGCATACGGTACTTTCGATTAAGTTCGACCTGAAGAGTTAGGAAGATGTAAAACTTGGCAACCTGGGAAATTAAAATTGTCTGTGCGTTTAAATGCTTTAATATTCTTTGGTGTTTTTACCCGGTGAATATCGAAGCCTATAGCAAGATTCTCCCCTTTTCCTTCTTTGGGTGTGGCTCTTTTCTCTTTTTGCTGCAAGCAGATCAGAACCTCATCCTCAACCTTCTTCACGTCGAAGACATACTGATGTGAGAGAATAATGAATAGTGTTAGCGTTCAGTGAGACGCATCTGTTTACAACAGAAAAGGACATGGTCTGACCTGAGGGTTCTGCAGGAAGGTGTTCTTGTGATTGATGCAGCCTCCGGATCGGTTGCGAAGAGGATCCAGGCGGTGGATCCAGGAGCCCCTCATCACCTCCTCCTCCCAGGTTTTGTGGATGCTGAGGTAGGAAGTGTTGATGAGGCGGCAGAGGATAAGGTCGGTGAAGTACTGGCAAAAGTCGTCAAAGTTCATCCTGCAGAAGGACAGGCAAAGAGGAAAAGATAGACCCGAGAAAGCAGATACAAGCTGGAGGGAAAGAGGTAGCTCTTAAGTGGGTTAAAAAACGGAAGGAAATCAGAACAAAGAGGAACATTTCAAGTTGGACTTAGTTTATACAAAAAGCACAACACAAAGAGCTGAAGTTTAGATTTTTTGGGAGTAAAACACAGTTTAACAGAAATGTTTAGATATCCTGGAAGGGGCGTCTGAAATAAGAACTATTGCTTGTCAGGAAACTTTCAGCCGATGCATCTCTGCATTACATTGATGGACATTAAATCTATCTGAACACCAATATCATGATTTAGGTCTACATTGTATGAATTTTGGAGTACCCTCTTTGACCAAGTGGTCAATGCAGCATGATGGAGATTTTAAACCAAAATCTCAGAACCATTGCAGTTAATTTAAATCACAAAGCCTTGTCTGGAGAGGCCAAGTTCCCAGCAAAAGTTAAGATCCGAAGGAAATTCAAGTAAAAATAAGCCTGCAGGCGTTGTGTAATCTAACTCTGAAAAGTTTTTATTGTCAGAGGAAACAGAGGACAGCTAACCAGGCTAAATCAAACGATAAACCATTGTTAACCTAAACAGCTGGTGTTTGTAATTTGGCTTTAAACCTACATAGCACTTAAAAAAGGTGCAACTAGGTTATAGTGGTACAATGTGTTAAATATATTCAGACACATTATGGGTCTTACCAGAACTCCCCGTCGTCCTGCACAGTGACGCCCAGCTTTTCTCTCTCACTCTTGCTCACCTTGTTCCACTCCTCAGAGCTGAAACCGACAGCATGTCATTTAAACAAGCCTGCATTTCTCTACAAGCTCGTTTTCTCACTGACATTAAAACACTTTACCATTCCTATTCTTGCAAAGTTTCACATTAAAACAAATTTAAAGCTGGCGTTTTATCCTTGAAATTAAAGTAAACAAATATTTTTAAGGCTTACCCCTTTTCCAAATATTACAAAACAGGTTTAAATTAATGGCGCTGAATAGTTTTAAGTCATTATTAAATAACAAATGAATAACATTTGATATATTTTATTTGTTAGAATAATAAACACCAGTTTTCATAGATTTTTTCAGACAAAGTTAAATATTCATGCAAATTAACATGAAACTGTTGCTACCTAACGTTTCCATTTTACTACTATTGCTACTACTGCTAAAAAATGATTACTATGTCTACTACCATTATTACTGGAAGCAGTACTGCTATTACTGTTACCACAACAACTATCCAAAGTAGTAAGAGTAGTAGTACTATTACTACTACTACCTAACTGATACCATCAACTACTGCTATTAAACAAACAAACATATACAAAGTGCTGCCATTAACACCAGTGCTATGAATTCTACTTCCATCACCGCTAATAAATAAAGATATACTAATTAAACATACTGCTCAGAGGATTCATATGTGTTTACTGGCAGCATAACTTCTCTACTTATGTCTCTTTGTTTATGATTCACTGCTACATCCTAACAGGGCGGCAGTCTCCACTCAGAGCAACAGGTTTGATCGAACCTTAGCTAAATAATTCAGCGACAGCCAGTGAATGGGATGAATCATGTTTCCCTAATGACATCTGTTTCTTTCACCCCATAAATAATTCATATTCCATTATTACCCAGCCTTACCACCTCCCTGCTTTGTTTCTGCAAAGGGAAGACCTTTATATCAGTTTTATCGATCCCTCAGACCTTAAATGGAGGAGTGAAGCAGAGTTTCGAAAAAACAGCCGTCTGAATTCAGTCGTTTTTGTTCACTGGGAGTTACATTAGCTTGATTGCATTTTCATTTTTCAGTGTCTACATGACATTTCACAATGTGTTGTTCTCTTGTTTACAGCGTCTGCATTATTTATGGGCTGATCTTTGTCCAGTCTTCTGAGGTTTGCCCATCCTTCACATGCTGTCTCTTAGTTAGCGTGTCAAAGTCAGACACAGGGGAGCATCTAAATTTGGCATTTTGTAAATGAATTTAGAGAAATTGTTTAAACCGCTACATAGCAAGGTCATATCTTAGAAGATGAATGTATTGTTTGTCCTCTTTTATCTAACACAGGTAATTTTGTTGTGTCGGATATGAGGGATGATGGCAAGCAACAGATTGAAAAACATCTCATTACCAAAAGCACTTACCACCTTGAATTCTAACATGCATGGATTTTCTCTACTAACTACTATGAAATAGCAGCTCTACTTAAATTAATATATTTATTTTATACTTCATGTTTTATGTTACAGTATCCTGTTTTTATATTTTAATGTTTGCATTGAAGTTACACCTTATCATCAAAGTTTTGAAAACCCCAAAGGCATGATCTGTGCATGACAGCGCTGAGTTTACCTGTCGCTCCACGGACCACTCCACTCCTTCTCTCCCCAGGGATTCCTCATGCGAATCATGTGCAGCTTCTCTGATTTGAAGAAGGCCAGTAGCCCGTGGCCAAGTCGCACTTTCCGAACATCCGTTACGGCATAGGCGTGGCCCTTGACCAAACCGCAGTCCAGCCGCGCCTCCATGTCCTCCACCGTGGTCGCCTAGAAAAACAACAAACAGATATTTAAAGAGACCAGAACCCTGAAAACAGTGTGATGGTTTACTGTGGGAAACATGGGAGGTTAAAATGTAATGACCGGGTCAAAGATAAGATATTTGGAAAGATCTTTGGTTAGAATCTGAGTCACATTATTTGGAAACCTGCTTTAACATAAAAATTGTCCTAATACCTTCAAGCCAAAAAATACTGCTGTGAAAACTTCACAGCATTTAATCTAAGTTGCTGTCTTATTTAATTAACTGGGATATGTGTTTCTGACTAAAAGTATGTTTAGAAAATAAATTTAAAGTGATAAGTGTTACATATAGTTGCTTTTAAATAATTTTGTTGGTATGATAATCTTAAATATCATGGTTATTTTGGCTTAAGGTGAAAATCTTAATTTCACCAAATTTCTAAACAAATGTAATACTTACAGTGACTCTTGAGTCTGATTTCTATCTTGAGTAAATAAGTAAGAACCAGAATATACAATGGATAGATTGTTTGTAAATCATAAGGCAACAATGCATACTTACCTCCTTGAGCGCAGCTTAGAGAACGAGAGTTACAGAGAAACCATATTTTATTTCTTTGTTTTTAAGCTTTAAAAACATCTTTAACCAAAGAATCTACTAAGCTGCCTACAACTTGACCTTCTCCTTCTAAAAAAGCTATATTTGGATCTGTCTTTCAGTATTTAACGCTGTCTCTATCCTCGAAAAAGCTATTGGCTAAACTACTGCTTTCGTAGAGTTGAAAACCGGTTTAGAGTTTATCTGTATTGCTGTGTTTCTCTCCTAGATGCAGCCAATCAATGATGTACTTCCACCAATATTTTTGGACTTCCTCTCATGTAGAAAGTACTCCAAAATCAGCTACTATGTCTTTTTTGAGTGTATGCTCTGTCTGCTCAAACACCCGGTTGGTCGTGGCAGATGGCCGCTCACACTGAGCCAGGGACAGCCTCTGCTGAAAATTTTCTTCAGCTAAAGCAGAGTATTTCCTCTCTATATGGATGCTCAGTATGAGGAATTGCTGCAAAATCAACAACACAATGCAAGCAATTGCCAGTATTTGTTACATCCTATTCTAGATTGAATGAATGCAGCAAGTCATGGACTTAGATACAATGGCCTGGGCATCATTTGGTATAAAACTTTCCCAGTTTGAAAAATTTACTGAACATGATGCATTGTTTTATAACTACGGTGAATTTTTAGGTAAACATCAATGACAGTCCCTAGTAATAGCAAAACTGTTCTTGGATATGGAAAATATGAACTTATATTATATGAGAGGATATTTCTATGCCAGATCTGAGATTTTAGATGGGGTTTTAAGTTCTGTGCATTGGTTTAACTCACCCTGATAGAGCAGCTGATGAGACCGTCTCTGTTGTGGACCTTAAGTACCCGTTCAAACAGCTGGTTACGAGCAACCTCATCTGTTGCCATCTGACCCTCCAGAAGGTCCACTGGCTCGGAAACACCGCCGGTAAAATCCACCAGGGCATCTGCTGTGTTTCCCCCGTCCAAAGCCTCATAACAGCCATAAACCCTGCAGGGAAAGGAGGCGAACAAAAGGTATGCTGCTATTTACCTGACCCTAAAGGGTTTAATGTGTTCAACTGAGACCCAAATCATCAACAAACCTTTTTTTTAAGTCTCTCCTTATCTGAGACTGCATCTGCTGGCACTGATACTCACTTGGCGTAGGCCTTTTCCACCAGGGCGCTCCAGAACTCATTGCTGTCATTGGAGTGGCAGTAGACAAGCTGGTTGTCCACTGTGGGCAGTCGGTCATCAATCACCACGTCCACCCACTCGCCGAAGCGCCAGAAGCGGAAGTGGAAAATCCCTGCGTATGAGTCAGGGTTTTCTGTGTCCCACTCCTGCTCCTTCCAGTCCGGGATGACCTGGAGCGAGAGGAAGTGAATGAGGAGTTCAAGGTGGTTGGAGGATGCAGCCGTCTGCAACAACAGTAAAATTACATCCCCTCATATTTGCTGAAGCATTAAGCTGGATGTTTGTCAGATATAAAATGTGGGTGTTTTATCTCCCCAAATTATCATACAAACTTAGTTTTGTAACTTGTGCTTTTTTGATAAAGAAAAAAAAATAAAGTAAACTGGAGTTCGATTTTTGACATAGTTATAAATTGCTGATGTTCTAAACTATATTACCACAGATTTTATGATAGGCCTCTATGAAAAAAAGTTTTTGTCAGATTTTTTAAAGAGATTCTGATCATCTCTGTAAACATTTGTGTATTGTATTGGGATTAAACTAAACAAAGAAGGGCATAACTGTGAAGTAGGAGCATGGCTTTCATGTGTTATAAACAAGCAGGAGTCAGAAATGTGTGAAAGATACAAGAGAACCATTGGTTAAGTAGCTCAGTTTTAAAAATTAAATTGCTAGCTATGAGTCTTTTAAGCAGCCTAAAGGCCAGGAATATACAAATTGTATCTTAAGTCATTTATGGCCACTTGACTGATTTTGTATTACCTTCAAACTACAATTCAGGAATGGCACACATTTTTTATTCCTAATTTTGGGGAAAAGAAACGTAAATGTTTTGTACCACACAAAGTATTCATTTTCTAATAACCAGACTTTTTTGCATTACTTTCATTCATAGTACAGACAACCACATTCATCTAATAACTTGAACTAAAATGCTGACTTTTTTAGGACCAAAATCAGTGTTTTTAAAGAACGAGGGATACAAATCACTGTTAATGCAGAGCTTTGACTAGACAAGTTTGTTTTTGTAATTGAGTCAGGAAAATTTTTTGGTTGGTTTTTGATGGATGTCTTTTAATGATGGAAATGTGTTAACAATGTTTTACATGCCCCTTACACTTAAGTAAACATAAGGTAGACTACAGATCTAAGAATGTTTAATAACAGATTTGAAATTAAATCACAAATGTATCTTGCTTTGATAACCCAGAGGATCCCCAGTTTGAATCACTGTCCAAAAATACAGAAAGCACGGAGTGGTAGGGAACTTTCCCAGGAGAGGCCAGCGTACAAAAATTACTCCAGGAAGTCATTCAAAAGCTCACAAGAGTCCAAACGTCTTACTGATTCAAAGGTAATGAATGATTCAAAAGGGAAAAATGTCCCCACAGTCTGTGGACTGATGAGACAAAAAGTGTAACTCTCAAGATTAAGAAGGTTTTAGAAAGATACCTTCGTACCAACAGTCAAACAAACTGGAGGTTGCGTATTGATTCATTAGGATCTTGACTGCTTACTTTAATTGAGCCATGAATTCCACTCTCAAGCAGAAAATCCTGAAGAAAAACCTCCACCCATCAGTATGTGAACATTAGCTTAAGCACACTTTAATTTTCCAGCAAGTCAACGTTCGAACTCCTCAATGAAACAATGCTTTTCAAATAGGCACAGCCTGGTTGGGGTTTATTATTACCATCATTTAAAAACAACTTTTTCTTTTAACTTCAGGAAACTTTAACAGGAAAAAAAGGATAAACGCAAAAAATCTGGAGAAACTACCTCTTCACTGTACTGTAAAGACAGTGGTTGAACCCTCAACAGTAGAACACGCCACTAAAACAGTGAGCGACGGCAACATGTGAGTTAAGTGACAGCCCTCCAGCGGTCTTCCTTGGAGATGTCAAGATGTACTAACTGAACAGCAGTTCCTGTCAAACCTCTCTGCGGGAGGCGGCTCGGTGCTGATGGAGAAAATCCAGGGCTCTTCTGCTCCAGAGGAGCACAGGAGAAATGCCTCAGGGTCATTTTGTAACGATCCGGATGGTTATCTTTCCTGCACTCCGCTTCTTTCTGTCTGTGTACTGTTGGCGGGGAAGCCTTTATCTATCTCTACTCTCATCTGTCCGGATGCAGCAACTGAACTCTGGGAGTTTAGGCTGGATAGAGGTACGCTTTCACTTGGAACCCTCTGTTATTTCTAGAGCTGTGCCCTGATAAGAATGAACTAAAGGGTTTTTCATCATACTTTTCCTCCTGTGCATCAAAACCACAAGGTTCGCCTTAAGCCTATTAAATATGTGCAAAGTGAATAATAAGTTTCAGCAAACTTGATGGAACTTTATGTTCTGGATGTGCTGCAGTCAAGGAATTGTAACCAAGCAAGCACAGTCAAAAACAAACATGTGACAAACAGTTCTGAGTACAGCTCCCTGTGGGCTGATGCTGAGCTCTGCTTAGAAATGTAATTAGATCTTGTTGTCTCCTGGCTCAACTCTACCTCTGTGGAAGACCCACCCTCTGTTCTTTAATGTTGCTTAGGCATGAAGTCATGCAAACTGTGCCAGTCAGCAGAAAGAGCCAGCGATTAAGAGTTAGCGGACGGAGAAAAAAGACAACACAGCTGCAGATTTTAATCCCACCTGCGAACGGTATCGACCTCTCAGCACCGTCGGAGCATGTCTGCAAGGTCTGAGCTACCTTTTCGACTGGACAACCAGCTGACGGAGGTGATGCGTCTGCGAGTGCAGTCCCTACAGCAGCGCAGCCAGAAGAGGCAAGAAGGGGAGCGCCTGCTGCAGCCCAACGAGGCCGTGTACCGTCTGGACTTCTCCAAACAGTCCCTCCGGTTCTCACACTGGACGGTGAGGCTGACTCAGCCGGGCCGTCTCTCCATCACGGCCACCTCCCAGCTCTGGACGCCGGATCTCACCAACCTGATGACCCGGCAGCTGCTGGAGCCCGTCGGGGTGTTCTGGAGAGCTGCGGAGGACTGCTCGGACGTGCCCGCTCAGTACTATGAGGCCGACGCGGCTGAATTAGGGGAGAGGATAGCAGAGCTGGCGAAGGTGAGGAAGGTTATGTACTTCCTCTTTGCATTTGCAGAAGGCTGCAGTCTTGAGACTGTTGACTGTTCTATCACGTTCATGGTGGAGACTTAAGACCAAGGACGAACAGAACCTGCAGCTAAATAAACTCTTGATTCATGTCTACACTTTCTCTGGGGAATCTGTCTTTTTTTTTTTAGGTAAACTTGTCACTTTTTTTTATGATTAATTAAGCCATAAACTAGTCAGCTGACATCTTTTAGGAACTTAAGGACAATTTGAATGCGTTGTTTACCTTCTATCTCTGCATCCTTTAATGATGGGAATAAATACAGTGAAATCACACAAAAGATGCATCGTGGTTTTGTTTGTCATTTCTCGGGTATTGAGTGCCGAACCAAATTGTTCTCCTGCATCCCGTCCCATCTGACATTCAACCCTGAAGGATTTGCCAGAGCCCAATCCCACATGAGGAAACGCTCAGAGACGCTGCGAGCTTGTGTTATGTATTCCCCAGCAGGTGAGCAAACGGCCTCATTGTATGGTGACCCTGACAAACAAAAGTAGGAGGAACCTCTGCACACGAACTGTGCATGAGAGTCTCCTGAGAACAAGTGAGAGAAAAACAACTCCCAGATCAGTTCAATCCCCAGTATATATTTTTTTGGCAGTGATAGATTTCTAGAAAAGTTGTCACCAAAACAGTTAAAGCACAAAAGGCTGAGTCAGGTTTCACTCAAAAAGAATTTAATAAAAAAATGACACCATACTCTCAGGAGTCCCAATTATAACCTTCCTGCCTGCAGCCTCTGAATCCATGACTATAGATTATAGTTTGGTCCCCTCATTGTTATGCATCATTCTGATCGCCCTCGCTTGTCACTTGTTGAAAAAAATCTAAATTGGACCAATAAAACATCTTTGTTTTGTTGATCATGGCTCAACATCGCAGTGGTAGCATGATGAGCTTAAAAGAGACCAGGTGGAGGTTCCTTAAGGTATATTTGTGCCTGTAATAGGTTTTAAAACATTGCATAGATCGATAGAGCATTAAAATATTAAAAAACAATAAACTCTGGTCTCTCCATCAGCATGTACTAGCATCCGTCCCATCATAACAGCAGCGAGTAAAGTTACACTAGAGAGATGTCAACAGTTGTGGCTGCGATTCTGTCATAGTGTTTTTTTGAAAATCAAGAACACAAACAGTGGATTTGTATTTCTGTTGTGTTTCGATATGTCGCTCTTTCCTCAAAGAAGATCATCGTTTTGAGTCTGGCAGCCTGAAGTACCAGAGCATAATTCCAGCAATCAAAGATTTAAGGACTTGCAGAACAGTCACTCTTCGCTCAACGGTCCCGCATACTTGGTAGTCCGTGTCATGTTTTTCTATTAAGCCTTGTTCTTTTAGTGTTGCCTGGATTCACTTCACGCTTTTGTCTCTTGCAGGTTAAGCGGATCTTATCGTTGTTCTGTAACCACACCTCAGAAACTCACGTTGTAGAATCCGCGACTGCTTCAAGCCTCCAACCTCACAGCCACCCACTCTCCCTCCACTACCATCATCAAACCTCCACAGACTCTCATTTGGTTCCTCGCTCTTCACTCTGTGCTCAGTTTCATGCCTTCCAGGATCAACTCAAAACCCGCCACTCTGCTAGCAGAGTTATTTAATTTCACCATTAGAAATAAGTCCGCACACTGTGCTTGTGTGTAAATCTGCATGCCAGTCAGTGAGCTACCTCAAATCATGACAATTTTCTGGTCTTACTCAACAGTTTTAACAGCATTCTTGAGGCAGTGATTGAGTTGAATGTCAAATGACAATTTCTCAGAGTACTGATGGAAAAAAGAAACAAGATGCGGATATAGGAATCTACACATCCTCATACCAAAATCAACTCAAAGATGGGATATGACCAGTTTTGGATCCAGCTATTCTGTCTGTACCTACATCAGAGCTACACATGGCCTATCTGTAATAATGCATAGTCGATCTTCCTACATCTATACAAACGTCCATTTGCTCTGGCTGCTAGTCGGTGGAGTGTAAACACTCTTCTTCAGTTTGATAAAACCCACACTTATCTGGCGCCCATTTAGTCTGAGAGCTTCCAGTCTGTCCCCAGAGACCCAACATCAGGCTTCGCTCTGAAAACAGCGAGTTGCTCCAATCTTTACATCTTCAAATAATGGCTACTAAAGGATATAAACATTCATTAGGGGATAATTAAACCTGCACTTTAGCAATGTATTGAGTTCATGTATTTCATATCTTAAGAAAACATTTTTCCTCAGAGTGTTGCTACTTTCAGGTATACCCTTCTGTTGCCTTTTCCTTATTTTGTCCTGTACTCGGTTGGTCATCTTTAAAGTCACGCTACAGTCCAGAAGGGTTAACAAAATGCAAAACCCACAATAAATATTATTCAAAACAAAAATTATGTTAATTTCTCTTTTAGCTAACTACACTGTGTCTTTTTTTGGTAATGTTTTCACTGTTGTAGTTTTTTTGTAGTTATGTTTGTTGTTGGGATGCAACTTTTCATTTCTGGCCCACTAAATCAAACAACGTATGCGTTTGAGGTCGGGAACAAGACCTGGACGGAAAATGGGTGAAACGGTACAAAACATCCAAAGAACTTTAGGATGTTTACATAAACCCTAAAAAAGCAGTTTTATAATATAGACAAATCTAAAGGCCATGACAGTCACAGTTCATGAAAGGATGAAGAACTGATTTGCATTTGGGCTTTTTTTTTGTTGAGTTTTACACATTGTAATTTGAAGATGAACCAGATTGTAAAAAATCAGAGGATGAGACACTTACTTTTTGCCAAAGAGACTCCCTGGATGCCAGGCTGGAACAAGCTGCAACAAACCAGCAGTTGCCCAACTGTCCTTGATGCAGATCATGTGCACTGATGCCATCTACAAAAAGGTGAGGATCCTCACACAGTTCCTAGACAAAAATAGACACAAATTAATTATTGCTCAATAAAACAACTCCAACAGGTAAATCGCAGAGGTTCCTACAGCCTTTCTGGATCAATTTTTATAACAATGCTAATGTTTCTTAAAAATATACAAATAATAGGGGATAAAAAAACTTGACACAATACATAAAGAGGATTTTGTATACATATTTACATGTGCAATAATATAAACAAATCTAGTGAAACATTATATAAAAAGTAAAATGCAATAACATGTTATAAAAATAGAATGAAACAATGTACAGTTTTTTTTTTAATTTAAGGAAATAATCTTTTTTTATTGTTTGTGTGATAATTTTCCATTTCTGTCTTGCATATCATTTTTCTATGACGCTAAGTGGGCAAGGCAAGCGCTGACTTGGACAAAATGATTGGGCTGCAGCAGAGCTGGTTAACCAATCAGAAGTGAAGAAAGATTTCATGAGAAACATTAATACCTTACAAATGCAGAAATATAAAAATTTTAACACAATAGAATTTCACGAAATTATGAATTATTGTATTGTATTTAAGAAATTTTTCTTAAATCAAATTACTGACATTTTTTACACTTCTAGATGTTTTCTAGTGTGTATTTTGTACATAATGGTACCATTTTTTTCTTGTCTTTTCCACACCGCAACTTTAAGAGTTTTTGTATTTCTATTTAAAATAACTAAAGAAAAGCAATTTACAATTTGAACAACCCCTTTTTATAAAATCTGTAAACATCAGTGACAATTTGGGTAAATTAAGATTAACGTCAGGTCTCACAAGCACCAGGAAAGGATGGACTTTACAGACTTTTGTGAAGGTTTGTGTCTGATCAAGGACTGCAATAACAAAAGCATATAAAAAGATTATTGAAGCCAGCTGACAAATCAGAGACAGACCATCCGTCCTCGTGCACCGTCCTATCACACTGCTGACCTTTTCCACAGGAGTGGGAGTTTAGCTTTGCATTTGTGAAATCACTTTTCCATTTCTCAGCCACAATATGCACACACTGATAGCTCTGAAAGCGCACTCCATAAGCTGCAGGACTCTTACACCTACCCACACAAATGGAGAACAGAAAATATACCTTTCAGCTACACTCACACAATCAGCGGATAATCTGTGATAGTGTGTGGGATTATTAGCTACAACAGGAAGTTAGCAGCCAGTGGCTTCTCACAGATGTACAAACTCAATGTTCTCCACTCTCCATAGGATACAAATGACAACACTTTATATAAATGCTTTGTCTAAAAATAAATTAAATTAAAATGTTCAGAACTCATATCCACGTGTATTCAAAGGTTATGATCCCTGGTAGCAATCAGGCTATTTCGCTGCTTCAATAACTACGTTAAAGGTGGAGTAGAGGAAATAAAATAGCCTGATATTATACATCCACAGAGCAAAAATCGAGATCATTTAGCTTCCTTTTTCAGTCATGTACTTGATTTGTTTGTCTATTTATTCATTAATATTTAATCAATAATTGTCTATCCACAAAACTTTGCAAAAAAGATCTGATTGAAGCCTGCAAAGACATTCAAATTTTCAGCTCTTTCTAATACTTTCACAAACTAGAAAACAAATGTGAGATATTTAAACCCAGTAATATCCCTATACGGCGCTGCTTGAACCGAAAACTGCAGACTTTAAGTAATGCACTCCATCAGCACATACTATGTTAAATCTAACTTACCTTGATCACCAGAGTCTGGAAATAAAAGCTTCTTCGTCTCATCAGAAAATTTCCAGTAACACAGATGTGTGGAGGAAAAACAAATGAAGCAAAATCTAAAACAACTTTGTATGAATTATGTACATGAAAAACACTCATGCTTGGACCAACATGACCTCGGGCCACAGCAGCTCGTTAACAGACGCTGGTATCAAACAATCAATGTGTTGAAATAAACCTCCCCAGCGTTCGTAAAAACAGTATCCCAGGGAATGCCCTTTAAAGAAACATTAAAGAGAGGAGACTTCAATGACAACGAAACTCAGTACTAGAACCAATTAAGCCATCTTGGATTTACCAACATGGCTTGTTTATATCCCACAACTTTACTCTTCTTCTTCTCACGCAGCATTTATTTCAGCTACTATACATGGACAAAGCTGCAGCTCTGCAGACTAGTTGGAAGCTAATCCAAACAGAGTCCATTATTGGCCTGTTCTCTGCAAAACAACTTTATGGAGTACAGGGTTCGGTAATGAACACAAAAAGGACAGCAGGTTCCTTTAGAGGCCGAATCTTCTCACAAAGTTGCAAACAGTCAAAGAAATTGTTAATTTTGCTCAGAAAATAAAAAAAGTATGTTTTTTAAAGTCGACTTCATCTTAAATACCACCTAAACATTTAGGAAAATACACAAATTATTCTGGATTTGTAAGACACCTGTTGCTTGGGCCTTTTGCCTACTGTACAGCTTTAACCTTTGTGTGTCTACACACAAAGGGGCAACATAGCATATTCACAAACTCACGCAAGATGCAACCAAGGTCAGTCATTTGCTGACACTGCAAAGCTAAATGCTGCAAAAGCTAAGATTTAATCAGAAGCGGAAGCCACTATAGCGCTCCCTAAAGGCTTGAGGTCCGTACCGACACCCTCATCTCACCTTACATCCAATAAAGCTCCTGAACTTTGTGACTAAATAGAGTGGCATTTGGCTGCTGTCTTGCTGAGAAGCTTGTGCATCCGAGTTAAGCTATAGAGCCACGTTTCCTCTTCCGGTCTGCAGCACCATTGATTCTCAGAGACGGAGCTGCGGCGAGAGCTCCTTATGGTGGCCTGCCATCCACGGACCTCCAAATGTGGAAGAGTAATAGGGTATCGATCAGCGCACGGCTCTGTAGACATCAGAGTAATCCAAATACTGCGGCTGAGTGCAGCCTTGTCAAACACCCTGCCACTAAAGACTCTCTAACCAGTTGGCGACGTTCATCAACCGAGTCCAGGAGGAAAAGGATGCATCATCCAAAGCTCTTCAATGCTTTTAACTTGGCCACATCCTATTCATATCTTGAGTGACGTTTCTGACAAACAAGCTAAAAGTGTTTGACTCCATCTACAGCAGTCACAATAAATCAGGTCATGTCACAAATGGCTGCAAAGTGTACAGCCGAATGGATCAGCTCATACTGTCATATGTGTTTCTTCTGTCCAAATTTTCAGTACTTTTGTTTCTATCTTTCTTTTTCTTTTTTAGAACACAGACCCAATGAGCCCCTTTAATCGCCATTGTTGGAGTTTGAATGCCCCCTCTTAACCTTTCCCACCATGAAAATGAGACTTAAACTATCTGTTCCCTTTTTGCTAGATGCAGTATTTTACTCCTCTGACAGTCTCCAACACCCCCGTCTACATCACTATGACTTGATACCGCCAGAACATTTTAGAGGGTAAAATAGGATAGCATAGACTAAGATTTATTTATACAAACATAAATCCTTTTCTGTGCAGAGTTCATTATATAAGTTACGTGACCCCACCTGACCTGAACGTCTTATCCGAGCTGAAGAGCACTTCAGGCTAAAATAGGGTGTGCAGTACTATAAAAAACGCTTTTCGCAAAACTTTTATTAAATTTTGATGTTTCTGAGCATTTTAGGTCCCTCAAAGGCACTCCTTCCCAAAGTAGTCTAATGCCTGACTTCATTATAATGAGCTCCCTTCTGAATAATATAGTTTTTACTGTACGCTGGGAAGAAGAGACAAACAATTCAGAAAGTGTTTATGATTTTGCTGCCTTGGTAAGTGAAGGAGCACAAATTAGTACACTTTACAGGGATAGAATAATATTTAGCATGCATAAACTAGAGTAGGACATTTTTGTTGTTGGTTTATGATCTATCCTGAAAACCATGACAGACTGTCAATTTTAATATCTTTTAAGATGGTTTCAATCTCCAAACATTTGCATTAAGTTTTTATACCACAGAAAATGCTCAAATTCAGATCCAAAACTCAAGCATGGTTGCCACACGAAGATGGACCATAAACCGTGATTTAATGCTTTTCTCTTCACTGTCGACTGAGCCCTCCTGTTAGGGTCTCAGTCTGGGTCACAGTGACATCCAGAAGCACTATCCATGTTACAACCTGTAGGTTACAGCTGTTTTAAAGGAACAACGTGGCTCACATTCAGCTGCATTGAATTTTCAGTCTGATTAACTGTGTCCTTTTTAATATTTTGACCAACAACGTCTGGTCTTGGTGGGTAACTGTGATTTAGTGTGGGGAATTATCAATCCTTTTGGTTTGCATTAGGTAATACTGTAGTCAACCCAGCTTGCTCATACCTAACCATATACAATTTTAGGGTGTTTCTATATTTATTAACAATAATACAAAATGATTACATCTCCATATAATTAGAAGTACATTTTAATTGATTGGTATAAATACGGGCTGTATCCTCAAAAATACATTTTCCGTACTATTACAAAATATTGGGAAGTATTTAATGTTTTTTTTTATTATTTCAAATTATTTTACTACATTAACCAAACCCTCGAATTTCATACACCAGAAAAGAAAAGCTCCTCCTGCTCACTCTCCTTTTTTCTAGTTTTACGTCTGCATGAGTGACATCAGCGCGGACCAAAACATGTAATCTGTGTGACCCAGTTTCCATGGTGATGCACGTTGGCAGAAGGAGGTTACACCATCCGGAACCACAGCCCGCTGCGTGAGGGGGTATAACAGCGGCAGGGGACTCGGAGAGCCGAGTCCTGAGGCCCTGCATCTGATAACAACCAAAGCTCGAACGCATCACCAGCTTATACAGGGAGTCTCCACACAAGGAGAGCAGAGGAGAGCACAGTGGAGCAATTGCAGATTACTGCTGAAGTTAGAAGGGAATTATAAATGATTAGTCATACCGTAGGGTTAATAATTTCCAATCCTGCAGGGATCTTAGGTACTGATAGCCAACTCATGTTGATTCTTTCCAAATACAGAAATACTCCTCGGTATTTACTGTCGCGTCCCTTCTTTATCATCGTCAGGAGACTAAGAAATGAATCACTGTGTCACATTTATTTTTTCTAGAAATCTTACGAAGTCCTGCTACCTTGGGTGCAAATTCAAACTGAAGGTGTTTGATAGGCGTGAAAACATCCTTGCATATTCACAACACGAGGAAAAGAATATCTATTTTAAACACAGAGTGTGACAGGATCCTTTCTTAACATCGATTTGAAACACATTTATGACCTGCGAGAAAGACAAGAGCCTACACAACCCAAACGCATGTAAAGCACTCTCAGTACCTCCTCACTTCCTACGAGAAACCATTATTACAGCATAACCTAAGGTAATATATGTTCATAATAGTTGATACAGGCAGTATTTATTTAACTGAATACGTAGGTAAGTAAGAAAAGTGAAATATCCCCTCTTTTTGCCCCAAAACGTATTCTTTATTTGAGACATGATTACTGTGCATGTTCAGTGTTGCTTGCTAAATAGCCGAGATTCAATAACTATTTGCATTGCAGAAGTAATCAGGAAAGATCCTTTAATTCCTCTGTTAGTCATGTACAAGCTAACCAAGTGATGATGCCTTAGCAGAAACCAATAACATATTTAAATCTAGTATTAATTTTAATTATATGAAAAAATGTAATCAACAAGACAAATAATTTAAAATCAGCAGTAAAATTTTTATTGAAAAGCATCAACCAGTGGAGGACGTTACACTGCCAGCATACCCAGTTCTGGACTACCGTGCAAGTTAGTGCTGAAATCAGACCGAAAGATGCAATAAGAAGACTCCAAAAACTATTACACTGTTTTTATTACAGAGCAAGATTTTACAGTCAGAAAGAGACTGGACAAGTCAGTCAAGCAAAAGAATCTCGTCCAACCATTGAGGTGCATGGAGGTGGTAGTATCATAGTTGGGGGATGCTTTGCAGCAGTAGAATCAAGCCAGTTCACCTAAATAATGTCTACCATGAGTTCAACTAGGTTTCAGATATGTAGAACGTTGTGAGACATCTGTAAAAAAATAACAAAAAAACAGAACAAAACACGGCAAAACATACCAAGGATATGGCCATACTAAGGAGTGAAAGAGAATAAAGTAACATAAAATCCTGCGCCAAATCAAAGCGCAGACTATGAGCTCAAAATGCAAAATGTCACCCAGCTAAAATTTAAGAGTGAGCCAAATTTTTTTTTTTTAGACAGATATCAGACTTCTAGATGAACCTGAAAGAAGCTGTTCAAAGAAGAATTTTAGTGTTTTATTTAAGAACATTGATGGAAGGTTAACTGGAAGCAAAAAGCTTTGACAAAATTGTGAAGCAAAGCAAACTGAAGACTTTGGGGGACATTTTTAGGCATGGACTGCAGCTGGTGTCTGATCATATGCAGTTAATAAAAAAGCATCTCATTTTCAGCTCCAAAAAAAATAAAAAAAAATAAAAAATCACATAAAACAATTTTAACCACATGAAAGTATTGTAAACAGAAGCCAGCCAAAGTCTGATTTGTAACTATACCATAATTTTTTTTTAAAGTAAAAGTAATGACTCAGGAATTAACTGCATTAAATATTTGTAGTTACCGTAAAGGCTATTCAACCTTTTTTAGTCTATACTTAAACCTATTGTTAATCTTTATTAACAGCTGATGCCGGGTTCATAATCTGTTCTTTTATAACAGATTAAAACAGCAGCAGTGTGTTATTGTTTATTTTTTCATGTTTATATCTGCACTGTTTCCAAAGTTTGCTAGTCATTCATTTGACTGCTAGATTTAAAGTATTTGCCCGCCTCAGTTGCTTAATGTTAGGAAGAAAAACACCCTAACCGGCAATCGAAGATGTAACCAGTGAAAATGAAGGCTTTCAAGGCCACAGACCAACTTACCCGAGGCCTCTTCCAGACCACACGACCGATCCTGTTGCCTTGGTAAAAAAGCGAGTCGTCAGTGGCGGGAAAGCGGGGGTCTTCAAACAGGAGGCCACTCAGCAAGCACTGCCTCTTCAGGGTGGAGTACAGCTGCCCCTCAAAGGCCTTTACGGAGGTGAACATCCTTCGGCCCTTGGAGGAGGTGACAGAGAGGAACAACGGTCAGATCGTTTCTACCCAGCACATCCATAACTCTCTAATATTCACATCCCAACATATTACAGATGCACATTTTCTATCCTCTACTTTCACCAACATGCATTGCCTGGAAGGCAGATGGAGCAGCCTGAAATACCTTTACAGTAAAAATAGAAATTCAATGTGCACTGCTGCCCTAAGCAAAGCCTCAATTCATGGGGTTAAACTGATTAATCTGTCGATACGATGGTATCCTCCTGGGCCTTGTTATCACTGCTATGCATTGAAGGAGGTATGCACACATTGATCGGCTAAGCGCATGCAGAGGGACAAGTGAGGCAGGATGGAGGTAAAAAGGCGATAATTAATATGGAGTCATTAGATGAATGACCAATTGTGCTACTGAGACCTTTTGTCAGACCAGTAAAGGCCATATTTACACTTTGACCTGACTGATTCCAACACTACAAACATTTATAGGTCAATGCACAAAGGTAAATATTTAGCTTGTGCTATTCATAAAATCAGCTTCCTCCTCCGTCTCATCAACCACCTTCATTCTATCCATGAGCCTACTCTGAGTTTTTTCTCTTGTCCTCCTGGTTTTTCTTTCAACATCCGTCCTAAACATTCAATGTTCCTCCTTCCCACGAGTCTAAGAGAGAAACAGAAAGCGTAGCTTGTGGATTTTTGCGAGGGCCCGCCTTTATTTGACTGATGTGTCGACGTTAAAACTCCCAACATAGCGATTTATTAGCGTGGATGACCTGGAAAAATCATTTATAAGCTGGGTTGAATTGATTCAAAGGAAGAATTGTGTTCATTAGCGAAGCTAATAAGCTCTAAGCTTATTCTACCACAGGTTTTAAATTCCTTTACAGACCTCAGAAAAATAGTTGCCATGATGATGTTAGCCTTAAAGGCTAAGGTGTACAAACAACCGAAAACTAGTGCATCATAAAGACCTTAATGGCGACCCTCATCATTTGCACACAATACAACACAAACCGGTTTGAATTTCTACTAAAAGTAACCATCCTCATCTGTAATCTATATGCTTGTAATCATTCTGTGCATAAAAGCTCAGTGAGTTTCCAGAGCTACACTTACATTTCTTACATTTTTGTTTTCTGACTGATGAGGAGAGCTAAAGAATTATCAAAGGATCTGTACAAAGTATGAAAGAGTGAAAAATATGGATTCTGTTGAAGCCAAACCTTAGTCAAGAAGACATACAACAATTTTAGCAATATCAGAGACAAAAATTGTTGGGGATGCAAAGAAAACCCCCACAAATAGCATTAGTTACAATACAAGATAAAAAAAAAGAAGTGGTGTGGATGTTTCAATGTGCACCATAAGGACACACTTAAAGTAAAATGTGCTGCATGGTTGAGTCTAGAGCAAAGGCATTATTACTTAAAATGCCGCAAAGTGTCCTGTTTACAATAAGCCAGAGTAAAACACTGAAGTTTTGAAGATGTGAGCCAAAAACATTGGTTTAACCTATTGGAAGGATGAATACAGCATGTTTTTGCAAAATATTTGAGGGGAAATATTCACTTATGGAAGCTACAACTTGGGCCATACTTTGATGGCCAAGTCGATTTCTCATCGCCAACAGCAGAACAAAGTTGAGTGAACATCTTGGTCTCCCTTGACCTCAATATTATTGAGCCAATCCGGTGAGAATCTCATAAGTGAAGTTCATGCAAGACCGACCATGAATTTACAAGACCGGTTAAAGGCTGTTAAGAACTGAAGTATGCATACTAGATTCCTAAAGTCTGTGCTGAGCAGTCTGCTGCCACAACTCGCTCATTTAGTCAACATCTAACTTCAGACTGGACTATTCCCAAAGGCCTTGAAAGCTTCTTTCATTAAGCCTCTTCTAAAGAAGAGCAGTCTGGATGCCACAAGAGTGAACAACTACCGCCCCATATCAAACCTGCCATTCTTAGGAAAAGTGCTGGAAAAAGTTGCATACCAACAGCTACTTTCTCCGACTTTCTCCTCTCTAACATGCAGGCCAAGTCTCTATCCTAGTTCTGCTGGAACTGACCGCTGCCTTTGATACAGTTGACCATGTGATTTTGTTACAGAGGTTAAAAGAATGGGTTGGAATCCCTGGTATGGCTCTAAACTGGTTCAAGTCCTACCTTGAGGAGAGGTGTTCAAATTGGGAACTGCGTCTCCGACCGAATGGGTGTGACCTGTGGGGTTCCCCAGGGGTCGATCCTGGGACCCCTTTTATTCAATCTGTACATGCTTCCACTGGGCCAGCTAATACGCAGCCATGATGTGTCCTACCACAACTATGCTGATTACACTCAGATCTACGTGTCGCTGCCGGCAGGAGAACCTGTGCCTGTTGATTTATTGTGTCACTGTATTGAACAGATCAGTCTGTGGATGCAGAACAACTTCCTCCAGTTAAACTCAGACAAAACTGAAATCTCTGTCTGTGGCCCACAGAACCGAAGAGAAAGTGTCATTAGTTACCTTCTGAACCTAAACATCAGGTCAAAAATCATGGGGTAATACTTGATTCTGACCTGAACTTCAACAGCCACATTAAATCAGTAACATCAGCAGCCTATTACCATCTTAAAAACATTGCCAGAATCAGAGTAATAGTCTTTAAACCAGACCTAGAAAGACTTATCCATGCTTTTATCTCACCAATCTCCGACTTACACCGGGCGAGAGGCAGGGGTACATCCTGGACAGATCGCCAGTCCATCGCAGGGCAACACAGAAACATACAGGACAAACAACCACTCATACACACACTCACACCTAAGGACAATTTAGAGTACCCAATCAGCCTAACAGTCATGTTTAGGCTGTCATGTTTTTGGATTGTGGGAGGAAGCCGGAGTACCCGGAGAGAACCCATGCATGCACAGGGAGAAAATGCAAATTCCTTGCAGAAAGCCCCAAGACCCAAGGTGGCATCGAACCCAGAGCCTTCTTGCTGTATGGCAACAGTGCTACCTACTGCTGTGCCACCGTGCGGCCCAGAGTACAAATTCAATTAGACAGATTTATAAAACAAAAACAACCTTTCTGTTCCGCGTGAGCACAGTATTCATGCAATATTTTTATCTGCAACTGCCGTCGGTGAATGTCATAAATTTATCGGGATTTTATGTCTATAAGATCAGAGCTAGTGGAGTGAAAATGTTTGCAAGGTACTGTTTGAATCAGGCATAACAAATGCCGATAAACTCAAAGGATGAACCTTGTTGCAAAGAAGCAACCGATGCAATGAGGAGGGAATTTCAATGTGGAACTTTAACCCCTTTGTTATTGAGAATCTGTAATAAAGAACCAACATCTGGCTGTTGGAAACAAGCTAAAAGAAAGTTATGAAATGATTTGGCCAGACGTGACCATAAAGTTAAGGTGAATCATGATCCTACCATGCTTTTCAGGCATCAATTAAAACCGCTGGTAATTAAGGTATAAAGGAAGCATCCTCCTAAAGATGGACCAAATGTGCAGATCTCAATGATTCCCCACATTTACCAACTACAGCTGCCTTCAGTTTGTTCAGTGTTTGAATTGAACCAAAGGAAATACACAGAAAGTCCAGTACAGCGAGCTAACAAGCTAGCTGACTTCTAAGGGAGGGATAAAGTCCATTCCTTGGGGGGGTAGGAGGCTGCAGTTGGAAGCTAAATCTGACAGATGGCCTTGCTGTCTTGGCTCATGGCTGGGATGGGGGAGACCATGCTGTCATCTGGCCTCTGTGTAGAGCCAACAGCATTAACTGCAGAGAACGAACCCTCACAGTCTACAGGGCTTCATGACTGAAGCTCTGTGACAGGCCCAACTACAGCCGCCTCGGCTGTAAATCAAACCTGAAGGTAAAGGATGAACCGTCAGTCGATTTTGTAATTAATTCAGCCTGGCTAATGAATCTTTACGTCTCAGATCTTCTAATCCTTCCGCAACAACTATTGCTGCAACCAAACTGCAGGCCTCTATAAGCACTAACCCTGAAACAAACAAACAAAAAAGCTTGCTCCTCTTTTAGTTTTCGGATTTTACAAATCAAAGCATTAAAAAAAATATTTCAGTCTGCATACAGTACACTACAACTCAAAAGAGTAACAGAAAACCAAGCATGAGATCATTTAAAATGGGCTCCAAATGAGAACATTAATTGTAAGACTATTGATGAATGATTTAAAAAAATATATTTCGTTGTGATCCTCCTGCTGAAAATAGTGATATTAAAAATTATTAGCTTTGACATTAGCATCAAGATGCTCTCCTTTTTAACCAACACACAAAGTGACACACTCCCTGGGGGTAGCAATTACTGTAGGATATTCAATTTTATGAAAATAATGCTACAACACACAGTTCCTATAAAAAGAATACACCCCCTTGTATGTTTTACCTTTTCTATTGATTTTACAAACCAATTGATCAACAAAAGTTGCCGTTTTCGGCCAAAAAACAACCAAAAAAAACCAAACAAACAAGACTTTACTGCCAAATTGAAAACTTTACAAAATAATGACGACTGAATAGATTTTTAAATAGAATTTGACCCTACAGTGAATGACCTACAAGCTAACTACGACTTTAAAAGAAATTTAAACAGATGGGAGAATATTTCAAAAGTGGTTCATGCAAAACTGCCCCACTTTAAGCCAAACAAGATCAAGCCATATCTGATCACATTATATTTTATATTATGTATTTTTATAACTCGACAAAATTATTAATCAATGTTTCTTTTTTTGTAGTTTTTTCTTAAGTTACCCCCATGTACTTACTCCTAGTATTTCTTGATAGTGCCAACATCTTTAAATCATACATCCTAGTAGGTCTTTCATCATAATCTTAAAAAAGTTTCTTTATCACTCTGGCATCTATCTTTCGGTCACAAATGACACCAGCCTCACTACCACTGTCAGTAACCTCCTCTCCACTTCTTGCAGTTTCACACAGAAACCTCCATAATTCTGTATCTTTATCCCTCCAGAAGATACCTCCACTTGTCCAGGGTCTCTTCTACCTGCTTTTTACTCTCGCTACAGATCACAAAGTCATCTGCAAACAGTCTTATATATCGAGACATGAATTAATTTAATCCTTCCACCAACTTTGACACATCTGTCACTCCCACCGCATATTTCACCACCATGTTGTTTTACTTGTACGTGTCCTACTCGCTCTTATATGAAATCAACCCCTTTTTAAAAAGTTAAGGCAAAACAAAAGATAAAATACAGAGATTTTACTATTAGAAAAAAAAAAGTACAAATACAAGTGCAGTGATTCCTTTCTTCTACTGCTTCTTTTTTTAAACTGTAATTGTTTTTGGCAAAAATCAAACTGGTCAGAAACTGGTCACAAGCTCGCAACGTGGCTTTCCACGGTGCGAGTTGTTGCTTTAACGGTTTTATTCTGGGTGCAACGTGGTCACGCTGTCGCTAAACACTTCAGGCAACCCTCTGGAGTGACAGCCTCGGCCCTGATGTGCAGCAAACATGAAGGGCTTGAACCCATAAGCCGTTCCCTCTTCGAAGCAACAGCAAATAATTCAAACCACTCCACACAGAAGGTCGACATAATTGGACATAGCGGAATGATCCAAACGCCTTGTTGCTAGACTGCAGCAGCAATTTGGGCTGGATAGGAATGCAATCTAGAAAAAAAACATTGTTTTTTCCATTTCCATTGGACTTTATTACTGAATCTGGAATAAACAGAAACAAAAAATAAAAATAAATAAACAAAAACCAAAACATGTCCGCCGCACTCTGAGTCACTTGTTGTCAACAAAAATATATTTTCTTCCCGGTGAGAAACAGTGATTACAACTGTTGACAAGAACTGATGTGCACAGCAGGAGGCAGCTGACTGTGGCAACTTTCTGGTCAAAAATAACAAGAGGATTGTGTGTTTGAGTGTGTGCGTGTGTGTGTGTTGGGGTGAGTTATTGAGTCTGCTGCTGCTGACAGACTGATTACACTCAGAAGGGAACAGGGAGCAGTAATGCACCAGTATAAACCGTGAGCTGGAGGGGGAAGAAGGGTGCGCCAGACCATCCTTCATCCAAACCGCCAGAGCCAATGCCTCTGACCCCCCCCCACTGTTTTTTTCTGACTCCTGCATCAGAGAGAAGGGCTATCCCAGCTTCCCATCCTCCCAGCATCGTGATTTCCCCTCTGCAGTACCTCCTGGTGTCAGCTATAAGGGCTTGGTCCTGACAGATCCCTTTAGGTCCACTTGGGTAACTTCTTAAACCTTAGCTGCTATTGTACATAACTAATAAACCACTGCTTGTGTAAATATGTACCAACAGACACAATTTTAACATACTAAGATAAGATAAGATAATTTTATTAGTCTTCCACTTGTTTTAAGGTGCGGGTTTAGCTAATTCCTCATCTTTCCTACACCAGTTGATTTCAAACATGCACAGAATGCAGGCAGAAACATTACTTTTGCAGAACAGCAAACCATAAAACATCCTTTTTTTTTCTCTGTGCAGATGAATGCAAACTTCTCAGTATCATATGCAAAGTTACACAAAAGGCTTTTCTTAACCTCTCAAATAACTATGACTATTATAATGGCTTCTGTCTTAATAGTAGAGGGTGTCTCTGAAATATACAAAGCTGCAGTTAAACCAGCATGACACAGATCACACACAGACACACACACACACACACACACACACACACACACACACACACACACACACACACACACACACACCCACCAAAAAACAAGCAGATATGCAAGATGCATGGAAAAACGCTAATTTTTTGGCGCATCCCTCCAAAATGAAGCACACCCAGCCAAACCTGCATCTTTAAGCATCACAGCCCGGATGCAGAGACCCTGTAAGCCAGCCGGCTACTGCAGGTCGGGTCTACAGGGTTCGTGCGGGGCGCCGTCCGCCCCCTCTCCATCACGGGAGCACGGTTACCTGGACCGAGGCCTCTCCCGTGGCGACGCGGGTCTCTCGGGTCCTCCTCCGGGGATGGGTGGGGGTGGGGAGGAGGGGGGCCAGCCGCTCCGGCTCTCACTCTCCAGGGGGATGAGGCTGGGATTCCTCGCCTCACTCTCCCTGATCCTCTTCCTCCCGACCGAGCGCCTCTCCTCCGACCGGAAGTCCGTCCAACCACATTTCAAAATAAGACAAACTTCATGCTCTTTAAACGCCATTTTACTCGAACATATTAAAAAAAAAAAACAATGTCGTTCATCATCATCATCATCATCATCATCATCATCATCATTATTATTATTATTATTATTATTAAAACAGAGTCCAAAAACTAGCTTGCTTCATAGATAGGTCATTTATTTCATTTCTAAGGACACATTTTGAAACACAACCATCTATTTTAAAATGCCACGACCTTTACTGTCGAATCTTTTAATTTAAACAGGTTAAAAAGTTCAGGTTCCGCACAAACGTAGGATTTTTGGATGATTGTTTGTCGTGACTCAAAATGTAATACAGGCCCATAAATAACAATTGTGTTTCTTATATGCTGAAATATTTGTTTTTGTTTTTTTGTGGACTACTGGTGAATTCTTTACTAAACAGAAATTTCTCTTTTTGGCTTAAATTATTTAAATAAGTTAGTTTTTTTAAATCAATGAATAAGATACATACTTTTTCCTCTAATGACATAACATAAAACGTATTAAATAATATCAGAAATCTGTTTGTGTTTTGTTGAGAAGTTTTTATTATTATTATTGATTTATGTTTGGTTTTGATAAAAATCCTTACTGCAAGATGTTTAGGCGTTCTGCACCTGCAGCAAAACTACCCAGTCATATGTGAGAACACTGTATGGATTAATAGAAACAAGCAAACAAACAAACAAATAAAAAACATGATCGGAGCAAAATACAGTATATTTACTAAATTAATTAAACTAATTGATTTGCTTGCCAAGTTTATCAACCGAAAGCAAATGATGTGGGCAGAGTAAGCGTTTTAAAAATACATTTTATTCATTTGCATCCTATAACAAGAGCAGAGACAAAGAGAAAATACACCTAAATTCATTTATAGAATGAAATAAAAGGTCCTAAAATGGAGGTTTTATTTTGAAGGTTTATGCAGGAAGAGTCCTGTGTGCTCTGGATGAACTTGATGTGGTACCTCATGTGGTACCTCATCTCAACCAGAGAGAACGTTGCACTATGTGTGTGTGTGGGGGGGGGGG
>JAVLVB010000161.1:1222875-1253832 GCA_032876305.1 Orestias chungarensis | reverse complement strand
ATCTATCTATCTATCTATCTATCTATCTATCTATCTATCTATCTATCTATCTATCTATCTATCTATCTATCTATCTATCTATCTATCTATCTATCTATCTATCTATCTATCTATCTATCTATCTATCTATCTATCTATCTATCTATGTAGTTCCAACCTTGAAGCATCAAAGAGCTGCAACAGCCTACGAGATGTAAAATAAAAGGTTTCAGGCGTCCCCTAGTGGTGAATATTATAAATTACACAACTAAATCAACAGTTACTAGGCAAGAATCTCGAGCATATCATAATTATAACACATATTCTCTAACTCGAACTGCAGAAACTTGAGTGCTCTTTATTTATTTGATATTAATAATTAGAATGTAAGTGTCTTTACTAACCTAAATTGGCTGATACTGTAATTTGTGAGTGGAGCAAAAGTTTTTTCTTAATGATCTTGTTGCTTTGTTCTTTAATTTCCCTGTAATGTTTTGTCTTTGTCTTCTTTTATTGTAAAGTAAACATCACTGTGAGATTGCAGAGTGCTTCTGTCAATTATTAACAACCGAATGGAAAAGCAAAAATGCAGGTTTTTAAGTATTCCTTAAAATTCATATTACAGTTGTGAAAACATTATGACACCATATACACAGCTGAATATTTGATACTAATTGCACAAATAGCGATAAATTCCGCAATATAAATGAAATTACATAAGAGAATACCATTAAAATTTTTCAATAAACTTCAGAAAATATTTTCTGTATCTATAGAGGAATAAATTGGGGCTCGTGACTGTTAGGGTCCTTCAGAAGATCACAGCAACTCATTGGTGTGGACAGAGTTAAAGAATCAGTTATTTTACTGTTCAGATAATTATCTGAGATAGGAACATCAAAGCAAGTTCACCCTGAAAGTAGACAGCAAGATGCTAAAAGAATGTATAAAACCCCTAAAATGTCCTAAAAGGGAATATGGCAGAATTTTATTTTAATTGGCTAGAAAGTGCTTGTTTTCACATTTATGAATGCAATGTTCAAGTCTGACCTCTTTTGGAGTGATACAAAAATGGAAATTTAGCTCTCCCTGAAAAAAAACACCTGAAGAACCAGACTGTAATTTAGTGTAAAGATCACAGTCAAAAAACAGGAATCCTGGTATTATGTTGTTCAAACAGAGCAATTTGGACACCAGGAAAGAGGGCAGGTTTAGTTTAAACTAAATACAGCCTTCCTGGTAAAAAACCTTTTATCAATTGCATTGTTGACATGCATAGTTAACCATTAATTCTCCTGTTTATTAGAGGATGTATGTCAAAGATTTGAGACCATCTGCAAAAACAATATAGTCTAGATACATTGGACCCTGCAGAACAACATGACGATGACACGAAAAAATACCAGGAAACCCAAAAACAAAGCCCAGATCTGTGTCCTCTGGCAATGTTGGGGGATGACTTGAAACATGCTGAATGCTTAACAAGGTATTGCAACATATTTACGACTGTACGACGTGTTACATTTTCTAAACTGTCAATTAGAACCAGAAGACTTTTTTTTTTAATCAACACAAAAAACCCTACAAACAATTTTCATGTCTACATCATGATGTGTCCAGAACAGTTTAAGTGACATAATGTCTATATCACGCCGAAAACTGCATCTACTGACCACACTGCATCTTACGAAGGTCGTTGGTATAGGCGTTAGAACTTCTCAGCTGCAGTTCTACCCATCATTAAACATTAAAAATCTAATGGGTAATTTTGTATTCATTTACTGCAGTTCCGAGTAACAAGGAAACCTGCAGGATAGAGTCACAGATGAGCCATATATGTCTGTACAGTAAAGGTATTCACACCCTCTGAACAATTTCTCCTTTTATCACATTACAGTGACAAAGTTTTAACTATTTAATCTAGATTTTACATGACAGAGTATCACAAAATAGGGCTTAATTGTTACATGGAAGGAAACTTACAGAATATAACACATAAATCCACATATAAAATATAATACAACATCACTCAGAAGAGCATTTTGTAATCCTTGGGTATTTGTAGGAATTAAAACTTGCAACTTTGCAAAATAAATACTTACACTTTGCAATCTATTAAATTACTTGTGTTGTTCTGTCTCTTAAAATCCAATGATTTATTTTTTATTTTCAACATTGCAACGTTATAATAATGGAATAACGGATCTTACAGCCTAAATTTCAAATTTGGGTCCACAAAGATTCAAATCCGCAGCCACCAAATGACCTGATTCTTCCTTTTGCAGGATAATCGGTTCATGAAGTTTCAGACACACTTTGGGAAGGAGCTAACTGGAGATCCATCTGATTGCATCAGAGAATTTGTGTACTTGGGGTAAGTTGTGTAGGATGGAGGGTTGTCAAGCTCAGAAGCAGACCCGATACTGTTGCTTGAGGAGTCGTCAATGGAGGGATCCTACAAAACGAGGAGATAGCGGTGCAAATCCCTTTATCTACAATGATCGTCAAAGACTCAAGTATGAAAAAGATATATAATTTACTTTTATTGTGCATTATTTACAGTTTAATAAAAGACAATTAAATTGACAAGAGGTGGTAGTGCTGAAGATGTTCCCCAAAATGTGGATTGGAGACCAAGTTGGTAAACTATATATTTATAAAAAAAATGCAATTTTAAATTCACATGTTAGCATTTTTGGTGCGCCATACAGGCAGCTTCCATGGCAACAAACACATTATTAATTAAATTATTCATTTTAATTATCCATTTGCTCTGTCACAAAAAGATAATTTCACTATAAGAGAACTTTGTTGATGTTTTAAAGCCTGAAAATCATAGATAAAGTGTGAAGAATCGCACCTTTTGCTGGAGGACGTACAGTGAGGTTACGGTTTTTATCCCATTAGTTTCTCTCATTGTGGGAAGCACGTCATCTGTAGAGGAAAACAAAAAAACATCCTTCTCTTAGGTTTATTTCAGCTCCTAGATCCTGAAGATTTTTTTATACCTTTCTCTTTCAGCTGTGTGTGACGAGAGTGACCATACTTCTGGGTTTTTCTAGAATTCTTCGTCGCTCTGAAATAAAAACAACAACAACAACATGGATAAATAGGCAATGGTTGAATTTTTGCACTCTAAACATGCTTAAATACAACATTCCTGAAGTTGTTGGTAGATTAAAAGTTAGATGTCAAGGCTTACTTGTTAGAAGGAGTCCAGCATGCACAAACGGTCACCAGTGTGATGAGGAGGAAGATTCCCCCAGTTGAAAGCATGATGTACACAGAGCTTCTCCCTGGGGTGAAACAAGACTTCATGACTACAAATTTAACCATAACCGATGCATTTGCTCATTAAAAAGTTGATGAAAACTTGATTATTATGACTTTCTTGACAGCCTCTGCAGGAGCGGGAGCTAATATTATTCATGATCTATGATCCTGGTTTAAAAACATTTAATTTCATTTCTATAGAATGTGTGGAAGCTGTAGTTATAAGGATGTTTTATAATTAAGGAAAAGCACACATTTAAGCCAATCATGAATGTCGATACTCAGACCTGAACATTAACGGAAGGAAACGGAAAGGTTTTGACTTCTTTGGCAAATATAAAGTCTATAACCATTTCATAACTATTGATGTGAAGATGAGCTTTGAAACTAAATGAATAATTACCTTTTTGTCTTATTTTTAAAATGTGATTATTAACTCAAAACTTTTAAAATAACCTTTCTGACATTTTGACAAGTTTATAGCCATCCTGTACTGCATCAACCAGAGCCTCAAAGGATGCTGATAAATCTCTTATTTTCTTCTCCTGCCACACAGTCATTACTTCAATGCATAATATGGCTTTTTTCATCATGCATAAAATTATTAACCTTATTAAAATATGCAAGATCTTCTATTGCAGCATGCTAGTAGGTTCAGGAGGTGATTTTGAGCTCATGTTTGAGTTCAAAAACAGATGTAATTTACAGCATGTGATGCACTGAAGTGTTTCAGGGGTATTTTTGTTTTAGCTTTATCATTTGTTCACCCTAAAAAAAAAAATCCTTCTCCACACGTCATCACATTGTAACTCCAGTTTGCACTGAAACCAGCACGTCAGTACTTACTGTACACGGCCAGACGGATCGGCAGGCTCGTCATGTTGCCCAATGGGTTCTCCACCATGCAGCTGTAGATATCCTCATCAGCCATCAGCACTCGGGTGATGGTCAGCCACTTCTGATAAGGTGACAGCACGAACCGGCTTTCATTGGCCAAAGGTTTCTCACCTTTGAACCACCTATACGTGGTCCTGGTACCATTGTCATGGGAGCAGTTAAGGACGATGTTTTCACTGAGCTCCAGGACTGACGACGCCTCCATATGGACATATGGCTTGGATATAGACTCTGGGTAAGAGTGAGAACAAACGCACCAACAATCACTCTTTTAAATAGGTGTAAAAATGGAAGCAAAGCTGAATAAATTGTGACATCTCTGCCAACTAACTGGAATATGTGAAAACTTTTTTACAGGAATTGTGAAAACATTTTAGATTAATGTAGTATGGTACCTTATGTTGGTTTCTCACATAAACACTAATACAGTAGACTAAAGCATGCTTATAGTGTTAGAATGCAAGCTACTTCAAGGCGGATAAATACTTTACTGAGACTTTGTTTTTTCCTGATACCGGATGTGTTTATACAGCCTGCTGGCATTTCACCAATGAGTTGGCCTTATGTGATACTAACAAATAATTTCCACATTCAATTAGTGCATTTGAAAGAGCTTTTTGTGTCTTGTCTGGTATGAAACCCTCAAAAATTTAATTTATGAAGTCGGGGGAATTCTCAAGATTCCCAGCATGGTATATTCCACCTACAGTAAGAGCAGAGCCAAAAGCAAAATATCTCAGAGGATGTTCAGAGCATTTAAATGTCATCAGTTAGGATGCAAACCTGGGAACTGTCCCCCAGATACATCGGTGCATATCCCATTGAGTCAGTCACCACTCCAACTTCAGGCCCTATCCGCCCTCCCCCGAGCCTCCACATTCACCAACCACAATTCCCTGTATCGACTTTTTGGGCTTCTATTATTACTTTACTAGTCTTTCATATTGTTTTACATTAGTATTCATAATTATTGGTTGCAGCAACATAACCGTTAATTTTCCTCTCAAATGAGAAAATGCCGTACATTTTCCCATGACTTTAACAGTTATATTAAAAACCTACCAGCGAGCATCAAATAAGTGATCAGTAGCTTCCGAGTTTCAAAGTAAGCAAGCAACAGATCCATGATTTTATGGAGCTTTCCGAGAAAACAAAATGCTGTTTTTTAATAATAATAATAAAAATAATAATAAAAATTATATTACCATCCACTGTTAGTGTAATGGTTCCCTCTCCAGTAAAAATGTCATCCGTGATGGAGATCTCCACATCATAAGTGCCATCATCAGAGAATCTGAGGTTGTGGAGAAGCAGAGTCCCGTTTTCAAACACCAGAATGCGGTCCTGGTACTCAGGCCTCAAGGTCCCTATGATGTTCGTTCCGATGGACTGGACCACGGTGACGGCCTTCTCCCTCTGAAGCAGCCACTTGATGACTGGGAGGTCGAGGCTGAGGCTGCTGTAGCGAACGGACAGGAGGGCCTCCCCTCCCACCGCTCCTCTGATCAGAGCATTAGGGATGGTCATGTTCACTGCTTGCACCTCACCTGCAGAACAGTATTGGGAGGAGGCTTATGATTAGATCTTTATCAGCCATTATAACACTGGATGATACTTCATTATGACAAACGTCATTAAAACTCATATCAATTAACTATCATGAAAGATCTGTTGCTTGTTGGCAAGCAATGCTAATTTGTTCTGTTAAACATCTGCATGACGGTAAAATAGCAGGAGCTAAAATCCTTCCAGCTGCGCAGCATCAAGAACTGAAGGGAATAGTTACCTAAAACATCGAATGATTCAACCGAGGGTCAACAAAAAGTACATATTGGACCTGACCTCTGTTCAAACATGGTGTCACTGAACAAAATTACAGGTGCATGTCAGAAAGTTGTTTGATTAAATAAAAGCCAAGCTTCTTTATTATTACGACGATTTAAAAAGCTGCTCCAACGTCTTGGTAATTTTTATCTAGTAATCCTTTTCTTAATAATTGCCTTCCTCATTTTTTAATAGTAAGTGATTGTGAAATCAAACCTGGTGTTTCACAACCAAATGTATGACAGACCCTCATCACTATGGTGGCAGCTGTCAGACTTTGGGATAAGCCTGCATGGAGCAACAAAAGTGGGCATTGTTTGTTCAAATTTCCCTCTTGGCAGTCCATGAAAAGAGCCCTGGGAGCAATCCAGACACCAGGCTAGCTAGAGCTGCAGAAACAGAGCTGGCCAGTGACCACAATAGCAGGACATGATGACACAGAAATACAGTAGACAAAAAATAAATAAATCAGAAAGCACCATTTCTGAAACAGACTGTAGAAAACAAAACAAGCATGCACACATTAGGATACCTTTGACATCACGGCAAACAAATACCGTCATTGTGAGGAGCTAAAGTAATTTAACTGGGTGTGACGGAGAAAAATACTTTTTCCTATTTTTAGGTTTGGTTGACAATCGTGTTCTTAGAGCTATAGCAAAACAATCAACAAATGCAAAAAAACCTTACAAATAATAGCCTATGTAAGTAACTTTCCCTTATTTTTAATCCTTTTTTACCCTCAAACAACTCCTTGACTCAAACTGCTGCTTGGGTTTAAGATATGAACACAAAATATGCTTTGGCCCTGCTATTATACAGTAGAACAGAAATAAGCAACATATATATCTCTACATTTAATATGTTACTATTGTTTTTGGCAACATATTATGGTTCAACTGTCCATCAATTTTCAAGCAGTACAGTTTTGAAAATGTTACCTGAGTTCATGAAGCCAAAAACTACGAGCGAAAAAATGTGGTAAATCTCTTTGCCTCTGGAAGGAGCGTCCTTCTCTCCCTGCATCTTGAGGAAAAAGCTTTGTTTTTCTCACACAGACTGCCAGCATGATTTGTGACTTTGGGCAGGACGGAGGACACAGTCGTTCATTCAGGCCGGCCGGGAACTGAGTGCATGTTGTTCTCCACAGCCACTGTATCAGCAGGTCAAATGTGAGTTTGTAAGTGTGCATCTCTGTCTTTGGAGTTTAGTTTTGTCTTGCAATATGAACAAGATAGGCTGCTTATATCACATAAACTGAACTTGACTGCATTATGACCAGGCTTTAAAACTTTAATCCTCCTTTAGATCTTTGTATAAATTTGAGGTTATTTTTTTTTTCTTTCTTTTTTTTGATTTTGATTTATGGAAGATCAGCTATGGAAGCCCATTTCCGCCACAAAGGTCAAAAAAAAAATTATATTTCATTATATTTTCATTTTCATTTTTTTAAGTCATAATTATAAGATACTATCTCATAATAATGAGATAGCTAAGTAATAATTTTGAGATACTATCTCATAATAATGAGATAGCTAAGTCATAATTATGAAATATAATGTTTGTTTGTTTTTTCAACAGTGTGGCGGAAAAGGGGCTTCCATACTCATCTACCCATCACTGTTATTATGAGATATTATCTCATAATGAGATAGTATCTCATAATAATGAAATAGCTAAGTCATAATTATGAAATAAACTTTTTTTCTTTTCACAAATGTGGCGGAAATGGTCTTACAAATCCATAGAAATGGGCTTCCATGATCATTTAAATTCCTGAAAGTGAAAAATAAAACTAATATTACATGTAGTTGAATAATAAAACAACAACAAGTCCAACATCCATTAGATCCATGTTGCTGCTTCTGTTTAATTCAGTCATTAACCTATCAAAGCGAACTGCATGTTTATATTATATTTGTCATGATGAGACTTTCTAGCACCTTCACAGGTTGTCCACGAGGGAACGCCAGAGCGTCATTCCGGCTGGAGGAGCTCCTCATCTGGGCTCCTCTCCAGATGATCCGCATTTGGGCTGAGGTGTTTATAAGGAGCAGTGATCCAGCTACTCGTGGTCTGAGCGTTTGTTACTCCTGGTAACGTTACCTGTTCTCAGCGCCAATCTCTAGCTTTCTTGTATTTTTTTCTAGTAGTTTGATGTTTGTTTATTTGTTACTTTGCCTCGCCCGTGCAACCTGTTAATTCCCTTTGTTCTCACCTCTTCAGGTTCACCTCACTTGTGCTCATACCCGCTCCGTTCATGATCTCCTGGATTCCACACCACTCTGGTTCCTGCTCTCAGTGCTCAGCTTCATCTGCCCTCTTCAGCCATTCACCATCTGATTCACGCCCTTCTGGACAACAACCACCTGGGCCACGCTGGAAAGTCTCTCCACTCACCCCTCCCTGGCCTCAACACCTATCAACAACAGTAAGCCTCATATCAGATCATCTCCTCACTGGTTTCAACTACTCACCTTCTGTCTCACCTCCCCACTGCATCAGGAATGTTCAGTAAAGACACAACTTAGTAAAGTCTGAATTTCACAATGAAAATTATGAAGACCAAACAATAGTTGTGCTTGATACGATGGCCTTCCTTCAGTTCACAGGATCATGTCCATATTAAAACAGCAGTTTCTTTAGAGGTGGCTTGGGCAGGGGTTGAAGCAGGAGGTTCTGCATGAAGAACCATTCAAGCCACTAATAACCTCCACTAATCAGAGTTCAAGGCTCTTATTTAGAGGATTGGTTTGTTCCTAAGGAAGCTTTCTTTACTTTAGCAGAGACTGGAATGCTGGTCCAACACAATGTGAGGATGCATTCAAACTTATTTTTATTAGTCCCAAAGGAAAATGAAATGTTGTCTCAACTCATATGATTGAAGCTGGAGGTATGAAGACATTACTGAAGTCGCTATGTTGTTGTAGAACTGTCTGATAATGAGGATGCTCAACATCTAGGAGGCAAATCCTGAGAAATAGATTTAAAACTAATTAATAAGTTGTACAAAACACAGATAAAACTAATTTTCATGATCAGGAAGCTGGATAATGGGACTTTAAGGTTACATCATCACCAGCAGCCAATGAGAGGCACCTTTGTGCTGCCTAGCAACGAAAAGCAATCAAACAAAACAAAAAAAAGCTCCCAGCTAAATTGTTGATGCTCTTCTTTTCCCAGACGGTAACCAACATCCAGCTGCCCTTTGCTCACATTGGTTTCTCGTTAATCTTCCAGCCATGGCAGCGATTACAATTTGTGAGCCTACTGAGCTCTACAATCTCCTCAACCGGTGCTGGCATGTGCCGAGGTTGGCAGAGATCAACTACCTCTGTCTGATCGGTGAGATTTTAGCTCAAATCAGTGAATGTTCACGCAGCGTCCTAATATGGTTGATATAATAAAAATCTTTCTTCTATAGACGCCCAGGAAACCCAGGACTACAACACAGGTCATATTGTAACAGCCAGAAATATGAAAACGGTACAGACATTAATTTCTGTCTTACTAGCCACTCATTTGTTTTGTAACAGTTTCTATAGAATGATTACTCAGACTTTTGAAGTAAACAACAAACTTTTTTTTATTGAGGTAACTGGGGTGAGTTGGCACAGTGCGTAGAGTAGTTGGCTTGCAATCAGACAGGTGGCAGGTTCAGTCCCACGTGACACATAAAATTAGTAATGTCATAACTATTTAGCCACTTTAAAGAGACCTGAGTAAACAGAGATTGGTTGCGGTAGTCCCATAACAAGCAGAATGGAGATCGCCTGAGTGTAGAGATTGTGTCTCAAGGGATTGTGCATTCTGGAAGGTCAATTCACTGTTTATTTATGATAACCTTAGCTACCATTACTGCATGAAGACAGGAGGAACCTTCAAAGCAGTCAGAAAAAAAGTGTTTTTGAAAGGCATTGAACATCGCCTGGAGTTTAGGTAAATCCATAATTAAGAGACGGTTGGAATGTGGCACATCTGACCAGTTTAAAAGAATGGAGAAAGGAGGAAAGCCAGATGTTTAAATCTGATGGAGACCTACCAACACAGACTCCATAACAAAGCCTCATCTGCTAAATCCTAACTTGAATTTTCATGTGATATTTTATCATGTATATATATATTTTTAAAGTTAATAATTTTGGGTAAAACTCAATTTTCACTTTAGCATAGTTTTTTTTGTTTGTCAAAACAGCAAAAAAAATTTAAATCATAATTGATTTGTAACAGCAACAAAAGCGGATAAACATCTAAGCAAATGATGAGATTTTGTCGGCCCTGTATCATTATAACCATTGTCTGCAGAGTGCGGATGGGTCCTTCTACCTGCCAGATGCAGTGGAGGTTGACAGCATGCAGCGCATTGTGGTCTATGATAGCAACACAAACTGTTTAGAGGAACAAGGTACTGATACAGAATCACACGCCATCTAACAGGTATACCTTTATACAGCCACAGATAATAATCACGGTCACTATTTTAGGCAGGGCAGTTGACTGTGCACTGGTGTTGGCAAAGTCCAGCATCCATCCAGTTCAAGTACTGAGAGGAGGTTTTAGGAGGTTCTCAGCTCTGTATCCGTTCTTAAGGACTCAGAAGATCCTTTACACCATCACGGTAAAACTCAATACAAGCAGCCTCATTTGCAAACCTAGCTTTAGAGTTTAGTTCTGTCCAGATTTAAATTTACATCTTTCCTAAACAAGCCATGTTTTTCCTCCCCAAGTGTGACATGTATATTTTTATATAACACTGTTTCTTATTCTTTTAAATAAAATCAGAAGTCACCCAATTAATTGCTAAGATAATTTTATAGAGAAGAACAGGCCTTGAATTCATTTTCCCAATGTGCAAAATTAATAGAAACACACCCTAAAAGACTAACTACCATAAAATGTGATTCTACACTGCAGCAACCCAGGGGGCTTCATTATATATGCATTCAAACTAAACTTTCACTCCATATTATGGATTACTTTGTGTATATTTTACATACAATGTTAATAAAATACACTGAAGATGAATGGCTTTAGGTGCATAAATATTTTTTGCGGGGCACAGTGTAATCTGTACACAGTTGGTGCCCAAGTTCAGTTTCCTAAAGCTACAATCCACCAGCTTTTTTGATGCAGCACATCCGAATTGCTGCAGAGGTAAATGATTGTGGGAATTCACCCATTTCATTAAGGTTTTCCAGTGCAGCTAAAGGTTTCTGGAGCTCCAGAGACAGGAGAGGTTATGTAGAAAGACAAAAAAACTCAAATTAATTAAGTCAACACTTAGGTTAATACACGGTCAAACTGCGCCTTCAAGTGGAGAACCTACAACTCCAAACAGAAAACGCCAACCACAGAGACACAGTGCCTCTCAACTTTGTGCACCACATAGAGATATTTCATAACTGTAAAATCACTTAAATATCCCAGAATTAAACCAAAGGCAGTGTTTTTTGTTTTGTTTGTTTTAAATTAGTTTTGAATCTCTTTGTAATATTTGCACAAAGACATGATGAGATTTCTCCTGTATAGAGTTCATTATTGTCCAGTATATTTGTGAATTCTTCTCAGGAGCTTGAAAACCTGAGGATCCATCCAGTGGAGATTATAGCTGGATTGCTGTACATGGGAGACCAGAAACAAAGCCAGGAATTAAATACCCTGAAGGACCTCAAAATCAGCGCCACTGTCAGCATCTCACATTTTACTCAGAGTGACTCTGTAAGGTAAGACAAGAACAAGCCTGGAAATCTCAAAGAACATTTCAAATTCTATTCTAATTTGTTTGTTTTTTGTTTTTATTTTTTGTCAACATATTTTATAACCTCCAGGTCAGTTAGTGAGGCCCAGGCGGTCCTTAACATCCCGGTGGCTGATGACATGGAGTCTGATTTATACTCAAACTTCGAGACTATATGCACATTTATTAGTGAGTTTTGCCCATTACAAGTTGAAGTTAAAGTGTGCTGTTTTTGCAGCAGACACGCATGTTAACATTTTTGAACAAGACCCATTTAATCCTGGTGACAGTGGTTACGCAATATATCCGCTGTAATTATGAAGTGAAAGAACAATACACAAGATTTTTGATATTTTGTTGCAAAAACAAAATCTCTACAGTGCCGTTTAGTTTTTTTTTCTTATTCAGTCCTGCTAAATCAAAACTGATAGTTTGTCTTTGCACAGCTGGATGCCCACATATTTGCTCTTTTTCCTTCTTTTAAAGCAGCTCAAGCTCAGTCATCACTTGCAGAGCACATGTGAACAACAATTTTCAAGTCCTGCAACATATTATTTGTAATATTCAGATTTGGACTTTGACTAGGGCATTCTAACACATGGATCTGAGTTGGTCTAAACCATTCTCTTGCTGCTCTGTGGCCTGTTTGGGGTCGCTGCTTGGCTGGAATTGAATCTCAACCCCAAATATCGACTCTTTTGAAGTCTCTAAAAGGTTTTTATCTCAGGTTTTTCCTTGATTCAGCTAATTTTGGATCTGCACAAGCCTAATTGCGTTTTTGTTATTGGACAGAACAAGGCAGTGAAGTGTTACTAAAACAGAACAAATGCAAAATCATTATGTGGAGGATTATTCGCAACACAGCAGACCTGAATTCTTTAGCTTTCCTCAGTGTTCTTATTTAGATGTTCACTTGAAATGAAAATTTACTGTGTGAAGGTTGAATTTATGTTGCTATAGGTTATAAAGAGTTAAAAATTGAGAACAAAGTTGGATTAGATAAGTTTACTTTGGTTTTAATTGTTTCTGATTGCAATATGTCCCCTGAAGTATGCATTTCTTACGCATACACAAGTAAAAATCTTATGACCTTTTGCATATTAAATTTTTTCTTCAGAATTAAATTATTGCATATTTTGTCACGTTTTTCCATTGTTTTACGTACAAGTTCAGTGAAATTTGATCTAAAAGTATCACATTTGTAAGGAGATTGCAATCTTAAATACTTGTTTTCGATTTCAGTGAATTTCCTCCATACAATAATAAATTCTGAATTTGAGTTAAGTTGTTTGATATTCATCTTGGATTTCATTTCTGGTCATTAATCTCCAGGTTACTGTGTTTGTTTTTTAGGTTCTCACATAAATGCAGGATCTCGTGTCTTAATAGTTTCCAGGCAGGGCAGAAGCCGCTGCAGCACTGTGGCCATCGCCTTCCTTGTTCACCATTTCAAACACACATTGGAGGCAAGTGGGACTCAATCATTCCCGCATAAACCAAATCATTGGAACAAAAATATTAAATTAGATGGGACAATGTATTTGAGATGTAGCCATGAATTAACACTTACTACACTCATGACAACCCCATTCATCTCTTTTAGTCTTTTAGTCTATTCTTTCAAGGTTTAGGCTTGAGGTTAGCTGAATATCATCAATCAATAATTGCTATTTGTAGACTAAGAACAACAGTACTAAACTTCAACAGTGCACAGTAACATCAAAATGCTGAGGATCAAATTAAGTTTCGACAATATGAATTATTTCTATTTTTATCTTCATCAAGTTACTGTATGTTTACAAATAGTGAAATTCTCCAAACAATTCCCTCACAAACAAGCAGTTCTTGAATCAACAAGCTTCACTTTCTCTGTTATTTGCATCATTTGAAACTGCACTATTGGAAGTTTGAATTGAAACACCTTCTATTTTCTTTGTTAAGCACACTAATTTGGAATTCAGAAGGGCAGAATATGTGGTCTAATTTTGTTGATTTCACCTCTCAGGAGGCCTGGAGACACATGATCAAGTGTAAACCCAGCATGAGGCCCAACACAGAGTTTCTGCAGCAGCTGTCTGACTGGGAGCTTCACAGCCTGGGAGCGAGACACACAGATTTATCAAAACCTCCGTTTTAATAAAAGATGCAAAATGTTGTAGTCAAGCTATAATGTATGTTTTCCTGTTCGGCAATATCTGGAACATTTGCTTTAAAAGGCGTGCCAGTAAATGCCACAATAGATTGTAATATTTACGCCACTTTGCATAAACACAAATTAAGTCTAAGGAAGGAAGGAGGACTAAGAGAAGTAGCTAAATTAAAATAGCTTGTGTCTTACTTAGTTTTTGATTTGTAAAGCCATGTATGCTAAAGTCCAAAGATTTCATAACATGGGCCAAAATCATTCATTTGAAAGTTCTTGCAGGCCTAAAAAAAAAAGCTGTTTTTAATTGTTATCACGAAAAATGTGCAGTTTCTTTTTTGTCTTTGATTCTGCACAATAAACTAAGCATACAGTATTTTAATGAAAAAATTAATTAAAATACAAACGTCCGCACAAAATTAGCCCTGCGACCGAAAATAGTCCCTGGGCATCATATTGAACACTTTACTACAAGCTTTAGTGTCAAAACATTTTACTATAAGCTTTAAAACATTTCACTACCAGCTTTGTTTACATTGGCTAGCTTGCCACTCACAACATGGCGGACGCAGAGACGTACAGTTCCCATGGAGACAGCCAATGACGTGAACGAGAGCCGTTACAAGACGTTGACGCTAATTTGCTAAAAAGACATAACGGGACGGTAAAGCCCTAATCGGATTGGACGAGCAACTGAACAGACGTTCCTTTATGTTAAAAGCGACGCTAGCAACTGTAAACCGGATATCCATTACAAAAATAAAAACCACGTTCGCTCCGTTTCAAAAGACGATTTAACGCTATCAGATGAAAGTGCTGCAGTCGTAGCAGCAGCTGTTCGTTTTTTCAAATTAAACATTCAGAATTTGGCAGCCTTTATTCTGACGGTTTGTATGAGTTAAGCTTTTATTTTGAAGAGGTCCACCGGAAGTGGTCCTTACCTCTGGATGCAGGTTTGTTAGCTCCAACTGTTGCACAGCAGAGCTCCGTTATTTCACAATTCCTGGAGGTGTCCAAGCGCCGGAGCAGAAATGTTGTTCAGCCCGACGGGTTTATCCGACTGCTTTCGGGAATGGGACGATTTAGAGAAAGATTTTCAACACATTCAGGTTGTTCTAGTTGTTGCATCAGGCTGCGGTTAACAATAAATAGTGGCTGTCCGGATAAGCTAACAGACGCGTGGGATCCGATCAGCAGATCAAGATTACATTAAAATGTAACAAACTGTAATCTATGTGCCTATAAAAAAAAATCACAAACAGAATTTTCTTATTATTTTACCATTATAAGTTTAATACTTATGACAAAGATTTAGCATTGTTTATTGTGAACTGTTTTGAATACAGGTACATCCCATGTATTTATGGCTATTTAGATAATACTACCTTAAAGTTAGATACAACTAAACAAAGAAACAAAAAAATAAATATTGTTTTGGCTTAAAGTTTACCAGCAGGCAGCAACAACCTTTACAAACAGTGTAATCCAGAAAGAGTCATTGCTGAAGAAGAGTGATGCATCACATCACCTTAAGGGAAAGTTATATGGAAGGTAGAAATGTGCCGGGGGGGGGGAAAACAACATGTAAATAAAGAAAACTTCCGCATTGAATGGCTTGTGTAGCAAAGCCTCTTCAAGATTTTGAGTTAGTTAGTATGTGTTCATTGGGTTCCTTTAAAGTCCACATTTAAAGCACCAGGATATTTCAGAGCACCTCATCCTTCTGCCGACAAGCTTTGTGGAGATGCCGAATTCATTTTCCAGCAAGAATTGGTCCAAAAAACTGGTACAAACACCATGATGGTGTGACCAGAATGTCATTGAGGATTCTCAATGATGTATTGTCAAGACAAGGAGGAGATAAACCACAGCGAAGTGAGAGGATGATCTGCAGGTCTCTATCAAAACAACCTGGGCTTCCTGAATACTTAACAGAACCACAGGCTGATCTCCTCCATGTCATGCTGCACTGATGCAATGATTGAAACAAAAGTACCAAGTATGTAGTATATACTTTTCAGACGCCAGAGTGTTATTTTTGAGTGGGGTTTTGCTCTCTCTAATCAATAATACTCAAAATTTAAGAGAAATTTTAAAATGTTTTACTTTTTTTCTCCGATGAATCTGTGTAATATATGAGTTGTACTTTCTGAAACGAGTCGCGCGATTTCTCATGTTTTTTAAAAATCCTGACTGCTGTACAGCTCTGGCCCGTTATACTGAAGGCCTCTTCCATCTGCAGGATGCCCATCGTCTGTATAAACAGAAACTTGAAGAGGTGACCAAACTGCAAAACAGCTGCTCTAGCGCTATAGCACGGCAGAGGAAAGAAATGAAAGAGCTCGCTGTGTCGTTGAAGGGGTGAGTGTCGACAGGAACGGATGTACGAGTTAACTTTTCTTGATGCGTCTCAACACCTGTCTTCACGATTAGCTGCAAACGAGACCGCCCGACATCCAACCTGAGCCCGAAGGAGATGGCGTCCATTGCCGAAATGGAAGAGTCCATCAAAGAAAAAAGTAACTTTTTCTTCGAGATGGAAGCGTTTCTGCCAAAGAAGAACGGGTACAGACGTGCCACATGATTTTAACTTTGGGACGTTAAAGATCTCGCCTCCATGGCTAATTTGTTCCTCCTCCCTTTTTAGGCTGTACCTCACGCTGGTCTTGGGAAACGTTAATGTAACGCTCCTGAACAAGCAGGCGAAGTAAGTCATCTTTTTGTTCTTTCACTGCGACCGCAGTTGAAGACTCTTTTCCAAAGCCGGCTCGCCGACTCTCTCCTTCTGTTTCCAACCACGCAGGTTTGCGTACAAAGACGAATATGAGAAGTTCAAACTGGTCCTCACCGTCATCCTCTTCGTGTTTTCCTTCACATGCCGCTTTTTGCTCAGCTACAGGTGATCCTTTCCCGGCATCTTAAAGATGTCCGTCTAAGTTGTTCAGACTTGGAGAGAAAGCATTGCTACGTTTTAGTCTTCATGAATGGGCAACGCTTCATGTTCGTGTTCACTCTTGTCTCAGAGTCCTGGACGCTCTGTTCAACTTCCTGCTGGTGTGGTATTACTGCACCCTCACCATCCGGGAGAGTATCCTCATCAGCAACGGCTCAAGGTCTGTACCTGGTTTCATCTTCCATTGTTGGGTGAGAGGCTTTGCTTTCTGAATTAGTTTTTTTTGTATAAATCACACTCATACCTTTTAACTAAAAACTCAACCTCATCAGCATAAACCCAGAGATGCAAAGAGGTTCATGTGTTGGAATTGGCTAGTTAAAGTCCAGGTCTAGATCTATCCAAGAATCTGTGGCAAGGTTTAAAAATGGATCTTCGCTGATGTTGTGCATTCACCCTGACCGGGTTTCAGCTGTTTCATTAAGATTAGTTGAGGCTTGTTTGTAGGGGAAGAGAGTTTTTTTTCACCCAGCGTATTACACACGCATCTCAGAGCCCCACATCCTGTGACTCCAGTTTGCTGTTTCAGGATCAAGGGTTGGTGGGTTTTCCACCACTACGTGTCAACCTTCCTGTCTGGAGTCATGCTCACTTGGTAAGGCCTGTTTTGTGCTCTGACACATTCATTACTGCTCCCTGACATAATAAACCTTTTAATTACGTGTTGATCGGTTCACCATCATCCGTCGGTCTGCAACGCTCTCACCTGACTTGATCTTTGTTCACAGGCCTGATGGCGCCCTCTACCAGATGTTCAGAAATCAGTTTCTGTCCTACAATCTTTATCAAAGTAAGAGGGTCTGTCTGTCTGTGGCAGCTGTTCACCAGATTAAGTTTTACCGCTGATTTTCTACGTGTCAACTAGTGATTTTAAGCTTTTAGCAGCGTCTTCCATGACGATGAAAACAAGCAATTACTGTTAAAAGGAAGATACTTTCATACTTAGAAGTGATTTAATAATAAGAAACTGGAAATCATTGCCTCAAATCTAGGTTATCTTCTATTTATTATTTGAAACAGTTAAGAGCATACCTTATTTTTAGGGTAAATATTGGAAGTTTCAAAGAAAAAATAAGTAAAGTTAGTATAAAAAAGCAAAATTTTGTATTATGACATAAGTGTCAGGATCGCCTTACAGACCAGGTGTGCATGATCCTTTTGTTTCCCGTTTGCAGGTTTTGTCCAGTTCTTGCAGTACTACTACCAGAGTGGCAGCTTATACCGACTCAGAGCGCTGGGGGAAAGACACACCATGGACCTAACAGTCGGTGAGTGTGGGCAGCAGCTCAGCCGAACAAGCAGTTTTGATTTTCATTTTGTGTTTGTATCGGGTAAGGCTGAACAATACATCCGCATTAACATTAATGTAGGATTTTTGAACAGAACGGCAAGTTGGATTGAATGTAGGTATTTCAGTTTAGCTTGTTGCATTCACTTTTTTTTCTTTGCAATACTTGGATATGCTCTTTGAAGAAAAAAGACTAAATCTGCTAATTTTCCAAACTAATCCACAGGAACATCCCAGAATTATTAAATCTGCAAATTTTATATATTACTACTTTAATGTATGTCATTGGTAAATATCTCTTTATGGGTGTAATGCCAATATTAATATTGAATGTTGGCCCAAGTTTTCTAATCTGGGCAGCCCGGGTTCAGACCTTATCCCCATTTCCTCAACATCATGGCTACAAGATCATTGCAATACAAGGGAGTCCAATGCTAGACTGGAACTGTATTAAAGTGGTACCCCAGTGGTTCTAAACAAGACGTTTTGTGTGTGTTTAAATAGTTTAAATTCAAAGTTAACAGCCGAAGTGAATGTGTTTAATGTCAGCTCAGTAAGGATCCTGTTTGGTCTCTGGTTGTTTAGAGGGATTCCAGTCCTGGATGTGGAGAGGCCTGACTTTCCTGCTTCCCTTCTTGTTCTTCGGTCACGTATGTAGCCTCCGTCTTAAAATTGACACCTTTGAATCGCACATTTACACTTTTGTCTCTCACAGACAAATAAAATAATGCGCCCAAAAGCGAAGAGAAGGAAATAAATCCAATTGATGTTTTTCCTTTGTATTTTTTTATGTAAAGTTTGATTTGATTTTGATTTGATTTATTTTTATTGTTACAGTTTTGGCAGCTATACAACAGCATGACACTCTTCAGGATGTTCCTGCTCCCAGAGTGTAAAGAGTGGCAGGTTGGTTCCACAACAAAAAGTCATTTGTTTCTTAGCAATTTGGAAAAAACCATACAAAATACTTAACTTTGGACAGAAGAAGTAAAATAACCCACAAACTTTGAACATTTCCACATTTCAACATCAAGATTTCACGTTACAAGAAGCCATAAAAAAGTCTTGTTTGTAGCCAAATGCCATTTAGGGGTAACGGCAAACATGTGGGAGAAAATGCTCTGCTCAGATGAGATCAAAACTGATTTTTTTATTTATTTTTGTTTACCTAAAAGATAAAATATTCAGTGCACTATTATCTCCTTTTTTTTTGCGACAGCATCATGTTGTGTGGGTGTTTTTCTTTTCAGGCAGATGAAGATGGAGTGGTTAGGATGAGAGTATAAAAATGCACGCCACGCTAATCAGATTCTTGTACAAATAGCTGAAAACATTTAGATTTTCCTTTCACTTACCAAATATGTTGGCCTGTTAGACAAAATGCAGATTGTGTGACAAAATGTGGACAAGTCGTGATGCATTCCTGTGTCTTTCCGTCCAGGTTTTGATGTGCGGCTGCTCCTACATGGTGCTCTTCATGGGGAACCTGTACACAACCCTGCGGGTGGTTTACCAGAAATATGTGAACAACGCAGACAAGCCCAAGAATGCGTAGGCCTGCTGTAACCAGAGTTCATCAAGACAAGACACCCTCTCAGTTCTTACCAAACATATTTGGTTCTGTCACGATTCCCGTCCCAGTGGACCATTTCCTTGCTCGGCTATTAGAATGTGATTTCAGGTTATTGCATTTCATGTTTGTCTAAATTGAAATGAAATCAGCTTTATTATCATTATTTTTGATTGTTTTTGAAAAAACTAAAATCATGCATCTACTTTAGATTGTCCTCAGTGTTTCTATATGATCTTCCATCTGTTTCAGAGATGGTCAGAGCTTGAAAGGATGTGTTACTTTAAAAATGTTTTACATCCCTCAACTCTTTGCTCAGGAGCTGCGCTTCGTTGTAAGAAAGACTTCTGCAGAATAAAACACTCCTCTGAACTCTGCAGTCTTTATGTGTCGATATGAACCTCCTCAAGTGTGTTATTATTATTCTAAAATAGTATTTTACATTTTGGCATCATGTTAATGCAGCTCTATTTTTTCCAAACCTTTTGTTCTTAATCGTTTTGGTAGAGGTGTTTCGTGTTTTGGAAAGCTGTGAAGCTTTAAGGACTTTTTTGGCGGTTTGGTATCACAAAAGCTTAAATAATACCTGATATACATCCTCAAATGAAAAGGAGGATTCATGGATGCAGCTCCTTCAAGTCATTCAAATCAATGGTCAAATCACCTTTTCTGTTCATTGTAATGGGAAAGGTACCCACGACTCCTCAGTAAAGCTTCTTAAACATACATTCAGGCAGATATTTAAAGAGGAACAGCAAAAGCTAATGAGGTGGATTAGCAGTGCTTGCCAACATCTAATGGAGTCTTCATGAGATGAGTTTTAACATTTTTCCGTCCCATGCCCCCCAGAACAGCATTAGCATTTTTTTCTCATTTTATTAACTGTTCAATAATTATTTTTTTAACCAACATGTTTAAACACTTTTTTAAAATCTCCACTGAAAAACAACTTTTCAACAAACTGTTCAACAAAGGTAAAGCCATATTTATTTCATGCTGATTTTAGTTGGCCTGGAGTTTGTTTTGGTTGCATTATCATTCACAGCAAACTGTGGGTTGGTTTCTCTGCTGTTTTCTTCTACATGTTACTTTTCAATAAGGCACCAATTCCTTGCAGTACATAAAAATGATCACAAGATGGCAGCAGTGATCCTTAACTGCTGACAGACCCAGGCTTGGGTTTCTCTTGATGTAAAACCACGTCCACCAAAGACTTCTGTTGTGTGTTTATTCTCGTGGTTGAACCTTTTGTTTACTAATGTCTGCTAAGATCCTTCTGACTGTTTTTGCCGAAAGGACCAGAGAATTTCAAATACACAAGACCGACTCCAACCACTGTTTAATTCAGGCCTAAATCTAATGACTACAAACATCTCTGCTTTTAATACAATTATGACTTGACGTTTGACTGTTTCTGTAGACAGGGTGAGCAGACTTGCTTCTAATGTCTCAAGTTACACTTGTTTGTGTTGTTGCCTTGCAGTCAAAAAGGTCCTGGGTTGAAATCCCTGCCTTGGGATCTCTCTGCGTGGAGTCCCATGGATTTGTTGACGCTGTGCGGGTATTCATTTCCCCCCTTTGGTCAAAAAACATGAGTAGTAGGTTAATTGGTCTATATGTTACCCATAGGTCTGAGAATGTGCATGGTTGTTTGGACTTTGTGTTTGCGATGGACTGGCGAGCTGTCCAGGGTAAAACCAGGCACACAAATCAGTTGGACAATCAATCCATCCTGGACACAAGCCCTCTAACATGTTTATCAGTTGGTAAATATCTTTTCAAATGTAATGTTCGAGTTTAAAGACCCTAATCATGTAAATAAACCAATGTAACATGTTTTTTAAATGCTGTTAAATATTTTCCATAAGCAAATTATCCAAAAGCCATAACTCACAAACAACACGATCATAATAGTAACAACATTTGGTCTTTTACTTTTCCATCACGCAGTTACTTTCAAAAGTGTCTAAATTTAGTTTTATATGTAATATAATAGAATAAATGTAAACATGCACATTTGTAATGTGCTCTCCCAGTATTTCCGGAATTATACTTTTTCTAAACAAACACTCATCTTTAGCAATCACATCATCCCAAAATTCAAGATCCAGGCACGTTCCTTTCAACAAAAATGTCATTGTGGTTCCAGACAACAAAGTCGCAGTGTTTTGCATCAACAGTGTGCAGCTGTGCCTGAACTTGATAGTACCAGTAAACACTGTGGTCCAGTCTGTCATTATTCCACCCAAGTGCAGATTGGCCTCATCTTGGTGAGAGCGTGGACACCAAAGTTTCACAAAAAAACAACAACATTTGAACAATAAACAAATAAACATATATATTTTTCCCCTTCCTTTCTCCGTTCAAACATTCTAATGGAAAGAGATAAGGCCAAATCATCACCTGAAAAAAAACTGAATAGAAGTAAAGTCTGGGTAATGAATCATATAAATTGAAAATTGAAGTAGAACTTGTGTCAGAGATTCAGGCTCAAGCAAGAGGCTTTATTCAGTGTTGTACTCTGTCAGAATTGAACATTGATTTAGAAATTTGAGTTAAACAGATATGGTAGGATTACCTTGATTCTGCATAAGATAGTCTAGATACAATGGGTGAGAGTCACTGTCTATATATGAGAATTAGTATTATAACAATGCAAAACACAAACAGTTACCATGCAGATACCTATAATAACTCCTACTTCTACATAAGATGAGCTTTATCACTCTGTAACTCAAATTAATCCTTCAACTGTAAAAATGTGGTTCCAACTGAAGAAAGTCGACATTAAAAACCTCTGCATGTAATACTTGTGGTCAGAATCATAATTAGAATCAGAATCAGCTTTATTCGCCAAGTATGTTTACACACACAAGGAATTTGTTTCCGGCTGTTGTTAGCTCTCTACAATTTACAAACAATACAATATACAGACAAGACTATGTAGACTCTCTACATAGATGTGCGTGGAATTTCCTCCAAGTTTGCGGAACACTGTTTTAGGTACAGCGTAAATTATGAACCAATATGTGAACTAACAGGAAGCGATGACCAAACAACAATTATTGTTGAGACATTTGGTATTAAGGTTTTGGACGAGTCAGCGGATGAAAAAGTTGTATGCCTCCAGACTTTTATATGCTTGCTTTTGTTTCTTGCGTAGTAGAATCTTTAAAGCAATAAAAAATTATAGTATCAAAAATTTAAGCTCTATTGAAAACTCACTCATCAAGACACGAGTTATGTCTGAAATAGTTTTTCTTTTTTGTATCTGTCATAAAACCGATCGGAATCCCTACAATATGAACATCACAGCAATGTTTCGCCTCCATTGACATTTTACTTCCTGCAATCAATCAAAAAAATTCCCCCACTTTTTCATAATCAAAATAACATGGGAATCAAGGAAAACAAAGTTCCAGTAATGATTTCTGATCTGATCATTGTACCCTCTTAACAAAAACCTACAGTAAAGGAATGGACTCTAGCTACATTGCAATTTATGGAATTTCGGACTCAAAGACACCAAAGCCACAAAGCAGAGCATGACACATAAAGAGCAACATGCACAGAAGATCTGAGGGAATAATACCTGAAAATTTTAAAATAGGAGCCGGTTTCGGTTCCAATTTAATACAGCAGAGCTTTCCCCAACCCAGCAGAAAGGCTTGGATGAGGTAGTGCTGCAGGGCCTGAGTGTACAGTAGACGAGGATGAGGAGTAAAGTGAATCAGGCTGGTACCAGGAGGAGAGGAGGAGGAGGGCCCCCTTTCATCTTTCTCATTAAAGCCGGAGCAGAGGGGGCCGTCGTGAAGAAGCCCAGGGACATGAGGATCGGGGACTCAGCCTGAACTTCACATCAGGAGGCAGAATAAGGAGGAGGAAAGGGAGAGAGGGAGGGTCGCCGAAGGAAGTAGTCATGTCAAACCTTCACCTTAAACTTAACCTGCCTCCCTCAGGGGCCCAGATAAAGACCTCTTATCTGTGCACACCTTCCCTCCCGGCCTGAGAGGGACTCCGGCAGCTGCCGGGGAGGCTAAGGGGCCCTCTATGGTTGAGTGGGTCTGAAACATTCTATCAAAGAGAGTGGATTTGAAAGAGCACAGCAGATGTTAACAGCCGCCATGTGGGACGGAGCGATTACTGGGAAGACGATGAGGGGAAGCACGATTTCTGAAGACGAAAAAAGCTGATCTAGCATCGGACTGACGGGTGTTTCAATAATAACGTTTAAACCGTCGAGAATCTGGACTTGTTTTTATAACTTATGTACTCGTCGTAATAGTTGTCCTGGAGTCTGCGTTAAAGGATTCACCTTTGTGTTGCATCATAATATATTTTAGAAAACAAACCAACTGCTGTTGTTGTATTACTGAGGTCCCCCATTTACTAATTCATAAAAACTAGATGAATCTACATATATCCACCCTCCTTTTTTTAACCAGTCGCATTCAAAGTGATCAGATGTGCTATTAAGGTTCCAGGGTTCTGTTATAGAACATTAGAGAACACATTAGAAAGGTCAAGGGGGGGATGTTTAGAGAAACTCTGAACATCTCAAGAAGAACATGGACCAACTGCAGACCTACAGAGTCATACTGGTCCACTTGTACTGAAAAGTCTATGGAGGACCTGCAGGGGTCCACAGCTCATGTGGGACAACCCACTTACAGGATAACAAGTTGCCATGATCTTTTTTAGGAGCAAGAAACCGAGAAACATGTTAATTGAAAGCCATAAGAAGTTTGTTTTTTGGCACAATAGGCACAATGTTTTTTGGAAAAATAGCAAACACATGGAAGAAGGTGCTCTAATCAAATGAGATCAAAATAAAACAGCTTGGACAGCCAATATGATCATATTTAAACTGACAATGGATGGAGTTGAATCCAGGACAATCCTTGAAGCAACATCAGCAACAGAGTGGGAAAGACTTGAGACCAGGTACATCTTTAAGCTAGACAATCAACCTAAACATACAGCTATACAGCCTAGTTAAAGCCCTAAAACCTTCTACTTTGTGTTGACTAAGCACTTAAAACCTCCCAAAATATACACAAAAGTTTTCTAAAGTGACACAGTGTAAACAAATCCAACTTATATATATATATATATATATATATATATATATATATATATATATATATATATATATATATATATTTTTTTTTATAATAGAGGAAAAAGTTTCATTCATTGGAAAGAAAGTATCTACAGAGAGTTCTTAACTGGCTCTTGGCTAAAACAGGTTTGTTTTGCTTTAAAAAACTGCTTTTATGACTCAATTATTATTAAGTACTAGATTGAGATGCCCATGGAAAAAACACTCCAACCCATTGTACAAAGGGATTGGACTGTTTATGTTGAAGCATTTGTAGTAACTCCATAGTTACTCTTCACTCATACCTTCTGTGATGCTGGCTTTGATTTGGCTGCCGATAACATTCTTGATTGCCATTCTGGCGTAAAGTATGACGAACATGAAATTCTTTAGAAGCAAAAAACAATATAATATTCTTCAGAATATCAGTTTTCCCCATTTTAGTTTACTTAACCCTAAATATTTCTATGCTGCAAACATCTAGTATTTTTAATATAAAAATTTGCAGGAACTTTTGATTAAGCAGTGGAGTTCATCAGATATCTGAAAAAATTTAACAACTGTTTTAAAAAAAATAAAGGAATACAGTTATCCAAATCAGCCAGACCTCTATATTGAAGAGTATTCTTTCCTAAACCAAAAAACAGGTTTTTCATCCCTTGATTGGAACATACGTCAAACATTTGTGGCAGCCACCAATGAATCTTTTCCATAAAATGAAGATTTGCCCGCTCTGCTTTGCAGAAATGTTTAATTCAGACAGACTATACAGATCTCCAGCATGGACAGCTTTTTTGAGATTTCAGTTGAGACTTTGACTAGGCCAGAGGTCAGGAAATGATTTCAAAAGATAGAGTCCTTTTTAAGTCTCAATAAAATAAACCAAAAGTCTCTAGACCCATAAAGGTCTAGGAAAATCAGCAACCATAATGTATAATATCTATGTATGTGACGTTTGTGTTCTACATATAAAGACTCAGTGTTTTTTTCAAATAAACTCCCTTTGTATTCATCCAATCTCTGAGAAACAGAGCACAATTTTACCCTCAAGGTCTTCTCTCTACTATCAGCAGCTCTATTACAATTGTACACGCCGCTGGAGAAAACACACGCTTTCGTGGTACATTCCAGTGAGTTCATGAGAGCAGAGCCTGGCCTGCCCACAGTTTTAGCATGTAGCCAATTAAATCACTGAGTTTGCCAAAGTCCAGCCTATTGTACATTGCGTACTTGCTCAAGAAGATAAATAGGTATTTTTCTCAAATTACCTTGGTCTGTCTGCAGTGTTTACACTGAATGATGGAGTCTAGAGTTGTAAAAGTTAATATGAGGTCAAAATAAATTAGGCTATGGCTTCTGAGAACTGAAGACTGACTCTGGCTTCTTTTCTTGGGCTGCTACTAAAAGAACTGGTCAATAGAAATTATTTAACAAGCTGAACATTTTTCATTTTTACGATTTTCAGCTGTAGGAGAATTTATAGTTCCATCAAATATAGCAAGCAAACCTTTAAAAAACTCCCTCTTTTGTCTCATATTTTGAGAGAAACGTGAGATGGGCCTAAGTGTTCCATTGGGTCAGTAGTGGTTTTGGTCATGGAGCTTTTCCATTAAGGTCTGTCTCTCTTATTTAATTAATTTTTTTACAATGACTTCTGACAGTAATTGAGGCAAATGATGGTGATCCTGGTGAGCTTTAAATGCTGTGCTGGGTTCTTGTGCGACCTGCTGGTAGTGTTTTGTTGATCAGCCTTTGGAGTTATTCTGATAGATCAACAGTTTCTAGAGATGTTCTACAGCATTTTATGTTAGAAAGCCTCAGAAATGGCTTTTCGAACCATTTCAGTCTATCAGATGACAGCCTCCATGTGTCTAATTTGTTCTTAAAGCATCATTAAGTTAATTTTCAACCTTGATCAAATACTTTCTCAACTTTTGTGATTACATTTGGACTTACAGCACGTTGAATTACACCTCGATATGCACCCCTTTGGGAGATACTGCCCAAGGGGCTACTTATCGCTTTAACCGGCACTAAGAAACATTGAGGAGGGTGGCAGGAACCCTGCCACACAAAACAACTACTAATGACCTGACTGCTTCACGCCATAAGTCGCTGCCCCTGTTTCTTATTTCTCATCAGATGACATTGTTTCGCCACAATTAAATTCATTACCTCATTGCTATTCATTCTTCACACAGCCACTGGAAACGAAAAGTACTTTAATCCAACTGCAGGCAACTGGAAGATCAGGATTTTATGACACTATGCGCTGGTCCTCATGGGAAATCCACTCTTCTTCAGGCAAAACACTACAGCTTTCGTCCACACTGGCCACTAAAATCAACTAAAACTGAAAGTTCTTTAGTGTCGCTTTAAAAGACTTTAAATCGGTCTATTAGTGTTGCTTTTTAAAACCTTCAGCCTACCTAATGTTGTCATGAAGGTTTCATTTACTTGTAGTAATTCACAGATTGGGGGTAGGTTACTTTGAATGGCTTTTTCGTTTGATTTAGTTCATTATCATAAAGCATAGCATACACTGAGAAGAATCCATAAGAGCACAAAGACTTTTTCATCATGAATGATGTAAAATTCCTCAAAAAAGTTATGAGATTGACCCTTGATTGTATCAATTCTTTAAATCTAACCTCTGCTGATGCTGCAGGATCATTCCTCTTCCTGTAATATGAGCAGAGTCTATGTTTTAAAAAAATCTGTTGACTGGAAAAAAAATTTGCGTCCACATTGAAGTAAATTCTTCAACAAAATAACAGATTTTAAAAGGAAAAGGATTTTTTGCTCACACAGTTTCACGTCTCAGATCTCTCCCTTCCTCATTAGTAAATTAAGTCCCATGACAGCAACTCCTTCACCTCCTGAAATATGAACTCCGAGACAAATTAAACATGCATATTTAATGGGACAGGAGCATAATTTCAGCCTCTTGTTAGATGAGGGCGTGAGCGGCGAGGAAATCCAAGAGTGAGAGCTTCTTGGCCTGCAGAGTTTGAAGGAAAAAAGAGAATACATTTTTATTTCAGCGCCGCTCACTGGGAGTAACCCTGGCAGAACTTCCCCCACTCTGTAGGGCTGATCACACACGGGCTGGTGCTGTGGGTTTCTATAACAACCACAAAAAGCAGACAGTGTAGTAGACAGGCTTGGCATGAGCCTTTACAACCACTTGAACCATCAAACAGCATTTCGGAGGAGGCCGTGCGCTGCCAAGTGCATTCAGAATCTCAAAGCATTTCTTTGTCAGACTGCAGTCAGAACTTTAAAATTCAAGCAGTGCACAATTTAGAAATTATAACTTTTATAAGATCATTTACGGATGTGTTAACCACGAAAAAAAACTACACAAGAAATCCAATTATGTTTAATTTAATTGAAAAAAAAGTGTCAAATTATTTCAAATGTTTTTCACTGAAGCAGATATTTCGATACTAATGTTACAGGAATAATGTGTTTTCTGATGTTTGCGTTTTTTGAAACACAACTGTACATGTTGCTCAATAACCTGTATTCTTAGCACAAAAAGCTATTTGTGCTTGGATGATTATTTTGGGGTTGTAACAAAGCTTCTTGCAAGTAAAAATGTTAATATTGAAAAGCCTGTTTATTGCAAAGCAATCCTGTCTTATTTTTAAACAGCTCTTTTAAACAATGTCGCATCTGGAAAATGTATCTGCCAGTCGAGCAGCAGAGCTGAGACGATGGGCTGACCCCAATTAAAACTCCCCTAATCCTCTCTGCCAATGCCAAACGGCTTGTTCCGCAACTGAATAATTGATAGTGAAAGAAAAACACATATTGGCTATTGGTTATTAATAAACATCAGCCTCAATAGTGAGTGGAGGAACCATACATACCATCACAGCCTTGTACCCCCTTTCCATATTGGTGAACAGCTTCTTTCGTCTTTATGTTTTGTAGCTCTATATATCCTTTCTCTAGAGTGACTGCGGATGTCTTTTCAATATAGCTCTGAGTTTACAAATATCTGCATATTGAAAATGTCTCACTTTTACAGAGGTGTTCATCTTGCTGTTGAATAGACAGTTAATTTTATTGACTGGGTTTAACTCTCATGTATGTTTGTTTTCTACACATTACGTCATTTTTGTTTGTCAGTTTCAGACATTTTGGCTCCCCAGCTGAATTACTTCTTGTTTATCTGTTGCGATCTACTGGTCTGTAAGAAGAGCGTGGAGTTTGTTATAGAGGTAACTTTTTCAAACAGTTGGGTTCGGTGTTGAACACTGACCCAGCAATAGATTTTTAAGAATTTGATGAGATGCTGTCTCCTCAAACCTCAGACCGTAAATTTTTTATCTGGAGCAGAATAGATTTCTCCACAACACTGCAAATCAGATATGATCCAATTCGGCATATGCTTCAGCGCTTCCCAAAATTTGTCTTCAACTTCATGAATTTCTCTGGATTTCTTGGGACAGGATCTGAAAGTAAACGAAGGATCGCTCTCTGAAGTTAAGTTTTCACTTTTTTGAAGAATTTTGGAGAATTCAAAACATTACCGTACTTTTTTGTTTTTTCTCCCTTGTCCTGTTCAACAGCATGGCTAGTAGAATGAGTTTCTGGCTGCCATAGTTGTGCTTAACAGATTTTTTTTTCCAAGTGAGGCTTTAAAAATATAGAGCCTCCCTTGCTTCCCATACCTTGATCATTTATTGATTACTGAGGTGTTATATACATTCTAAAGCTAAACATGACTGAGGGGGGTTTGCACAGAGTGAAAGGGAACAAATACACAGACCAATATTCAAATGGAAGCAAGTAAACAAACAAACAATAACAAAAACAAACAAAACAAAGGAATCAAAAAACTAGCTGCTACTAGATCGCTACTGAAGCATCCTTTGGGAAACTGAGAAATGGCAATGAATCATACCTGTGGAGATATAATTAGCAGAAAGCAGAGCAAAGACAGCAATGTATGCGGCACATAACACATAAATAAATATGAAGCAAAATTGGTGTTATTAATAAACAGATCGGCAAAGTTAAAGTGTTGTGATCTCTATAGTGTGTGATTGCGCGTGAGCATGCAGAAATTGTGATGCAGGCATTAGATGAATTATTCTCAGCCATGGGTACAGAGGGCCACTGCCCCCCCCCCCTCCCAGAGCCCAGAGCGAGCAGAGGAAGCACAAGGTCCAGGACACCAGGGCCACGCAAGAGCACAGAGATCAGTCAGCCCACCGCAGGCACACCACGCACCGACCCAGAGGACCGCAGAGGGGGTCCTGGGTAGAGTCCTTCGTGGCCACGGAGTAGAGCCCCTTTGATACCAGGAGCAGCACCCTACCCGTCCCGCCAGGCCCCGCCCGCCCCGGCATGGGCTATTGCCCGGACCCAGGGCCCAATCGCCCGAGCACCCCCAGTGCCCAGCAGAGGGCCCGCCCGACACCCGAGAGGGACAGGCGACCCATGACAGCCAGCCAGGCGGATCGATACAAGCCCCCGTGCCCTCAGCACTGCACCCCAGGGCCCAGTCCGTCTGCAGGTGAGTGCAGCAGCAGGAAACAGGGGCACGGGAAGACCCTTCCCCTCCCCCCTCTGGCCCAAAATGTTGATGAGTAGGATGTAATTTAAATAGTAGGGAAGGGGATGTGGAGGGAAGCATGCCAACCACAGGCCCTCAGGAGCTGGGAGCCACGCAGAACTGGCAACGTGATCACCGCTCTCCAGCTACCGTACTTCTTTATGCAGGACAAATAAATTATTACCGTCAAATCAGGAGTTGTCACCTGTGCAAATTAGGAATAGAAAAAATAATTTACTCACCTACACGAGCTCACCATCCTACAATGGATGCGGTTTATCACAATATTCCAAATTTAACAGAATTTAGGATCATATAAAAAGTTTTCATCAGTAAAGCTGCCACATATTTACACTTTACTATAACCTGTATATTTGTGCAGCTCCTTAATTGTTTAGCACCTCCATCTGTGCAGGAAATGAGGAAAACCTTTGTTGATTAAAATAATCTCTTGGAGGCTGCACACTCAGTATGGTGGGAGGAACTGGGTCAACAGTCTGCTATAAAGCAAATACTCCTTTACTCCCTTCAAATGTTCCCTTTTGAATTTAATGCCTGTCAGAAATAAGTTTTTTAAAGGTTTTGTTTTGTTGAACTGAGCGTTCCTTTTCTTCTAAGCTGAG